>CM076967.1:55269461-55489461 GCA_039105355.1 Benthosema pterotum
CATTTTGGAAGTGCCACTAGTGCATTTTGGATCTTGTCCAGCAGGCCACTAGGTGGCGCAGGCCACCGGGAAAACTCCCTGTACTCCAGATGGCCAATCCGCCCCTGTTTAGTGCCAACGCTCCAAAGGCCTCAGATACTGTGGACAAACGGAAACACTCCCTGCTCAATAAATATTACACTGTATGGTTGGCATGGTAGACAGTAACAATGCATTTACTGTACATGACTTTCAACCTAAATCAGGGGTTTTCAACAGGTGGTCCGGGACCACCAGTGGTCCCTGAGAGGGTTCCAGGTGGTCCCCAACTAAGTTGGTTAACCAGATGTACCTCTTGAGAACGTAAAAATGAAACCAAATGGACCCTTGCGGGTCCATTTGGTTTCATTTTTACACTCTCAAGAGTTAAAATATTCATCATCTGAATTAGCCCAAGTCTACACAACTAGAAGATGGACAAAAGCAAAAGAAATCTTTAGTTTTGCGGTCTGTGCGGCTAAAATGTCCTCAAGTGGTGGTCCGTTGCTCAAATTCTGAAAAAATAGTGGTCCCTGGCATCAAAAAGGTTGAAAACCATTGACCTAAATAACTGAAGGCAGGCACACACACACACGCCCGCATGCACGCACGCACGCACGCATGTGTGTGTGTGTGTGTGTGTGTGTGTGTGTGTGTGTGTGTGTGTGTGTGTTATACGTAGTTTGTTTTATTTATTTCCTATATAAAGCACTAAGAAGGCTGCTATATAAATATAGTTCATTCAGTCTTTATTCTAATGTGGGTATTTTAGCAGTTCCAAACTTATTATTTTTACACATCACATCAAACCACACACTCTGTAGTAGTGTTGGTTTGATTTGATGTGTGAAAATAATAGGGGTGGGACGATTCACTCACTTCACGATTCGATATTTAGGGTGCCAAATCAATTTATATTGCGATTCTTATGTTGTGATTCGATTTCATATATTGATATACTGCGGTATTTTGATACAGTACCCAGGGGGCAAAGGGGGGTGTGCTGCATTTGCCATAACATAAAAGGTTGTCCACCAGAAATATTATCTATGACCCAGTAGGATCACAACCTATATGGACAACCTGGTCAATTTTTTGCTGGAAACCCAATATGGCCGCCGCAATATTAGCCCCTATTAGATATAATGGGGGGTGAATAGGGCAAAATTTAAAACTGAGAGATATTTCCACGAAACTTAACAGGTTGATCAATCATGTAAATACAAACATTTTTTGTATTGGAACTTTTCATGAAATCCAATATGGCCGCCACAATATGGCGACCACAATATTAGCACACAGAAATAAGGTTTTGGCTCTAATCTCTGAACCAAATGAGCTAAAAACACAAACTCGGTGTCTATTTAAGAGTTTCTGACCATGAAAGACTCATAGGAACAGCTATTTTTTATCATTGGGCATAGTGTACCCTTATTCTGCATATTTACAAGATGGTTAGCTACAGGAAATAATGATTTCACTCATTTATAAAATGACTGACTGATTTAGCAGCACATGCAAATGGTTTTGGTGTTCTCCAGATGTTTCTTGAAGGAGAGGGTCCTGTCCAGTGTAACGCCAAGATATATGGGGTGGGTACTGTTGGACAGTTTGTGATCACCCCCCGTGACACTCACGGGGGATGAAAGCTGAATATGTGAAAGCTGCATAGTTGGGTTTTTGATGGGTTGGGTTTCAGGTGGTTGTTATTGTAGTAGCTTGACATTTCTTACAGGGCACTTTCAAGGGTGGATTGGATCTTCTGGAAGTCTGCTTGTTGCATGGTAATGCAGAGGTCATCGACATAGATGAAGCATTCTGGGGTAGTGGCTGGTCTACTGTAAATATTGAAAAGGAGGGGTGAGCACACTTCCTTCTTTTGGGCTTTCCATTTACTCCTCTGGTCATTTAGGTGGGCTTAGAAGCGTCTGTTGTTGAGAAGGGTTTTAATGACCTGGCACAGGTTCAGGTCACCAGTCATGTCCAGTGGTTTTCTGACCATGTTGTGGTGATCGTCGGTGTCATAGGCAGCAAGGAGATGAATGAATGCAGCCCTAGTTATTTGCTTTTCTTCAAACCCATCCTCAATGTGTTGGTTGAGGTTGAGTAACTGTCCAGCACAGGAGGTGCCAGGGCAGAAACCAGCTTGGTCTTTAGTCAGCATGGTGTCTATGATTGGGATGAGACGTTGGAGCAGCAGCCTCTCATAGAGCTTGTAGGTGATGCAGAGGAGGGAAATGGGCCGGTAGCTCTTTGGGGTCTTTGCCAGGTTTGGGGATTGCAATGACATTGGCCTTTCTCCAGACAGAAGGGATGGTTTTCTGTGCTAAGCATGTGTTCAGCATCTCTAGGAGCCACGACTTTGCGTTAGGTCCGAGGTGCTGTAACATTTTCACCAGTATGTCATCAATCCCTGCTCTTTTCCGGGTTTCAGCTTTCTGATTGCAATTTCGAGTTCTTCTAAGTCGAAGGGTTTGGTGAGAGGGCTGGCTAATTGTGGTTGGTCTGATATCACTGTACGATGGTGTTCTCCTGTGAGTTGGCAGCGGTGTTGGTTATGACCGCTGGCCATCAACTGCGTTGCAACAGTTTGCTGTGACCTTTGTGATTATGGGTGGTGTAGTGTGGTCTGCTCAGAGACGACGGATTGTGGCCCATGCCTTCATGCTGCTGTTTGTCATGTTGGTGTTCTCTATCAGCTCATTCCAGACTTTCCTTCGTTCTTCCCCAACTTCACTGATCAGGGTCTCTCCAAGTTCCATGGTGATGGGGTCCTTGTTGTACTCTTCATGGTAGCAGGCTGCTGGATATTTCTGATAAGCCAGGGATATACTGTGTCTGACATCATCTGGGTATGTGATGTCTGGCTGACCTTCTTACCAAGTCCTGTGAAGTTGGAGTAGTTATTGGGAAATATTAGTGTGCTAGATATGGACTGCTCTATCTCCTCTTGGAATGACAGCCAGTCAGTTTTCCGTAGGTTGAATCTCCTACGGAATGGGACAGTGGTTGCTTGGAGAGAGCATCTAACAGTGATGGCAATCGGCCGGTGTTGGGTGTGGGGCATATGGTCCAGAACTACCTTCTCAGTTCTGGAATGTGAGGTCGTTGCTTACACAGAGAAGGACTGGGTTGTATCCTCGCTTGTTATGGATTAGAGTCAGATGTTTGGAATCAAGCCAGGTTTCGACTTAATCTCCATCTTGCTGTGGTTGCTGTTCCCATAGCCCCATGATGAGCATTGAAGTCGCGCATCTTTCTGGTAGTTTTGTGTGTAGAAAAGGAGTTGCAGGTGGTTTGTAGACTGATGTGACATCAGGATTTTGGATGGGTGACCGTGAAGGTTTCCATGTGCCCTTCTGTGATGTGGGTACAGACCTCCTCAATCTTGAGGTTTGGCCTGCTGAAAACAGCGGATCCATACTGTCTGTGTCGGATCTCAGCGACCTGGTTGGTATTCTCGATCGCTATGGTGTAGCCAGGTATGGTGTAAGTCTTCTCATTGGCTGCATGGCAGCAAATCAGGTCTCGGGCCTTGTGTGTAGGCCAAAAGCCTATACCACCAGGCCTGGGCCTGAGCTTACCAAATAATTACCCAGAATAATTAAAACCTGCAAGTCAAAAGGTCCAGAAATCACCTGACCCCCCAATTAAAATGTTACTGTACTCCCCTGCTTTGTTCATCATGAGTTGAAGCTCTTGATGACTGGTTTTAATTATTATGGATAATTATTTGGTAGGCCCAGGCCCAGGCCTGGTGGTATAGGCTTTTGGCCTGTACACAGAAGGCCAGACCTGATTCGCTGCCATGCAGCCAATGAGCACGGCCCCACACCTGATTTGCTGCCATGCAGCCAATGAGAAGACTTACACCATACCTGCTACACCACAGCGATCGAGAATACCAGCCAATGTCAATCCAATCAGCTGTGCATGCCCAATTAAAGGAGAATTCCTCCCATTTTCAACATTTTACATGTCATTAATATACTTTATAGATGTTGTGTAGAGATAAGAAAAAGTTACCCCATAATGTTTTTCCTAGAGTTGGAGTTCTGAGAAAAACCATTAACATGGTGAATTTTGACATGGTGAAGTATGATGATAATCATTTTTATACCTCCAATGTTATAGAATTGGGTGGAATTAAAGAGGAAGAGGTCAATTAAGAGGTCTGGATGAGCTCCCCCATCATGGATGAATATTAATATAAACAGTAGAACTAGGCTAATCAACCTGCAGCTGGAGGGATGTGTGTGGAAACACTCCAGCACACAGGGGACCCTAACCCCATTAGGGATAAAATTATTATATAGGTACACTTAAATTTGAAATATGGGCTATAGGACTAGTCTGTTGTGGTCAGAGACACCAAGTTTGTGTTTCTAGCTCATTTTGTTCAGGAATTAGAGTCAAACCTATTTTCTTGGTGCTAATAATAATAATAATACATACGATTTATATAGCGCTTTTCAAGATACCCAAAGTCGCTTTACATAGGTAGAAAAGAGAAATAAAAACACATTTATTTGAAAAGAAATTGATAAAATAATAAAAGGTTTAAAAAGAGAGTGGGGCAAACTATGTGGGGAATGCTAGTCTAAAGAGGTGGGTTTTGAGTGTGTTTTTGAAGATTTCCAGGGTGGGGGCAACTTTGATGTGGGCTGGAAGTGAGTTCCACAGGGTAGGGGCAGCCACTGCAAACGCTCTGTCCCCCCATGTTCGCTTGTTGGACTTGGGCAAAACAAGTTGGTTGGCTGTGCTTGACCTGAGGGAGCGGGAGGGGGCATGGCGATGGAGGAGTTCAGAGAGGTATGGGGGGGCCAGGTTATTGAGGGCTTTGTAGGTGATGGTGAGTATTTTGAAGTCGATCCTGTGCTTAACGGGGAGCCAGTGGAGTTCATGGAGGACGGGGGTGATGTGATCTCTAGACCGGGTTCTTGTAAGCAGGCGGGCAGCAGAGTTCTGTACGTATTGCATTTTTTTGAGAACTTTGGTGGTGGTACCGTAGAGGAGGCTATTGCAGTAGTCGAGTCTGGAAGTGATGAATGAGTGAATGAGTGTTTCAGCGGCGGTGTGGGAGAGCATGGGACGGAGACGGGCTATATTGCGGAGGTGAAAGAAGGCGGTTTTAGTGATCAGGTTGACATGTGGCTGGAAGGAGAGGGTGGGGTCAAGGATGACACCAAGGTTGCGGACTTGGGAGGAGGGGGTGACAGTGAATCCATCAATTGAGAGGGAGAAGTTGTGGGAAGAGCGGGTGACGGAGTCTGGACCAATAATGAGAATTTCGGATTTATTGCAGTTGAGTTTTAGAAAATTTGATTGCTAATATTAAGTCGGCCATATTGTGGCGGCCATATTGGATTTCATGGAAAGTTCCAATACAAAAAATGTTTGTATTCACATAATTGATCAACCTGTGAAGTTTCGTGAAATTATCTCTCAGTTTAAAATTTTGCCCTATTCACCTTCCATTATAACTAATAGGGGCTAATATTGCGGCGGCCATATTGGGTTTCCAGCAAAAAATTGACCGGGTTGTCCATATAGGTTGTGATCCTACTGGGTCATAGATAATATTTCTGGTGGACAACCTTTTATGTTATGGCAAATGCAGGTTTCCTAAAAAATGGGTAGTTTGCCCCCTGGGTAAAAGTTACATTTGCTTTTATCATACTAGAACATTTTAAAACATGTCTAAACAATATGGACCATGAAAAGTTCAATCAACTACAACATTTTAGAGCATTTTGAAATATACAGTATATAATATATACAGTACAGTATAATATATTCAATGAAAAGTTCAATCATATACCTCCATGTTACCAGATAAGCGTCAGTCAGTGTTTCTAACATGAAAAAAATATTAAATGCATAAATGTCAAAAATATCGATTTTGAAAAACGATACTGATGTCACGGCTTTAATTATCACGATATATTGGCATGTTGATTTTTTATTATTTTTTTGCCCACCCCTAGAAAATAATAAGTTTGGAACTGCTAAAGTACAATCGGTTCAGGTTATTCTACACCATAGGTGTCAAACTCTGGCCCGCGGGCCAAATTTGGCCCGCTGTGTAATTTCCTTTGGCCCTTGAGGCAACATCAAATTAACATTAGAGCAGCCCACCGGTACAGCCATGGTGGGCTCAGGAGGTAGAGCAGGTCGGCCAATGATCCAGTGGTCGGCGGTTCGAATCCCGGCTCCTCCTGTCTACATGTCGAAGTGTCCTTGGGCAAGACACTGAACCCCACCTTGCCTCCAGTGGTTGCCACTGCTGGTGTGTGAATGTGGGAAGTTTAGGACGCTGGCGTTGACTGTTCGCCGCTCTACTTCCCAATGTATGAATGAATGGACCATTGTAAAGCGCTTTGAGTATACACGTAGTGCATAGAAAAGCGCTATAAAAATGCAATCCATTATTATTATTATGGTGACGCTGTAACACTGCATTCACCGCTGATACTACAAATCCCATAATGCTCTGCTGTTGTTTTGCCGTCTGTTCTACAGCAGCTGTTTTCAATGTTTTTCATCCCAGGGCCCACCATTTATTCAGCATTTGAGCCATGGACCACCATTCAAGGACATTTTTGCCCCACAGACCCCCCAAACTAAAGATTTCCTTTGATTCTGTCCATGACCATTAATATTCTAGTTGTGTAGATTAGGACTAATTCACATGATGAATATTTTAACTCTTGAGAGCGTAAAAATGAAACCAAATGGACCCTCAAGGGTCCATTTGGTTTCATTTTTACGCTCTCAAGAGTTACATCCGGTTAAACAACTTAGCTGGGGACCACCTGGAACCTAGCCCCGCAGCTTTGTTCAGTTTTAAAATTTGTCCCACTCTTTATTTGAGTTTTACACCCCTGTTCTACACAAAAAACCCGGGCTCCACCCCTGTGACAAGAGTTTAGAGGTGAGTGATTGGAGAGGAGAGTGTCAGAAGAGAGGAGAGGAGGAGGAATAGATTATCTCTGGGATTACATGCGAAATCTGACCCAGATTGACCTAAAACTCATGCATGAGTATCAGTATACTATTAGACACTATAGGGAAAGAAAAAGAAAAAGAGTTTGGAGCTATACTACGTTGTACAATGCACCTGCATTAGAATAACGACAACCTGCAACAGTGCAAACTGTGGGAGGGGGATTCCAGAGGTAAATGTAGAACAAAAATCATTTGCAATACACAATATACAGTAATACATTGTGACATACTGATGAAAATATAGTGGAGTCTTATAATAAGACTAAAACGGAGCAGGAAAGTGTTTGGAGAAGCAAGCAGCCAAGGAGAGCAGCATTAGTTTTATGCAGTATTGCCAACTGCCAAAATCCAAAATGCACTAGTGGCACTTCCAAAACGCCCTAGAATGTATGCGCTAGAGCAGTGGTTTTCAACCATTTTCATGCCAGGGCCCACTATTTATTCTGCATTTTAGCCATGGACCACCATTTGTTGTTGAGTTTAGTCTCTCGGACTAGATAACTGGCAAAATGTTGGTCAAAATAGCAATTCTGATACATTTTCCAAATGTATAGATTCTTGAAAATTAGGTAATTCAGAATTAATTAAATATAATTTAACTCTTGAGAGCGTAAAATGAAACCAAATGGACCCGTAAGGGTCCATTTGGTTTCATTTTACGCTCTCAAGAGTTACAGATCTATAAGGGTCCATTTGGTTACCAATGGCCCTTTCTAGGAAGGAAGGAGGACTCTATCATAGGAGGAAAAATGGTGAAAAACGAGGGTTTTATCTCTGGCGCCTGTCAACCAATTTCGCCCCAACTCATCAGCAACAAAGCACTAGATTTTCCACCAGGAGTTTTTCGCTAATATTGGCACTAGGGGGGTCTGAAAAAGAGCTAAATATAGTGCCAAATGCGCCAAGTTGGCAACACTGGTTCCATGTTTATTGCATTCTTGGTCACAACACAGACCTTCAGCCTCACAGCTTCTGGCCACACACACACACACACACACACACACACACACACACACACACACACACACACACACACACACACACACACACACACACACACACACACACACACACACTGGCAGTATACAGAGTAAAGACTTTATATAGTTTCATGTTGTTCTCCAACACCCCAAAGTTAGAGGTGTCAAGAATCCCAAATTAGGCATTGTCCATAGTTATGAAGCAGAAATTATTTTATATGAATCATATATGTATTATTGCTATTGACTACTGACAGACAATTGGACTCGAGTCCTACGACTCGGCTCAAGTCGAGTCCAAGTCGCATTTTTGCGGTGACTTGACTCGCTTTGGACTTGAAGGTAAAATACTTGAGACTCGGACTTGACTTGAGACAACCTGACTCGGCGACTCGTCCGAGTCATCGTCCGAGTCACCATTGCCGGGAGGCAACGGTGTGCAAATGAAACCAAATGTACCAGTCAGGGAGCTAACACGATCACCTATTTGCGGGGGTCCGGACTCACTCCGGATTCATTCCTTCCCTTTCCACCGGTACGTTCTTCTCGCTAAATAGTTTTATTTAGTCCAGTTATTATTTCGCCAGCTCTGCTCTCCGAAGGACTCCATCCCACCAAAACAAATGCACGTGTAGTCATAGACTCAGTGTTGCCAACTTTACGCATTTGACACTATATTTAGTTTTCCAGACCCCCCCTAGCGCCAAAATGGTTGAAAAACTCAAGGTGATATTCACTAGATATTCATCTAGTGCTTTTATAGTGAGCTGGGTTGAAAAACACTGCTCTAGCTCCTTGTAGTGCGTTTTGGGAAGTGCCACTAGTGCATTTTGGATTTTGGCAGTTGGCAACACTGCGTGTAGTACACGAGTAGGTAGCTAACTTAGTGCCTGATGAAAAATGAACACTATGTTAAATTAATGATCCGTGTGCGTGCAGGTATGCCTGCTCTACAAAATGCTACACAAGCACAATTGTACTGTAACTCTCATCTCTATTAATACATTTTTTCTTTCATCCATATAATTCAAGCTACACACTGCAACAAAACTGATAATTGATAAAACTGATATTTTTTTTACATTTGACCGTAGGAAGTTGTAACCTGTGACTTGACTTGAAAACCAGTGACTTGACTTGAAAACACTGTGACTCGACGCGACTCGAAACAACCATGCGACTTGACTCGACTTGACTCGCCCAACTGTGTGGACTCGACTCGACTTGACTCGCCCACAACCTAAAAAAAACTTGACTTGCTTGAGACTTGGGACCAAATGACTTGCGCTTGCTTGAGACTCGGCTCGGAGGGACTTGTGCAATTGTCTGACTACTGACATGCAGATAAGCTGTCAGGTACCAATTTGTTTAGAATTTGTAACACCAACTATAACTCCAACTTATTAATAGAGTCAGTGAGTGCTAGGCCAATATAACACACTGTGTAGGACTGAATAGTTCTGAATAGCTTTTGGACCAACCCATAACATGTCCTTTAATACAACATGGCTTGCAGTCTGCAGTGCTATCAGTAGGGGGAGGCAGAGAGACAGCTCCAAGCAGGGAGACGTTTCTTGTAAATACTTGCTGTTGATTAAGTGATGGTGGGAGCTGTCAGGGCCGCGTTACATATGTATGCAAACCTCTAGGAGGGCTGTGGACAGTTCAGAAACCAGTCTGTGTCTCATAGGGCTGTGGACAGTTCAGAAACCAGTCTGTGTCTCATAGGAGGGCTGTGGACAGTTCAGAAACCAGTCTGTGTCTCATAGGAGGGCTGTGGACAGTTCAGAAACCAGTCTGTCTCATAGGGCTGTGGACAGTTCAGAAACCAGTCTGTGTCTCATAGGAGGGCTGTGGACAGTTCAGAAACCAGTCTGTGTCTCATAGGAGGGCTGTGGACAGTTCAGAAACCAGTCTGTGTCTCATAGGAGGGCTGTGGACAGTTCAGAAACCAGTCTGTGTCTCATAAGAAGGCTGGGGGCTGTTCATAAACCAGTCTGTGTCTCATAAGAGGGCTGTGGGCATTCAGAAGTTGTCTACACTCTTGCAAAGCCATGTAATGAAATACTGTAGGTTTCCACACATTTTCTCTGAAAACCATGCAGCTTTACTGTAGTATGGCTACAGAAGTATTTATATTCAATGATATAACTCATTCAAAAAACAGGGGCAGGGGGCAGAAGCAAAAGATGTTTTGATTAATATTTCACTAAGGTGTATCAATGAAAATACTGGTATATCAAAAAGATATTTGGTCATGGATAACTCTAATTGACATACTGCTTACTAGATCTCAGATTTGTTTTGAATTTTGCTTTATAAAGTTTTGTAGACCTGGGCATGTCACATGCAGCAAAGGAAACATATAGCACTTTAAAATGTAAGAAATGACCCAGAATCGACCAAGATATGATTTTTTTAAGTGTTTTGGCATGGAGACAAAAAAGGCCACAGGGAGAGGCAGCACAAGGTAATCACTAGCCGTTAAATGAGGTTATGAACCAACGCAGGACTGGGCATAACGGGAAACAAGGGATTTTTTAAAATGCAATGGCAAGACCACGGTTAAGCTGAAAGTTCTAATCGCCCAAACCACACCTATCGTTCCAGAGGTAGCCTATTTTAGGGATTTCAAATTCGGAATGTCTCTTCCCCAATGCTAGATGCCCACATTATGTGTAACGGGTAGTGAGACTAAAATCGGCCCCCGAATGTCGTCAAATTTTGGCCCGTAGCTCAAATGGTGAATAAATAATGCACATTGATATGAAAGGGGTTTAAAAACCACTGCCAACCGAACCATTATGCTACAACTCCTGTGATCATTTAACATGGAAACCTGTATGTCAGTAAAGGTTCAAGGTTCAAGGTTCGCTTTATTAGTCTCCTGTGGGAGAAATTTGTCTTGGAGTCAGAGAGCAGAGCTGCATACAGTGACATACAGACAGACAACAGTGGACATAGGACAATACAGTTGCACGCATACACACATATACACCCTAGTGTGTACCCTAGCACGGTCGGGGGCTAAATGCTCTCACCGTTGAGGAGCTACTGTGTAGACCCAAATGCAGCACTGAATGATTCACTACCAAGGACCATAACACCAAAAAAAGAATGAAGTTTACATTTGCTAAATGTATTAATGAAGCCCAATGTTGGGACTAACTCCCTTACAAGTAATGGCCCTTACATAAGGGACTACTTTTTGCACTCTTGTAAAGTAATTCCTTACATTTTGCAGTGGTGAACAGTCCTTTTTACTGTTATTTACAATTATTTAAATCCTGTTCCTTACATTCCTTACATTTTGCAGTGGTGAACAGTCCTTTTTACTGTTATTTACAATTATGTAAATCCTGTTCAAATGCAGGTGGATATTGCACACCTATTGAATAATAATTAATAATTAATAATTAAAGAATAACGGACAGAAACTAAGATGACCCATGACTTGATAGTTCTGATTTAACCATTATGATTTTATTCTATAAGTGAATAATGTAAGTCTGGACCAGGACCCTATAATGCTATACTACTATATGTCCAGACCATCGGAAACATGTAAACCAAATGAATTTCCTTAATAATTACAGCAATATAGAACTGTAAGTGTAAGACCTGTAAGAATCCTTTTCAGAAAAAGAACCAAATATAGTGCTGTCAGTTTAAGACCTGGATTTTCAGTTGAGTTTGACACAGGGACCACTATTCTGACTAAGAGCTACCTGGGGACCACAACCATGCCCCCCCCCCCCCCCCCCTTCCTAATGTTGATGAGGATTTTTTTCCAGGGACCACCTGCAGTATATTTTACCTTTTACTTTTTAACAGCCTCCATGAAATGCAATGAAAACTCTTAAAATATCATTTTTAAACCACAGTAGCAAGACTCAAAAATTAATAATTGGAGGATGCAAGAAATAAGACAACCAAATATATGAAGTTTAAAGTTTAGTGAAGATAAATCAAGCAAATATAAGAAATGTGTTATATATTCAGATGAAACATTACATAATACAAATTTAATTCTGAATGCTCTACTGAAGCCTTGTCCATATATTTTTCATATGTATACAGTATATGTATATATTTTTGTGCCGTTTGTTAATTTATACCAGTGGTTTTCAACCTTTTTCATTCCAGGGCCCACTATTTACTCAGCATTTCAGCCATGGACCACCACCATTTGATGTTGAGTTTAATCTCTCTGCCCAAAACCAAGGATTTTTAAAGTTTTTGTATATAATTTAGGAGAGATAAACTGGCAAAACGTTGGTCAAAATAACAATTCTTCTACATTTTCTAATTGTGTTGATCTTGAAAATAATAAATCAGATGTTTAAATATAATTTAACTATTGAGAGTGTAAAATGAAACCAAATGGACGCTCTCAAGAGTTACAGATCTATAAGGGTCCATTTGGTTACCAACTTCCCATCATTTAGCATGGGGACCACCTGAAACTGTTGAAAACCCCTGATTTTTTAACAAACGCAAATATTATAAACTGGGCATAAAATAACAAACAGTGTAGGCTATAGGCCAAACAAAATATCGATCAGGAAAAATGATCTGACCGGACAAATGTGACATGGTGGTGTGACCAACTGGACATGGTCTGTAAACAACAATATAGAATCAACAATCAATATATCCATTAACGATGACAGTTCTTCTGGTCACCCAGCTGGTCATCGAGTCGTTGAAGCCGATGTTAGAGTCTTGGGGATCCGCTGTGTCTCCAGGGTCACCAGGAACTCCCATCAGGTAGAGAAGGAGAGGGTAGAGAGGGATGATGATGAGGATTAGTGGTTTAGGGAGCCATTGGGTGCAATTCTCAATCGCTGTGGTGTAGCCAGCTATGGCTTAAGTCTTCTCATTGGCTCCATGACAGCAAATTTAGGTCTCGGGCCTTGTGGTCGGCTGAAAGCCTATACTACCAGCCCTGGGCCTGAGCTTACCAAATAATTACCCAAAATAATTAAAAACTGCAATTCAAAAGGTACAGAAATCACCTGACTCCCAAATTAAAAATGTTACTGTACTCCCCGGCTTTGTTCATCATGAGTTGAAGCTGTTGATGACTGTTTTTAATTATTATGGATAATTATTTGGTAAGCCCAGGCCCAGGCCTGGTGGTATAGCCTTTCGGCCTACCACAAGGCCACAGACTTGATTTGCTGCCATGCAGCCAATGAGAAGACTTAAGCCATAGCTGACTACACCACATTGACTGAGAATTGCACCCATTATCATGACAGTCATGCAGTGACTTAAGAGAGTTCTATGTGGGTCGCTACATTTACATTAAAAGTGTGTACATAAACATTGCGATTTCATATATTAACTACTCACAGATGTTTCTACAGGTATTAGATACTTGCAGCGCCAGAAATTAGGATTGCAGCGTGGCGCGTTGTTTAATGCTACTTATCCAGTTCCCCGGTGCTACTTTTTGAAGTTGGGGTAGGTTTGGTAAACACACAGATGCACACCAGAAGTACACCCCCATATTAGTTTGTATTGGCAGAGCGGTCACTCCGGTCAGCATGAATATATGCAGCACATCCAGTGTTTCAGAGTGCCACGTTCCTCCCCACCGATAGGGGCGCATGCAATTGAAAGCCAATGGCGGAAGAAAAGCTCGGATAAAAATGCATGCTTTTTATTAAATGCTTTTTATTAAACAACGCGGTATGCTGCAATCCCAATTTCAGTTGCTGCAAGTGTCTAACACTCGTGGAAACATGTGTGAGTACTTTATATTTGAAATGGGAATGTTTATGTACACGTTTTTAATGTAAATGTAGCGACCCGCATAAAACTGGATTAAGTCGATGCATGACACTGGTGAAGTACGAGTGTCATGCGATGCATGGCTATTGGCTACATGGAGGGAGAGCTAATGAGGGTGATGTGAGAAGGAGAACTGTTGGTTAGAGGCAGGGATTAACAGAACTGACTGGTGACCTGGTGGAGTAGTGGTCCTGATCCAGAGCAAGGGGGCAGTGGCTCAGGGGACCATGGAACAGAACAGCCGCATGGGAGCCTTGAGGTTAAAACATGATTAGTAAAAACTGGGTGAATGATATGTAATCAGTTCTCTCTGTACAGAAGAGCTTGAATGGTTGAGAAAACACAACAGGCACCCGGGAGCACTGCAGAGGGCAGATTTGGAACAATGAATAAAGATACAAACATAATACACAATAAAAATGATAAGCATTATTAGATAGCGATATATATAGTATAGGATAACACTTTATATGTACTCCAATGCAGAAAACAGACACAATAACATATTTTTAGTTATATTATTACAGCAAAGCAACAAGCAAGAGGAAATAAGGGGTAACTGCTCAGTGTTCAAATTAGCATGTTAAGACTCATGTTTTTATGGTGATCTAAAAGATGAGAGCGACATTACAGATTACCAAAGGTCTTCTGTGCAAACAGAAAACAAAGTAACATTAAAACCCAAAGACCTTTTGCATGTGCAGTTTAATGCATGGAAATCCTAAGTCGAGGGCAAGAGGACACAGCTCACACAAATTCATATGAAATCGCTCGACATGATGCGACTTCTCACTTGCAAATACAAACACACTTGCCGTGAATAAGTCAAAGCTAACTTGCTAGCACAAAATAAGAATTACAGGAACTTACAGCCAGGTCTCCTTAAACGTAATCATCCTAAAAAAGCAGGTCTGGAAGACAATACAAAAAGTAATAAAATACAGTATGTAAATACAGTACAAATTTTAAGGGGCAAACAAGTGAATCATTTACGCCAAAGTCCTAATATCTTAACAACAGCTCATACGCACATGGTCATCCACCTCACAGGTCATCATGGACACTTAACAGCCACATTCTAGTCTTAACCCAGATGATGACCCTATCCTAACCTCTGTAGAACTAACCCAGTTCCCTACATCTACCTGCACAGATCTACCTTCCTTTCACTGTGTATCTTCAGTGATGCACCCGGGCACGCCATGGGCCACCCCAGGGCTATCACACAAAACAACAAAGTGGTGCTGGTCTCTCCAACACCCGCCGGCTACCTTAACTGGGCAGTTCAACACAATACTATCTCATGTGGCTCCACATGGATGACCTCTAAAATGAAAAAAGAAAAAACGAAAAAAAAGGGCACTGAAGCTGGGCAGAAGATGGAAAAGACTAAAAGAGTACGGTATCTGTCATAAGTTTTTTTTTTTTTTTTTTTTTTTTTTTGAGGAGATGGAGTTATTTGTTAGAATAGCTAAATATATAGCCTGGATATATCATGGTATGGACATCATTGCTGGTTTGTTTGTGTCCTACTCTGTAATGCAAAGTGGACCGGTGGAGTCCGGCCCCTAGAATCCTATGGCTGCCGCTACCTGTCTGCCCTTCTCCACTATGTAATTTGCAGCACAGCCCAACATGCTGGACATGTAACGAACTCCTTTACCCTCCTTTTCAATGCGAGCTTTCACTTCTTTCAGTTTCTGAATTTTCTCATTGTTTCTCTCCACGCCTAGCTCTGTGAATTTCTCGATCAGGAAATCCAGATGTTTGTAGGTGTGGAACGAGTTGCCTTTCAGTGCGATCCCATCCAGTTCGACTACGCATTGGTAGATTTCGTCAATCTCTCTTTCTTTTGCTGTTGCTAATTCTTCACGTTCTTTTTCCAGTTGTTGCTTCAGGACGTCCTTCTGTCCTTCTGTTTTGTATTTCTCCTCCACATCTTCCACTGTAACTTTCTTTGTCTTGATAACATACATTTGCTTATCTCTCACATGCTTGGCATGTCCACACTTGCATGTGGTGCAATTGGTGCCTACTACTTTACAGTAGCTCCAGCAGTTGCATTCGCTATGGCAATTTTCTTGACAGACAGTACAGCGAGCGACATTATACCACTTCCAATTCAATTCTACTAGATCTTTGTAGGGTTCGTCAATTTGTTTGACTGCTTTGCCAGACCCAAGTTGCTTCAGAGCATCAGTAGTTTGTTGGACTTTTAGCTGCTTTGCTTCAAACATTTTGACCCGTTCGCTGAATGACACTGCACAGGCTTCTAATTGGATTCGCTTGGTCAGAACGGCTGCCGTCTGTCCCACATCTTGAGACGTTACCTTCTTCAGGAAATCATAAAATGCCGTCATACCAACATTGGATGTGGACCAACCAAATTTCATTCCAGCTTCAAAGATTTTGCCCTTGCTGACTTCGGTCTGGTTGTTCTGAAACATGAAGAAGATTGGTTCATCTTTCTCATCTCTTGCAATCTTTATTCCAGCTTCTTCAAGAGCTTTGAGAGGCTTATCAATTGAAGTTCCACTACAATGTGTAATCATAGCTACAATGTTGTTCTCCATGTCTTTACCAAAAAGAGACACGACTGAGTTAAATATGTAACTCTGTCGGTCATCGAGACGATTTGTACTTTCTTTCAGCACTAAGCCCACAGCATCGATATGTTTCACTTCCTCTGTGAACAACATTTCCAAAACCCTTGGAAGTTGCATGTCTCGTTCCAGACCTCTGGTGTCTCCAAACCCAGGAGTGTCAACGATGGTCAGAGAGTAGGGGAATTCTTCACTATGAAATGCACATATTTCATAAACTGTGATTGCATCAGTTTGGCTTGATGTGGTTTGTAGGCCTAATCCCTCTTCATCTACAATCTTACACCATTCTTTGCTGTCATATGGTGTGCCAATTAAATGGTTCAGCAAGGCATCAATCAAAGTAGACTTCCCTGATCCTGTCTCTCCAACCAGAAGGACGGTTTTATTTGGCTTTTCTGGGTCTTTCGTTCCAATGGTAAACTTCCTGAGTTTGGAATGCTGTGGATTCTCTTCTTCCAGGTAATATCTTTTCTCAGGTATTACCAGGTATTGGGTTCTTGCGCCTTCTATTTTCTTTTCCCTGAAGGCAATATTGAGCTTTACCAGTTGTTCCTTTGCACTTAGCCTGTTGGAGGACGACGACGACAACAACAACAACAACAAATCAGTTCAACTGATGTTTGGTTTAACTGCAGTGGTATTTTGCATTCACCATTCATGCTTATCTAAATACTTACATTTGTGCCATGATGTGGACTGTTGATTATAAGAGAGAACTGGAAACACAAGAAACAGATGTGATTAGTAGTAGGGCAATTTGGAGGAATAATCGTTCACTTGCGGATAGTATGTGGTTGTTATTTTGATAAAAGCTTGTGGCCAAGTAAAATTTCAAGATGGCGGCCCCCAAAGTCCAAGATGTCTGCCCATAAATGTGTTTTTTTCCTTCATAACTTGAAATGCATTGATTTTACGCCCCATAAATGTAATACAAAGTTGGGCATTACGGACGATTTGATACCAAGTACAGTACATGTCTGTATGTACTACGGTTCTCGAGATACAGCATATAGGTACTTTCACAGATTGAGGAGAGCAAGACATTTGTAACATTGATGCTTAAGTCAATCAAATAGCCATACAGGCAAGATAATTGGTACACACTCTTCAAACCCCACTGTGTGCAATGCAAAACTGTGCCCTGCAAAACTCCAAAATCCAAGATGTCTGATTTAAGATTTAAGCCCCATAAATGTATTAACCGTTATTATATAGTTCGACATTACGGACATTTTGATACCAAGTACATGTCTGTATGTACTACGGTTCTTGAGTTACAACATATAGGTAATGATGAGGCACCATAAGGGTAACATTTTGGCACGTTTCACTCTTACTTAAAGACCTGTTTATCACCATATACTATTGTCAGGGAACGGACCTACATGTGTCTGCTATCATAAACACAAGTTTTACCCAAGACACTGCCACTTTTTCCTCATATATGGAGCTGAATTTATTATTATTATTATTATTAGTGTTGCCATGCCATGACATTGTGGCCTCAAAACATGCCTTTGTCTGATTGTTTCCTCATCCTTTGGATGAGCACAGGGTCAAACTGAGGGCAACTTTGGCTTAAGGCCTTCTGAAATCCCTGTTCAGTCATCATCAAAACTGGCTGCCAAAATTAATGCAAGGGGCCGAGACAAGCGACTGCTGCCACCACACTGCAAATTGATTAAATTTTAGATTAATATGCCTTTCGAGTATTTATAATGTAAACCATTCAAATTCAAAATGTGTCAAAGGAGTTGCCAAACTGCTTTTGGATCAACCAACCATTTGGCACAGTGGGAACTACACGCACATGTGTCGCACCAGTGATGGCCCTCTGGTCCTAGCTCTCAGAACGTTAGTTCCGCCCTGGTCAACACGCTAGTCCTCATCTTCATCGCCATCATCATCCTCATTATCTGCAATGTTACCGGTGTCCTCACCATCAGCTGGACAGTTTACTGCACCCCAGCAGCCCTTTGTACCCCCTTTCCCTCCTCCTCCTCCTTCCACCATTCCAGTCATTATTACACCTATAGCATAACTTACAACGGGAAAAACACTATGTAGACCTGTTACTCTCTCACTCTCTCATACATTACACCCCTATGCACAGTCAACCAGCCACCAGTCATTCTAAAAATGGGCCTTTTCAATATTAGATCATTGACAAATAAATCCTCCTCAGTTTATCATATAATCTGTGCAGAAAAAATAGACAATATGTGCTCCATTATCGTTACCGCTAAACCCCTTATCACTTAACTTCTTCGCCTTTTTAAACTATTAAAAAAACATCAGTAGTTCAAATGGCCAGTCTACAAGCTCACAATGTGTTAATAGATTGACATGTTGAAATATTCCAAAAAGTTTTTTTCAAAATAGTAAAAACGAAATAAGGGATTTGCGATAAGGGGTTTAGCATGTAACAAAAAATGCACCTATTCTGTTAGCCCCAGCCTGCCCCCAAATTTCAGTTTTATTCATTCATCTCGGGAGCTCAAGAAAGGAGGTGGCTTGGCCTCCATTTTCTCTGACTTGTTAAAGTGCAAGCCCCTGGCGCTTGGAAAATTTACTTCTTTTGAATACCAGGCCATCATATCGCCCTAAATTCAGTTTTTAACAGAAGTAGGAGAGCTCCTATCTATCTGTTCCACCGATTATTACAGAACTCTGATTACAGGTGATGCAAACCTGCATTTGGACATTGCCTCAGATACCACAACTATGAGTTTCATTGAATTACTGCACCCCCTCGATTTCACCCAACACGTTGCCAGGTCAACTCATGTTCATGGTCATATCCTGGATGTTGTGATCTCTAGAGGCCTCACTATTACTGTCGATAAAATTATTGATAAACCCGAGCTATCAGATCATTGTCTGCTGTGTTTTAGCATGATTGTCTCTGGCTTAGAGAAAAACATAACCGAACACTGTAAAAAAAAAAAAAAAAAACATTTTTCAATTCATCTACAGCCAATTATTTTACTCCACATCTTGCTCATCTACCCCCCTGCCCAACATTCTGTCAGTAAATGATATGGTCCAGCACGTTAATCTTAACTTAGAGTCTGCCCTTGACTCAGTAGCCCCTGTGGAAATAAAAACAAAATCCAACTTCAGAAGAACACCCTGGGTCAATATCCGCTCATGCAAAAAGAAATGCACGAAAGATGAACGTGTTTGGAGAAAAAACAAAACTATGTCTAACCTAGCCACTCTTAAAACATCTACAGCCGTGTACAACAAAGCCCTCCGCCTGGCAAGACAGTCCTATTTCTCCGACATCATCAATAAGAATAAGAAAAATGCTAGAGCCCCTTTTTCCCACCATCGAACGTGTCCTTAATCCTCCCCAGTCCTACAAACCATCACTTCCTGCATCCACTGCATTTTGTAATGAGTTTGCATCCTTTTTTGAGAATAAAATCCTCAACATCCGAGCCAGTATCACAAATGCATCTGTCAACATCCATCCGTCTACCTCAAACCAATAGCCAATAGTGCTTCACACGGAAGTGTAAATCGCCCAGGTGGAAGTCTGGTATCCTTCCGTCCAGTAAATTTAGGCGACCTCTGTAAAACGATAACTCAGATGACATCTTCTACTTGCTCATTGGACACCATCACCGCTCCAACATGCTCTGTTCTTTATCCTCATGTGGAGAGGAGCTAGAGGATATGCTTTACGCGTGAGGAGATCATGGTTGCTTTAACCTCCTTCTATCAATTTGCTTCAAGCTTTCACCTTGTTTAGGTCAACAGTACCGTTTCCGTGATCTGCAGCGCATTAAACACCAGAGAGAAAGAGTCTACAGGCACCCTGAATTAACAAGAACCCCCCCCCCCCCCCCCCATGGACTATGTGTGATTCCAACCGTGCCTGAGTGATTATGATAAAACACAGGTCTGCCCCTGAGCCTGATGGGTCTTGGGTATAAATTCGAATGTCGTTTATGACCTAAGTACCTAAAAACAAGTGGTGTCAGATTCTTACCTGCTGCAGTCCTGATGTAGTTCTGTAGAGACAGAGACAGTAGAAAGACAGTCTGATGTAGGTCTGTAGAGACAGACAATAGAAGTATGAATGAGCGCAGCGCATTGTGCTTGTCCTTTTATAGAGTAGCTTATAGTCTGCAGTGCATCAAGAGGGGAGGGGGGCAGAGAGGCGTCTGATATGAGAAGTCAGACCATTTCTTGTAAATGCTTAACATGGGTATCACAGTGGGGTGGGGTTGAATGACACCACACACACACACACACACACACACACACACACACACACACACACACACACACACACACACACACACACACACACACACACACACACACACACACACACACACACACAGTACACACACAAAAACACACACAAACACACCATCACACACCCTGCCTGGCACCCTCCTCTAGGGTAGGTATCCTCACGTGTTCTCCCCGTGTTGGGCTGGATAACATGTTACATGTTTGGTGCTCATTTCCGGTGATGTCATTGGAATCTTTGTCTCACAAAACCCCAGGAGAGAAGTTTTTTTTTTTTTTTTTTGTCTTTTTTCTGCAGAGTATTGACAGACATAGAACTTCTTTGGTGTTTCTTCACACAGTAAATAATCACGTTTGTTCATGGATTTCATCAGTTAGGCAGATCTGTATGCAACAAAAATGGAGTCGGGACGAACAGCACACTGCCGCGCCATGGCGCATGGGAGCTGCCTGTGTGTGTGCATGTTTCATACATAAAAAGTTTGGTTACTTGAAATGAATGATTCTCTTTGCAGGGAGGGAATTAGTAAAACTCCCCGATAACATCAGAGTAGAGTGGAGTGTGGTAAATGGACTCCTAGCTGGGATGCTGACAATGTAATTCATAACCCCCTTATCAGGATGAGCAGATGGACTTCTCCCTGTTAGTGCCAGACAAGGCGTAAACACATCACACATCATCAACCTCATTTATCAAAGGAGCGCCAATTTGTCACCAAATTGCTTCTGATTTAGCTTCCTGCTCTTCTCTTCCTCAGAGAGAATCCGACCTGCCCTCTGCCTTGCCTGTCTGTCTGCCAGCTTCAGCCTGCTCACTCACCTAACATAGCAGATCTACAAGCTCCTTTTACTTTTGTAAATAAACACCCTTGGACTTGGACTTTGTTGTGTTCTGCTTTTGGGTCTGCCAGTTTTGCAAATCGTGAAAAATAATAGCTGCAGTAGAACTATGCCTCAGTCACAGTTAGGCTATACATCGCGGTGAATGGAATAGGCTACAGGTTTGTACTGGATGTTTATTTAATCTATGCATTCTTAGAAAGAGCGCAGGAGTGCAGATGCGTTAGTCTGTTGACTGTAATGATGTTATTAGTGGAGTAAAGTTAAAGTAGTGTGGTCTGGTTTAGTAATCAATCAATTAAACACTTAAAGTACATGAGTTCATATTAAAGATCTAAAAAGTACATGAGGCAGACATACCAATGTTTCCACATGAAAGAACTGTATCCAACAGTTTTCTTTTTTTTTTGCTTCAGTCATTTATGTTTGATATTCATTGTATCAAGGAGGTTTTAGATGTTTGCAGTTCCTGTTCCTGTGAAGGACTTCAAAACAGGTTAAATAGCCTCTCTGGGTGTGCGTGTGTGTGTGTGTGTGTGTGTGTGTGTGTGTGTGTGTGTGTGTGTGTGTGTGTGTGTGTGTGTGTGTGTGTGTGTGTGTGTGCGTGCGTGCCTGTGTGTGTGTGTGTGTGTGTGTGTGTGTGTGTGTGTGTGTGTGTGTGTGTGTGTGTGTGTGTGTGTGTGTGCACAAGCATGTACATGTGTGTCCTGAGTTGACCTGACCTGTGTGGAGATTTTGAACATTATATTGGATTCATGATGAATTCCACTTATATTGTGCTTTTATCCAGTGTTTTGCATATACTGTACATATACAGTACATAGATTATGTGTACATAAATTGATAACACCACAGATATATAAGTATATAGACATATATTTCCGTCGTGGTTCAGAATGGAAATATAGCAAGGGAGACATTATTTCCTGTTTCAAGTTGCAGCCTGCCCTGCAGCATAAGCACAACACAATGGAGTTATTCTTCCAGTAAACACGCTTATGATAAAAGTAAAAATTTCAAACTTACTGCAAAAGTGCTCAGGGTAGAGTAGTATTTCGGGTTTGCAGAGAAAGAAGCAGTAGCAAAACTGACAGCAGTTGGGACATACCACTCACTCGTTTAAAAAAAGAGGGGGGGATTGGACCAGTCCACTCCATCAATAAATCAATTCAACCAAAGTCTGTGACCTAACACATTGGTTATTCTCATTAAAACAACCCAAAACCAATAACCAAATAAAACAACCCATGAATTCGGTCAAAATAAAATCCCTGCAACCCAGGAAAAGGTTATGGCTTCAAGAAATAACCCAGGAAATTGACCTAACACCATTGACTGAAGTGTTTAGTTGCAATTTTGACCGATTAGTTTTTTGTGTGTAGCATGACCGTAAATGAACACTAATGGGTCCATTTGGTTCCATTTGTACACTCTCAGAAAAAGGGTGTTGAAAGAAAAATGATTAGCATGGTGAAACAAACTTGATGAGGTCATCAACTTGTTTATTTCACCATTTTTTCAGGCCTCCATTTCTAGGAAGCACAGAATTTAGGAACCTTTTATTAAGTCCAAACAACAGTCAGCCACTATCACTTGCGTTGCTGGTGTAGCAGTGTAAATATGGCAGTGGGGTAACACCGAGAACGGTGCCCTGTGATGTGTGTGACCTTAGGGGGCGGTCGGAATTTCCCTATGTTAATGGGGATGGGGAAAATTTAATGTACTCTTAATTAATGATTCATGAACAATTGGTTAATTTGAAAAAAGGGCTTCGTCAGTGTCTTCCTAATATTAAGTTCAAATGACCATGTGAAAAATCTGACTGATTGATGCAGGCAGCGAGAAGTTGCGCCTGTTTCAGACATTCATTCAGACAGACATTTCTGTGACGGATGGCGTAATAAATTGTTGAAATGGATGGAAAGTGCATTACAAGTACACCACTCAACGTTAACAGGTCAATTAACTAGATCAGCACTCGGCAGACTAGACTAGACACGTTGCGCACAAGTAGATAATGGCCTTGAGTGAAGTATGGAGCGAAATCAATGACAAAATGAAACGTACGTAATCTTACATACGTACGTACGTAGACAAAGATGCGTAAGTACCGTAACGTACGTATACTATTAAACGTACGTATAATTAGATACGTACGTACGTAGACAAAGATTCGTACGTACGTATACTTAGATACGTACGTCTTTTCAGCCTCACAAAAAACAAAACATACGTATTCTCTAATCAACACGTGCTTTACAGTTCCTAAAATCACGAATCCAAAAAAACACAAGTTACTAGTTACGAAGTCTGAAGTCACGCATCCTCAATTACGACCACCATTGAATACGACTCACAAAGTCACTGTTTTTGTCATGTGAGTGGAGTCGTATTTGGTGAGTCGTGTATGGACCAATCAGGGGATGGGGGCGGAGCCACCGGTTGCTATGAGAGTTGGGCCCCATCTCTGGAGAGAACACTACACACTGAGGCAGGGAGAAATCCATGAAAACCAGAATAAAGGGTGTACCAATCTTTTCTCAGTTGTTCCTAACATGATTTTTCACGTAGAATCCAATTCTGCTTGATACATTTTTGTATCACGCATAGTTAATGAGATAATTAGCATAATTAAATAAATATGCAAATTATGTCATTAATTACGCAAATTACAAAAATGTACTTTGCAGAAACGAATTCTACGCGACAAAATACATAAGGATCAACTGAAAAAGGTTTGGTAAAGCCTTTTATGAATTTATTCATTTGCTGCTTTCATTAGTTTTAGGGATTTTAGCTGTTTTTGACTGGGGGCAGGGGCATTTGAACATGGGGCTAAATATGAAATGTTATAACGGTTTCTATTTACTGTAGTCTTACTAGAACCCCCAAGAAATTACAGATTTGGCCACAACAGATCACAGGATGTCAAACTGACACATTGAGCCTATGATACAGTGTGGCTCCTGGACTTGTTAAAAACAGGCATATTTTATAAAAAAAAAAAAAAATGCTCAAATGTGTCAATATGTGATCAATTTTTCAGATGACACCGTCCTACTCGGTTTACATCATGAGCAAATCTAACGTTCTTAGCCATACATCTGGAGTAGACATACTGTATGTGAATGGTGTAATCATGTAATGATCAACACTGATAAACCAGAGATTATTATTGATCCGAGGTCTATAGGAGACCACACTGCAATCAAGGTTCATGCTGTTAACATCAAACAGGTCTACTCCTAGAAGTATCTTGGAGTGCAGATTGATCAAGACATAACCTGGCACACACATGTTTAATAATGTTGTTCAAAAATACATCAGAGGTTACATTTTCTTCATAAACTAAGGTTGTTTGGTGTCAGTGTGAATATTATGTTAATTTTATATAGGGCTAGCATAGAATATATCCTGAGATTTACACACTCCAGAGTTATAATATTCATCATGTGAATTAGTCTACACAACTAGAGAATGTAGAAGATTAATGGTCATTTTGATCAGTATGTTGGACTTTTTTGTTTCCTCAAATCCAGCCTGGAATTGTGGACAAAAGCAAAATCTTTAGTTTTGAGGTCTGTGAGGCTAAGATGTCATCAAATTGTGGTCCGTGGCTCAAATTCTGAAAAATAGTGGGCCCTGGTATGAAAAAGGTTGAAAACCACTGCGTTAAGCGATTAAAAAAATCTGAAAAGGAGTTTGACACTCCCCCGGATATGCCAGTACTTCCGCCAAAACTTCTCTAAAATGCCGCCATCTGAACTGCGGGTTGGGGACGCACATTTTCAAGAAAGTTGAAAGGGAGAACCATCATGACTGATTCTCAGGTGGGTTTGTCTTAAATCGGTGAGTCATGGGCCACCATTTGATGACAGAGCCTAGACAGACAGCATACCTAGCGTATCCAATTACACAACATACATTTGCAATTGCAGAATATGTATGAGTGATATTCCATAACATTCCATACCCATCCTAGGGATATCGGTTAGGAAAACGATTAATTCTGCTACCTATAGACTGACCATCCGGACATGTTGGATGATCTGTAGAACTGCGCCATCTAATGGACAGTTGGACAGAGCTTTATGTCAGGTCGTTACATACATTAAGACCCACCTGAGAATCAATCTCTCTTTCAACTTTCTTGAAAATGTGCGTCCCCAACCCGCAGTTCAGATGGCGGAATTTTAGAGAAGTTTTGGCGGAAGTACTGGCATATCCGGGGGAGTGTCAAACTCCTTTTCAGATTTTTTTTAATCGCTTAACCCAGTGGTTTTCAACCTTTTTCATACCAGGGCCCACTATTTTTCAGAATTTGAGCCACGGACCACAATTTGATGACATCTTAGCCTCACAGACCTCAAAACTAAAGATTTTGCTTTTGTCCACAATTCCAGGCTGGATTTGAGGAAACAAAAAAGTCCAACATACTGATCAAAATGACCATTAATCTTCTACATTCTCTAGTTGTGTAGACTAATTCACATGATGAATATTATAACTCTGGAGTGTGTAAATCTCAGGATATATTCTATGCTAGCCCTATATAAAATTAACATAATATTCACACTGACACCAAACAACCTTAGTTTATGAAGAAAATGTAACCTCTGATGTATTTTTGAACAACATTATTAAACATGTGTGTGCCAGGTTATGTCTTGATCAATCTGCACTCCAAGATACTTCTAGGAGTAGACCTGTTTGATGTTAACAGCATGAACCTTGATTGCAGTGTGGTCTCCTATAGACCTCGGATCAATAATAATCTCTGGTTTATCAGTGTTGATCATTACATGATTACACCATTCACATACAGTATGTCTACTCCAGATGTATGGCTAAGAACGTTAGATTTGCTCATGATGTAAACCGAGTAGGACGGTGTCATCTGAAAAATTGATCACATATTGACACATTTGAGCATGAGGCTAAATATGTATTTTTTTATATATAAAATATGCCTGTTTTTAACAAGTCCTGGAGCCACACTGTATCATAGTCTCAATGTGTCAGTTTGACATCCTGTGATCTGTTGTGGCCAAATCTGTAATTTCTTGGGGGTTCTAGTAAGACTACAGTAAATAGAAACCGTTATAACATTTCATATTTAGCCCCATGTTCAAATGCCCCTGCCCCCAGTCAAAAACAGCTAAAATCCCTAAAACTAAAGAAAGCAGCAAATGAATAAATTCATAAAAGGCTTTACCAAACCTTTCTCAGTTGATCCTTATGTATTTTGTCGCGTAGAATTCGTTTCTGCAAAGTACATTTTTGTAATTTGCGTAATTAATGACATAATTTGCATATTTATTTAATTATGCTAATTATCTCATTAACTATGCGTGATACAAAAATGTATCAAGCAGAATTGGATTCTACGTGAAAAATCATGTTAGGAACAACTGAGAAAAGTTTGGTACACCCTTTATTCTGGTTTTCATGGATTTCTCCCTGCCTCAGTGTGTAGTGTTCTCTCCAGAGATGGGGCCCAACTCTCATAGCAACCGGTGGCTCCGCCCCCATCCCCTGATTGGTCCATACACGACTCACCAAATACGACTCCACTCACATGACAAAAATAGGTGACTTTGTGAGACGTATTCAATGGTGGTCATAATTGAGGATGCGTGACTTCAGACTTCGTAACTAGTAACTTGTGTTTTTTGGATTCGTGATTTTAGGAACTGTAAAGCACGTGTTGATTAGAGAATACGTACGTTTTGTTTTTTGTGAGGCTGAAAAGACGTACGTATCTAAGTATACGTACGTACGCATCTTTGTCTACGTACGTACGTATCTAATTATACGTACGTTTATTAGTATACGTACGTTACGGTACTTACGCATCTTTGTCTACGTACGTACGTATCTAATTATACGTACGTTTAATAGTATACGTACGTTACGGTACTTACGCATCTTTGTCTACGTACGTACGTATGTAAGATTACGTACGTTTCATTTTGTCATTGATTTCGCTCCATAGTGAAGCATCAGTCTGAAGTCCTGATGTAGGTCTGGAGAGACAGAGGCAGTAGCAGTAAGAATGTATAGAGACAGATGTATAGAGACAGAGACAGTAGCAGTAAGAATGTATAGAGACAGATGTATAGAGACAGAGGCAGTAGCAGTAAGAATGTATAGAGACAGATGTATAGAGACAGAGGCAGTAGCAGTAAGAATGACCACAGCTCACAGTGCTTGTACTTTTATATAGCCTGCGATGCCTCAAGAAGGGAGGGGGGGGGGGAGCAGAGAGGAGCTGATGGTTGCTAGAAGTCAGACCATTTCTTGTAAATGCTTAACATTTGGGTATCACAGTGGGGTGGCGGTGAATGACGAGGCAATCTGCGCACACACACACACACGCACGCACGCACACACACACACACACACACACACACACACACACACACACACACACACACACACACACACACACACACACAGGGTAGATACCCTCACATGTTCTCCACGTGTCCCCTATAGATACCCTCACATGTTCTCCCCGTGTCCCCTAGGGTACCCTCACATGTTCTCCCCGTGTTCCCTAGGGTAGATACCCTCACATGTTCTCCCCGTGTCCCCTAGGGTAGATACCCTCACATGTTCTCCCCGTGTCCCCTTGGGTAGATACCCTCACATGTTCTCCCCGTGTCCCCTAGGGTAGATACCCTCACATGTTCTCCCTGTGTCCCCTAGGGTAGATACCCTCACATGTTCTCCCCGTGTCCCCTAGGGTAGATACCCTCACATGTTCTCCCCTTGTCCCCTAGGGTAGATACCCTCACATGTTCTCCCTGTGTCCCCTAGGGTAGATACCCTTACATGTTCTCCCTGTGTCCCCTAGGGTAGATACCCTCACATGTTCTCCCCGTGTCCCCTAGGGTAGATACCCTCACATGTTCTCCCCGTGTCCCCTAGGGTAGATACCCTCACAAAAACATGCAGTAATCCTGGACTCTAAACTGCCTCCCCCTGGCCAGCCGGGGCGCCTGATGGAGGGGACAGGAACTGGTTGGAATAACGTGTTCCTTCCATGCGCTACGTCCAACCAGGGAAACTTCCCTCTGTCAGGTGAAAAGAAGGCAGCTTGGACTCCTCGTGGGTAGACAGCAGTGTTGGGAATATTACTTTACCTTGTTAATATATTACTTATGAATTATTATCTTCATTTTCAAGCAATATATTATATTACAATATTACAGTCTGAGCAAGTGTAATATGTTAATATTACTATTACATATTACTTAAAAAAAACTTTTTACAATTTCAATTCATATGAAATCAACTTGGAAAAAATGTCACTCCTGAAAACAGTACTGGCGTAGACCTAGCTCATCCTACTCAGCTATGGACAGTTAACACAGGAGTTAAATGTATTCCTTGAATTCATGGAAGCCAGTAAATAATTTGATGACAAATTATAGAAAATAAGTAATTATTTAACTTCTGCAGTTGTCAAGATAATTTCACAAGAACACTTGCAACGAGACAGATTGACAGAAAGTAATATGAAAGTAATGCAGTAATGCAGAAAGAAAAGTATAATATATTTTGTTCAGTAATATATTTATATTACAAGTTACTGCATTTTGGCAATATATTATGTAATATATTAAGTTATGTAGTGCATATGTCCCAACACTGGTAGCCAGCCTGCAGGATTGAGAACATTTCAGAGCCGGAGCAGATAAGAAGTTCCCTCACATCACTTCCTGTCTTTGTCTTGGAGCTGCTATTTCAGAGACCTTTTTTTTCTTCTTTTTTTTCGCTTCAGTCATTTATGTTTGATATTCATTGTATCGAGGTTTTAGATGTTTGCAGTTCCTGTTCCTGTGAAGGACTTCAAAACAGGTTAAATAACCTATCTGTGTGTATGCGTGTGTGTCTGTGTGATGAAAATAGACCAACAGACCTTCTCTCATAGTCCTGCCCCGTTCTTTGAATGTGTGTTTGTGTGTGTGTGTGTGTGTGTGTGTGTGTGTGTGTGTGTGTGTGTGTGTGTGTGTGTGTGTGTGTGTGTGTGTGTGCGTGCGCACGCGTGCATGCATGCGTGGATGTGCGCTTGTGCATGCCTGTGTGTGTGCGTGTGTGTGTACGTGTGTGCGCGCACGCATGTGCATGTGTGTCCTGAGTTGACCTGACTTGTGTGGAGATTTTAAACATTATATTGGATTCATGATGAATTCCACTTATATTGTGCTTTTATCCAAAGTGTTTTGCATATACTGTACATATACAGTACATAGATTATGTGTACATAAATTGATAACATCATGGGGCATGGTGGCACAGTGGTTAGTGCTGTCGCCTCACAGCTAGAAGGTCCTGGGTTCGATTCCTGCTAGGGGTGCTGCTGTGGGTGCTGGCGGCGTGTCTGCTCCTCCACGTCATCAGTGCCCATATCCGAGGCGGGGTTGGTGAAAGGGCCTTTCTGTGTGGAGTTTGCATGTTCTCCCCGTGTCCCCTAGGGTAGATACCCTCACATGTTCTCCCTGTGTCCCCTAGGGTAGATACCCTCACATGTTCACCCTGTGTCCCCTAGGGTAGATACCCTCACATGTTCTCCCCGTGTCCCCTAGGGTAGATACCCTCACATGTTCTCCCCGTGTCCCCTAGGGTAGATATACCCTCACATGTTCTCCCCGTGTCCCCTAGGGTAGATACCCTCACATGTTCTCCACGTGTCCCCTAGGGTAGATACCCTCACATGTTCTCCCCGTGTCCCCTAGGGTAGATACCCTCACATGTTCTCCCCGTGTCCCCTAGGGTAGATACCCTCACATGTTCTCCCCATGTCCCCTAGGGTAGATACCCTCACATGTTCTCCCCGTGTCCCCTAGGGTAGATACCCTCACATCTTCTCCCAGTCCGCTGCCTCCTCAGGTTGGTGGAGGGTGTGTATAGAGCCCAGGATCACATTAGGAATTGGCACTGGGTGAAAAAATGGCACATGGGATAAAAAATAGATAAAAAATAAATGAATTGATAACATCAAACTAAAAAGAATAATAATAACCAGTCACCAGGACCAAGGGCAGCTGTTTTCAATCAATCTGTCATGTTTAAAATGGAATTTTAAGTTACACTTTACATAGAAATAAAGTTATATAGCAAATACAGTACATAATACTGAGTCAAGAAACTTAAAAACTGAGTGACAAATCACATGAAAAGGTACTTCTGGCCACCCAGTGTCAGGGTGCCTGGGCCTGGGGGAAAGGCTTAGACCAGAGGTTTTCAACCAGTGGTCCGGGGACCACCAGTGGTCCTTGAGAGAGTTCCAGGTGGTCCCCAGGCTAAATGACAGAAATTGGCTAGCCAAGATGTAACTCGCAAGGTTCCATTTGGTTTAATGTTTACACTCTCAAGAGTTAAAAATTTCATCAGCTGAATTAACCCAGTTAATTACCAGTGGTCCTTGAGAGAGTTCCAGGTGGTCCCCAGGCTAAATGACAGAAATTGGCTAGCCAAGATGTAACTCTTTGAGAGCGTAAACATGAAACCAAATGGACCCTTGCGGGTCCATTTGGTTTCATGTTTACACTCTCAAGAGTTAAAATATTCATCATCTGAATTAACCCAGTTAATTAAGAAGTCTACACTATGGGTTTTCTACTGGTGGTCCACAGAGGTATTGACCAACATCTTCAGTTTTAAAAGTTCTTTATTTCTGAATCAAATCACAATGTTTAAATACAGCCAATGGAATTTAGGGTTAGATTTTCATCACCACTAATCCCCTTTACCCTTAACTTATTTGCCTTTTTAAACGATAAAAAAAAAACATTGAAAACATATGTTGAACTATTCCAAAAAGTTTTTTTCAAAATACTAAAAAGGGATAAGGGGTTTGGGATAGGAAAATGGGATCCGAAAATGGAGCCGTTAGCCTACAGCAGGTTGAACTAAAGCCATGTAAGGCCTCAATTCTGATCACTGAATTCAGCACTTTAATGTTACTTTTGAACAATGCCTCTGTAATATACAATATAACATATTTGAAAAGCCGCCGCAAAGAATGGGGTAATGAAATGCTAAGGTCAAGTTTGATACTTCAGACAACAGAACACATTTGCATTTGTGACAAATATTACAAAAATAAAACAGTGTTTCTTAAAAGCTGGTTATGTAATATGTGCTACGATCCGAGGTCACTGATAACTTGGACAGGGCAAACGAGGCCTTGAGTCCAGTTGGTGCACTCACACAATTCTCACAAAGTTGTAGCGTGTGTGTGTGTGTGTGTGTGTGTGTGTGTGTGTGTGTGTGTGTGTGTGTGTGTGCGCGGGCGTGCGCGGGCGTGCGTGCATGTGCGTGCGTGTGTGTGTTTGTGACCTGACCTGACCTGACCTGCGTTTTTTAAAGGTGCTTGACTCAGTGCTTTATGTTTGATAATCAGATCAGACCCCCCCCCCCCCCACCATCACCACCACCAGTGGGGTCGATAGGTGGGGAAAAGATAGACAATTTTAGAGGGGCCCAAAGCCAGAGGGGCCCACTAAAAGCTTGCATTAATAAGGTTTTACTTTTATTGATTATTATTAAAAAATTGATCTCAAAGTGCACCAGATTGAAGCATTTTAAAGGGAAATTCCACCCATTTTCTGCTGGGTGGACATGATAAAAACGTTTCCCCCCATTCTGTGTTTCCTAGAAATGGAGGTCTGAAGAAAACCACTAACATGGTGAGATCTTGATGTTTCACCATGATCACCTTGATTTTCTGAGAGCGTACAAATGGAACCAAATGAACCCGTTAGGGTTCATTTGGTTCCATCTGTACGCTCTCAGAAAAAATGTTGAAAATGGGTGAAATTCCCCTTTGTGACGGGACACACAACAGCACGGCTCACAAGGTTAGTCACATGGTTCACACAGAGACTGATAGTGACTACTGGAGTTGGAAACAGGGGCGTTTTTGCCATTAGGCAGACTATAGGCAAATGCCTGGGGCACCATGAGGGGAGGGGGACCACCAGACATGCTTTAAAAGGATCCCAGGCTTATAAGCCTCATATGGATAACTTGTCCTGTATAACTAGAATTGAACATTTAAAACACACATAATATGTGTTTTAAATGTTTGCATTGCATTTGGTAAGGGGGTTTCCATTTGGAGGATGGATCTGAGAAGCATATTGGGTTTGCTTCCCACACCCTGACTGCAGCCATCATGTTTCTGTGAAGCAGTTTATTAATACCTGTATGGCCGTCTGTCAGATTAGACAGTGGACGGATAGAGATCCAGTCAGGGCCGGATTCAGCCAGCCCTACTAGGGTGGGCTGGAAGAATGGCAGGGTGGGCAACTCCAAGTTTTTCATATGAAGCAGTGGTTTTCAATCTTTCTGACACCAGGGCCCATGCACTATATTTATTCGGCATTTGAGCCACAATTCACAATTCCAGGCTGGATTTGGGAAACCAAACAGTCCAACATACAGATCAAAATGAACATTAATCTTCTACATTCTCTAGTTGTGTAAACTTGGGCTAATTCATCTGATGGATATTTTAACTGTACACTGAGAGTGTAAACATGAAACCAAATGGACCCACAAGGGCAAGTTGTTTTCTGGATGTCATATACCACCTCTCAAAACATAACAGATGTATTGTTTGACAGATAATAAGCCCACACCAAACCCACAGGCTTGTTTTTTGATGCTGTTTTTTTTCCTTGATCGTTCTCGACAGCGCCCATTCATGAATCCCTTCCCATGATCCCTTGCTGGAGGAAACATTTCCGCATTTAATGCAGAAGTAGAGCTACTTCCAGTGGTCTTCCAGGTGCTCCAAAACGCCAATGAGCAACTTGTATTGTATTGCTATCGCTCCGGTTGCTGCAACACTTAACCCTATTCTATTCTATTTATTATTATTATTACACTATGGAGAGAATGCCAGTATAGTGCGCAAATCACATCGTATGCGAAAACCTCCCAACAGAATGCTTCTTTAAATGTTTATTTATTTCATTGAATATTTGGGAAAAGAAAAAAATTGCACATGAGATGAGGGGTTGTGTATATATTTTGTTTGCATTTTGCAACGCTATGAAAAGAAAAAAATATATATTTTTTTCTTTTGAAGTTTGATGTTGGAATCTAAGAGGGGAGAAGTGTTGTCCTATATGGTCTGTCCATAGCTGTCATGTTATGTCATGCCAGGAGATGGAGCTGTTGCAGGTGGCTGTGGGTTCCTCTGGACAGGTCAACAAGGTTCACTTCCCCTCTGTCAGCACTGCTGGTGAATTCAAGACAAGATATCAAAAGGTAAAGACTGTGTTCGTGCCTTTCTCGATGCACCAAGTTACCACATGTCTGCAAAAAAAAAAAATAATAATAATATCAAATATCTGAATAATATAAAATCAAGCAAACTAAAAGCTGCCAAAATTGACATAAAATATGTACACATATACAGCAGTAGGCTACATGGCACTTAAAACAAAACTAAATGAAACCAACAAACTCACATTAAAAACAAACTACAAAAAAGCTGAAATTGAGAAAATAAGGTAAAACGGGTTTAACAAACTGCCGGTTTATTATCAAGCTCTTCACGTGCAGGGAGAAAAACAACCTCTGGTGATGTTACAACAATAATAGTGTCCATCCAACATGGTACCTGTAACGCGCACCCTGACTACGGTGGCTTGTGTGGATAAACATTACCATTTAGTCAAATGATATACACTATTAATTAATGCACCTAAAGCTCATGCTTGTGATGCCCAGAACAGGTGCAGAGTTCCCACAGGTTTATTTCCCAGCAGCTTTTGGCACCAGCTCTGGTTTTCCAGTCAGTCAGTGAGTTATGGGGCGTTGCACACACACTGAAGCTGTTTGGCTGCTGTGTGTGAACCTTAGTGTATATAAAGCAGACTCTACCCAGGACTGTGTGATCTGCAGTGGTCTGGGGGATCTGTCGGGATCAGGATGGTGAGTATTTCACTGACCTCTGGAGAGAACAACCATTTAGATCAGGGGTAGGCAACCTTTTTGACATGAAGTGCCATGATTTTTTTCCTTGACACTCCGAGTGCCATAGTAAAAAATAACAATACATTTCCATAGTCAATAAATAGCGTGTTTTCAACGTTTTCACATATTTTAATGGCCATTCTGCAGTTATGCTTAGGCCATATTTTATTTCTTATCAGAACAGGCAGACTGGTAGATATTTTTTCTTTCACATTGGACTGATTAATCAGACTTAGGGTGACCGAAACTGTTAATTTGAGGGACAGAAGTAGCCTATTACTATGTGAGGGTAAAGTGGGACAGTTAATTGGGGGTAGCAACATATTACTTAAGTTGGTATTAAAATCCCTCATTCCATATTTGTCCATACATATTCCTAATAGTGCCCATCATTTTGTTATTTATTCATGTTTGTCCTTATGTTTTAAGCCTGTCAAAATAACAAGAAACATATCAGGCATGAAAAGGGATAGTGAGAGGGCCAAGACTAAAGGCTGAACTAAAGTCTGTGTAATATTGATTTAATTTCAAGATAAAAGTAAGAGTAAGACCAACCATTTTGACACCAGGGTCCTCTATTTATTCAGCATTTGAGCCACAGAGGACCAACATTTTATGACATTTTAACCCCCCCAGACCCTAAAACTAAAGATTTATTTTGTTTTTGTCCACAATTCCAGGCTGGATTAAAAAAAAACAAACAAACAAAAAAACAGGCAAACATACAGTAGATCAAAAATGACCATTCTTTTACATTCTCTAGTTGTGTAGATGTTGGGCTAATAATGAATATTTTAACTCTTGAGGGTGTAAAAATGAAACCAAATGGACCCGCAAGGGTCCATTTGGTTTCATTTTTACGCTCTCAAAGAGTTACATCTGGTTAACCAACTTTCCATATTTAACTGGAACTCTGTCAAGGACCACTGACTGGTTTAAACCCCTTTCAGGGGCCGGTCAGAGTCAGCCAAAGGGCTGCATTTGGCCCCCGGGCCGCATGATGCCCAGGTATGATTTAGATCATACCTGGGCATCATGCGGCCCTTTGGATGACTCTGACCGGCCTCTGAAAGGGTACTGTGGTTTTCAACCAGTGGTCCGGGGACCACCAGTGGTTCTTGAGAGAGTTCCAGTTAAATATAGAAAGTTGGTTATAACCAGATGTAACTCTTCAAGAGTTAAAATATTCATCTGAATTAGACAGAGAATGTAAAAGAATGGTCATTTTAATCTATGTTTGCTTGTTTTGTTTGTGAAATCCAGCCTGCTATAGTGAAATCCAGCTTGTTAAGCATAAGAAATCTTTAGTTTTGGGGTCTTTGGGGCTAATTATGTCATCAAATGTTGGTCCGTGGTGTGTCAGAAGATGGCGCTGTTGTCCACAAGAGTCAAGGCCTGTTTTAGAGGGATAGAGTGGAATCTGCTAACGCAGTGTTGCCAACTTGGCGCATTTTTTCGCTATATTTAGCGCTTTTTCAGACCCCCTAGCGCCAAAATTAGTGAAAAACTCCTGGCGGAAAATCTAGTGCTTTTTGGCTGGTGAGTTGGGGTGAAATTGATTGACAGGCGCCAGAGATAAAACCCTCATTTTTCACAATTTCTCCTCCTATGACAGTGGTTTTCAACCAGTGGTCAGTTGGTTAACCAGATGTAACTCTTTGAGAGCGTAAAAATGAAACCAAATGGACCCTTACGGGTCCATTTGGTTTCATTTTTACGCTCTCAAGAGTTAAAATATTCATCATGTGAATTAGCCCAAGTCTACACAACTAGAGAATGTAGAAGATTAATGGTCATTTAATGGTCATATACCCTTCCAGGCAAGCATCTAGCGCATTCTAGTGCATTTTGGAAGTGCCACTAGTGCATTTTGGATTTTGGCAGTTGGCAACACTGTGCTAACGACTTGAGTTTGAAATACAGTCAGTGGAGACAAAGCCATTATTCTCTTGTGTGTTTATTTTCTTCAAACCATTTTATATAGCAGTAGCCTAATGTGTTTGAATAGTTGTACTTGTAGATGCTGAAATGCAGTTATCTATGTGTTTTTAACCCCCCAAAACTCCCAAAACTCCCTGTCCTTCAAAATCTCTGTGTACGCCACTGCAGACTTTAGTTCAGCCTTTAGTCTTGGCCCTCCACAATATTTTATGTATCTCATTTGGCCCCTTGGGAAAAATAATTGCCCAGCCCTGATTTAGATGATTAACTAGTGCAGTCATTTTCAACCTTTTTCATACCAGGACCCACTGAGGCATTAAAGGGGAACTCCACACATTTTCAACATTTTAATATGTCATTAATATGCCTATACCTTATAGATGTTGTGTGGACATGATAAAAAAAGTTCCCCCAATTCTGTATTTCCTAAAAATGGAGGTCTGAAAAAATCATTAACATGGTGAAATACATCTGATGACATCATCAAGATGTATTTCACCATGTTAATGATTTTTCTTTCAGACCCCTTTTTCCTGAGAGGGTACAAATGGAACCAAATGGACCTGGAACATTTGAAAGCAGGGGGAATTCCCTTTTAACCAAACATGTTTTTTGGTAGTCGAATAATCTTAGACTATAGTCTATAGTGATATATATTCGTTTTTTACCCAATAAAAACGTGCAATTCTGAGCTTCTCATTGAAGCAGTGCATGAATATATACACTACTGTAACTCAGTTACAGCATGACATGAGAAATAATCAACAATCACCACAACATACCGATGATGTCTGTAGTAGAAAATAAAAAAATATATATTAAAAATGATTATTGGCAAATAACGGATAGTGAATTAATAGTCGAATAGTGTCTTGCTAGTCGAATAATCGAATAGTTGAATATTTAGTTAATGCCCTAGGACTCACTATTTAGGGCCCAAAACTAAGCATTTTAAAGTTTTTTTCCCCCCACAATTTAGGAGAGATAATCTGGCAAAACGTTGGTCAAAGTAACAATTCTCTTCTCACATTTATTATTATGTAGATTCTTGAAAAATAAGTAATTCAGATGTTTAATTATAATTTAACACTTGAAAAAAAAGGAAAAACAAACAAACCAAATGGACCCTCACTGGTCCATTTGGTTCCATTTTACGCTCTCAGGAGTTACAGGTCCATAACCATCAGGGTCCATTTGGTTACTGCTCATCATTTAGCCTGGGGACCACCTGGAATCCTCTCAGGGACCTCCAGTGGTCCCCGGACCACTGGCTGAACAAGTGCATGGACACAGGCAGGCACCAGTACCCTTCACACGTATACTTATTTATTTACCTTACTTACTTATTTACTTACCTAAAGGTGTTTAAATAGTGCGACAGGGACTGTGTCCAAATATTGTCTCTGTCAGGTGACAATATTGGTGACAATATGAGCAGATTACAGGCTAGAAACGGGACACTTTGGTGCAAACACAATATGGCCATAAGAGGTTTCTGCCTGACTGAGTAGATTATATGATGACCACAAATGTTTTGAAATATCCCTTTAATCAGTCTGGATTAACTAAATAAATGAATACATAATATAAATATCAGCACATTGTCTTTATTATTTTTCCCCACAGCTGTTCCCTGTGGTGTTGGTGGTGTGTGTCTTCACTCCACTGGTTGTGGGTTCCCTGCCAAAGGACTGTGACGGTGTCTACAGGCTGAACGGCAGGGTTCCCAGTGGAGTCTACACCATCTATCCTGCTGGTACAGCCGTATCAGCCTACTGTGACATGGACACTGACGGAGGGAGATGGACTGTAAGAATTATTCAATGTTTCTGTTATCTTAACTAGTAGATAGGCCTACTGAATGCATTCAACGTGTGTTAATTACGCATGGGTGGCATTAAGTTAAAAATCATTTTTCATACCCTTTTTCAAAAACATTCTGCAGGAAAGCAATCACTTTAGCGCTGAAACTCTAAGTCTTAGTTAAACAGAATCAATGTACACACCATATAGGCTATTGGACAAGCAGAGCTTCTGTTAATCAACACTAACACACTCTCTCTGTCTCTGTCTCTGTCTCTGTCTCTGTCTCTGTCTCTCTCTCTCTCTCTCTCTCTCTCTCTCTCTCTCTCTCTCTCTCTCTCTCTCTCTCTCTCTCTGTCTCTCTCTCTTCTCTCTCTCTCTCTCTCTCTCTCTCTCTCTCTCTCTCTCTCTCTCTCTCTCTCTGTCTCTCTCTCTCTCACCTGTCTCTCTCTCTCCCCCCCCCCCCCTCTCTCTCTCTCTCTCTCTCACTCTCTGTCTCTCTCTCTCTCTCTGTCTCTCTCTCTGTCTCTCTCTCTCTCTCTGTCTCTCTCTGTCTCTCTCTCTCTGTCTCTCTCTGTCTCTCTCTGTCTCTCTCTCTCTCTCTCTCTCTCTCTCTCTCTCTCTCTCTCTCTCTCTCCCCCCCCAGGTTTTCCAGAAACGTATGGACGGCTCGGTGGGATTCACCAGAATCTGGGAGGAGTACGAGAGAGGCTTTGGCAACGCTGATGGAGAATACTGGCTAGGTGAGGATACAACAATAGTACCAGTAAGACACCTCAAGGGCTGGAAGCGGCCGCAGGTTGTTGACTTGTTATTTAACAAAAGTTGGCAGCCCACATTTTCATAAAGTTGGCGACACTGCTTACTTACTTTGTCATTCAACAAAAGTTGTTGACACTTGTGATCGCCTTATTCAGTGCTTTATATATACACATTGTACTATTGTCCTATGTGTATCTGCAGTGGCATCCTTTTGGTATAATCAATGCACTTCTGGGTTCCTGTGGGCCGACCTCGGCTTCATTGGATGAAGGTGTCACACCTTAGGGACACTATAAAATGTGACACTTTTATTTTTGACAACATACAATGTTTGTCAAGGCGACACACTGAAACATGTCTGTTGTGCTGTCTGCTCTGCACCATAGCCTACTTCTATATGAACCCTTTAAAATAATAAAAAAGTGCCTTAAACCAAAGGAAATGTCTCTGAGCAGTGTTGGGCAGTATTACTTAGGAGAGTAATATCTTTACTCATGACCCCTTAGAAAAATGTAATAATATTACTTTACTTATTACTTGATGAATCAAGGAATAATACATAACATATTACAATATTACTTTCCCAAGTTCCCCCCTCCCACCCACAAAGGAATAGAGATGTACAACACAATGTGTTTAAAGACAACTGTGATAACTTGTATTGTAGGTCATGTGTGCAGAATGCTGTGGTGGATTATAGGATCTACAAACTACAGTGCATCTCTGCTGTTATCTGTTGATAGCTTGTAAATGTGGTCTATTTTCACATCATGCAACAACAAGTGATGAGGTGTGTTTTGGCAGAGTAACATTACTTATTACACTATTATCTTTACTTTACTTTTGTGGAAAAGTTCAGTAATACAGTATGATTTGATTAGTCACTGCCCAACACTGTCTGAGTGTCTCTTCTTAGAGATTTCTTAAATATTTGGTAAAGATTGAGACGTTAAACAACACACTGGAAGCACAGTATGTGCCTCAGGCAAGCATTACTGGCAAGAGTAGGGTGACCAGAGGTCCCGCTTTGTGTGGGACAGTCCCTCACTTCACTTTCTCTTTGCATTCTCTTTGCAAGAGCCGTTTTTGCGCAAAAATAGTGCTTATGGAAACGTGGCTAATGTCTACCGCCCCACCACTGCTGTGATACGTCACATCATTTGGAGCCACGCCCCCCCTGAAGGTTAACTTCTCCTACTTCTAGGTCACCGTGGCTAAGTTGGTTAACCACCTTAGCTGGGGACCACCTGGACCCCTTTCAAGGACCACTGGTGGTCCACGGATGACAGGTTGAAAACCAGTGGCATAGAGTTACAGCATAGAGTTACAGTGTGGCATGCTTCCTCACTGTCTTCACACTAAGTGTGAACTGCGGTTTAAACCATATGAATGAACATTAGCGAGGATTGAGGACCAAATATGAAATCTGTTTGAAAAGGTGAAGTGATCCTTGGACTTTTGATTTTTATGTGTTTCAGGTCTGGAGAACCTGTTCCATCTGACCGACAAGAGAAGTGAGCTGAGAGTGGACATGGAGGACTTCAGTGGGAATTCTGCCTTCGCTCTCTATGGTAACTTCTACATCGGCTCTAAGGACCGTGGATACGCTCTGCACTTTGACCACTTCACTGACGGAGGAGCAGGTACTGTATGTCATGGATGGTTTGCGGGTATAAATTAGTGGCATTGACACGGAATAAAACTCAAGATATGATATACTTACACATAACAGCATAATATGAGCAGACACAGAACAGTACTGTATGTACATATAGTTAAGTATAAGGCCCTAAAGTAGCAAAGCGGCTGTAGATCCATATAGCAGCAGCTGAGTGCATGAGTAGACATACTGTATGGTGGAGAAAACAGCACAGATACAAATAAAATAAACAGATTGAGTGAGATCCATTGTGTGCGTGTGTGTGTGCGTGCGTGTGCGTGTGCGCGTGCGTGTGCGTGCGTGTGCGTGCGTGTGTGTGCGTGCGTGATTTGGGGGGGGGGGGGGGGGGGGTATTATGTGCGCATGCGTGCATACGTGCGGTCAAGAGTTATAGGCCTAATTGCTTAATAAAAGGTGAAACACCTAAAAGGGGAACAGCACATTATTTTCACTATTTTTCCTATTAAAACGTACTAAAGATGAAGATGAACATGATGATGTGCATTACATTATTACATTCCCATTTTAACTCTTTCCTCACAGGAGACTCACTGGCACGTCACAACGGACAGAAGTTCTCCACTATCGACAGAGACCAGGATAGCAGTTCATCATTACATTGTGCTCAACGGTATCTGGGGGGTTGGTGGTACAAAGATTGCCATCATGCTAATCCCAATGGAGTTTATCTTAGGGGATCTTATACTGGCGCTTTTGGTCCTCAAGGTGTTGAATGGTATCATTGGAAAGGTCATTATTATTCCCTGAAGTCCATCAGCATGAAGGTCAGACCTCAACCCAGAAGGGAAGAGCAGGATGGACAGACAGACTAATAGATTCACTATCTGACGCACACACGCACGCACACACGCACGCACGCACGCAGACAGGCAGGCAGGCAGGCAGGCAGGCAGGCAGGCAGGCAGGCAGGCAGGCAGGCAGGCAGGCAGGCAGGCAGGCAGGCAGGCAGGCAGGCAGGCAGGCAGGCAGACAGACAGGCAGACAGACAGGCAGACAGACAGACAGAAACCCTGTGGGAGCTTTTAGATCTACTATTTTTTAAACACCCCATTTTTTATCCCCCACCCCCCAACACACACACACACACACACACACACACACACACACACACACACACACACACACACACACACACACACACACACACACACACACACACACACACACACACACACAGATTATTGGTTAAGGTTTAGTAAGTAAAGACAGATGTAATTTAAAGTACTTGGTCAGCTCCTTTTCCCCCTCTAGTCGACACCAAGGCCTAGATGTTCATCACCACTAAACCCTTTATCTCTAAATCTATAGTTACAATGTGTCAATAGAACTATTCACAAAAAGTACAAGCTAAGACTTGTAGAAATGATTATACCACGAGTCCTGAACCTTCCTGTCTGATAATAATAATAATAATAATAATAATAATAACAATACCTGTTTCTGAATATCTGTGATCTGAAGTTAGTCTGATATACTCTGGTTATACGACTCTCGCCTGGATACTGGATTACACTCTTTTATTTCATATTTACAGAACAGAATCATTGTAGACTGTTATTAATTGTAAAATGTGATCATATCATATGAGTGAAACTAATTAACTCATTGTTACTCCCTTCTCTGTAACGAACTCTAATAAAACAAGTAAGTATCATATTGTCATGTATTTTATTTATTTATAAAAAGCACTTTAGGGCTATCAATTCATTCATCATAATTCCTTATAGTTTAACATACAATACGTTTTAGTTTTGTTGTAGAGCCTTGCCATTTGTAATAAACGAAACTGTTTTGTCAATGATAGTTTTCATTACGACATACTCTGCTCTATATCCAAATTTGAATACAAGGCCAAGGCTATTATATTTATATAATATATACCGTATTTATATTTAAAGGGTGCATTTATACTTATATCTTCTTCATAGTTATAGCTTACTGATAAGCAATTAAATATTTAGAAAATCCATAAAATACTTTTTCCTGGTTCTCAGTTCCTTCCCCCCCTTAATGGCTAAAAATTAAACTTCTACAAACTCGGATTACTCTGAGAGTTGAGTTGACACTAATGGTTTTATGATATAAATCAGTGGTTTTCAACAGGTGGTCCGGCCACCAGTGGTCCCTGAGAGGATTCCAGGTGGTCCGCAGGCTAAATGATGGACAGTTGGTAACCAAATGGACCCTTATAGATCTGTAACTCTTCTAGAAAATGTAGAAGAATTGTTATTCTGACCAACGCTTTATCTCTCCTAAATTGTGGACAAACACTTGAAATCCTTGGTTTTGGTTCTGTGAGTCAACTCAACACCAAATGGTGGTCCCCCGTGGTTAAAAATACAGAATAAACAGTGGGCCCTGGTATGAAAAACCACTGATATAAAATTACTCTAATGGTTTTATGATATAAATATAAATAAATGACATTAACCTGGGGATCAGTGACTACAACAGGCATGCAGGGCCGGATTTAGCCAGCCCTACTAGGGTGGGCTGGAAGAATGTCAGGGTGGGCAACTCCAAAGTTTTATATATGAAGCAGTGGTTTTCAAACGGTTTCACAGCAGGGTCCACTATTTATTCAGCATTTGAGCCACAGACCATCATTTGATGACATTTTAGCCCCACAGACCCCAAAACTAAAGATTTCTTTTTGCTTTTGTCCACAATTCCAGGCTGGATTTGGGAAACAAAATAGTCAAACATACAGATCAAAATGACCATTAATCTTCTACATTCTCTAGTTGTATAGACTTGGGATAATTCACATGATGAATATTTTAACTCTTGAGAGTGTAAACATGAAACCAAATGGACCCGCAAGGGTCCATTTGGTTTCATGTTTACACTATCAAAGAGTTACATCTGGTTAACCAACTGTCCATCATTTAGCCTGGGGACCACCTGGACCTCTCTCAACCACTGGTGGTCCCCGGACCACTGATGAAAACCACTGATATTACCTTTCATTGGGTGGGTAGGATGCACGTTTGGGTGGGCTCTGCCCACCCCTGCCCCTCCTCTAGATCCGACCCTGCAGGCATGTCAAACTGCATCCTTCAATGAGGTACTCTGGTACAGAACTACCATACCTTTTCAAATGGGCTCCTGTCCTGAAAATGAATTCATTTTACACTAGAGTTAAAAGATCTATAAAAGGTCCATTTTGATCACCAACTGGGGACCACCTGGAAAGCCCTCAAGGACCCTCTTTCCACAACAATTAAAATATTATTACATGAAAAAATAATAAATCCCCATCCTGGTACCCTATATAGTCAAAATACGGTCCTTGAGGAAAATGAATTGGGGAATCCTGGTGTAGGAAGTCTATTGAATTGATTATGTTTAGATTTTAGTATTATTAAGGTATTACTATCACTACTCCTCTTATTGCACCTCTCCTGACATAACCCTGCAGTTATTTATACAATACAAAACACCATAGTAAGCAGAGGGTCATACAGTACACCGGTGGTTTTCAACCTTTTTGATCCCAGGGACCACTAATTATTCAGCATTTGAGCCACGGACCACCATTTGATGACACTTTCTATCATCTTACCGACCCAAAACTAAAGACTTCTTTTGGTTTTGTGTAGACTTCTTAATTAAGTGGAATAACTCGGATGATGAATATTTTAACTCTTGAGAGTGTAAACAATGAAACCAAATGGACCCGCAAGGGTCCATTTGGTTTCATGTTTACGATCTCAAGAGTTACATCTGGTTAACTAACTTTCCATCCTTTACCTGGGGACCACCTGGAACCCTCTCAGGGACCACTGGGGTCCTTGAGAGGGGGTGGTTGAAAACCACTGCAGTACACAATGGTCAACATATGAACCTCACACACGTTGCCCAAAAGCGCCACCTGCTGTCACTGAACAGGCATGACAACTCATGATGGCCTGTTTGGATTCAGACATGAAATATTATCATATCAATACATACAGGCTGCTGTTACATGCACAGAATCTATTCGGAATGAATGTTTGTGCATGTAAGGTGACCAGATGTCCCTCTTATTTGTGTGGGACAGTGCCTCGTTACCAAGACGACTGAACAGGCGTCAGTGTTCAAATGAAATAATATATGGTATTTCCACACATCAATATGATTTTAAGATGTTAATAATTTGCACGTTTCCCCACTTTTGTCCCGAACATGCAATTCTTCTGTCCCTCATATGAACAGTTTGGATCTGGTCACCCTAAGATCCAAGCTGAATAGATCCGGGTAGAGGATTATTATCCAACAGGCAGGTTGGGCCCAGGCGCAGGGACCCCTGAGCTAGGGCAGGGGTTGACACTAAGGTCTCCGCAAGTCAGAAATATATTGTAAATTTTGCATTTAAGTTTACTTCCTACTTGGGTGCTTTAAACCAGGGGTTTTCAACACGTGGTCCCTGAGAGGGTTCCAGGTGGTCCCCAGTTAAGTTGGTTAACCAGATGTAACTCTTGAGAACGTAAAAATGAAACCAAATGGACCCTTAAGGGTCCATTTGGTTTCATTTTTACACTCTCAAGAGTTAAAATTCATCTTAATTAGCCCAGGTCGCAATGACCACCTTCAAGACAAATTTATCTTGTGTTGTGTTATAGTGCACTAAGTTGCACACTTGCCCGATCGGGCAACCAGGTAGCAGTCTTCACTTGCCCCACCATTTTTTTTTACTTGCCCCGGGCAAGTGGGGAAGACTTAGTGCCAAGCCCTGTAGGGGGACCCTGAGCTAGGGGGGGGGGCTGAGCTTGAGTGTCTGCTTAGAGGCTCAAGCTGAGAGCCAATCACAAAAGAGCTGTAGAGTCACCGGATGGTAACCGCAAGGTTGCCGGTTCAATCCCGGGCTCCCGCAGAGTTAGTGTCGAAGTGTCCTTCAGCAAGACATTGAACCCCTAATTGCTTCTGATGTGCTAGTACAGTAGGTACCTTGCATGGTTTCCACTGCCATAAGTGTATGAATGTGTGTGTGAATGGGTGAATGTGATGCACAAGCTATGTAAAGCGCCTATATAAATGCACCATTTACCATTTACCACAACAACCAGTATGTGATGGAGCTATTCTACCTGGTGTAGTTGGTTAACAAAGATGTAACTCTTTGAGAGCGTAAACATGAAACCAAATGGACCCGCAAGGGTCCATTTGGTTTCTATTTGGTTTCACTCTCAAGAGTTAAAATATTCATCTAAATTGGCCCAAGTCTAATTAGAAAATGTAGAAGATCAATTCTAATTTTGATCTGTATGTTTGACTGTTTAGTTTCCCCAAATCCAGTCTGGAATTGTGGACCAAAAAGCAAAATAAATCTTTAGTTTTGGGGTCTGTGGGACTAAAATGTCATCAAATGGTGGTCTGTGGCTCAAAATTCTGAATGAATAGTGGGCCCTGGGATGAAAAAGGTGCTTTTATTCATAGCGTGATACCAGCGGCCCCCCTACGGGTCGTGGCCCACCGGGAGACCTCCCTGTACAGTTACACCCAATGGTCAATCCTACCAAGGACCGCAACAGGGGGGGGCTAGCAGGGGCTCTAGCCCCCCCCTGCTGGAGGCTTAGCCCCCCCCTAAGCCCCCCTGGCCACAAACATGACTGTGATGAAAAATATTCAGGGAATAAATAAAATATATGGAAGGCCAAACTGACTGACTTTCATGTAAATCATTGCTATAAAATCACTTTATCTTATTTTTGGAATGATGTATAATACTCAAATAATCCATTTCTCAGAATTCTTACCCAGTGTTGTAGTGGTAGGCTACTTTTAGAAGTGGGGGGACGCCTCTGAAAGGGGAATTCCCCCCATTTTATTTTATTTTTCTGAGAGTGTACAAATGTGAACCAAATCGACCCTAGCGGGTCCATTTGGTTCCATTTGTACACTCTCAGAAAAAAGGAAACTCATTAACATGGTGAAACACATCTTGATGATGTCATCAAGATGTATTTCACCATGCTAATGATTTTTTTCAGACCCAAAAATATTTTAGATGTGAGAAGTGGGGGGACGCCCCCCCCGCCATAGCCCAAGACATTGGACTCTCGTAGAGAGGTGTTTGCGATTCTGACTTGATCACTCTACGAGAGTCCAAGGTTTCCTATCGCCTGACAACGCGGATTTCGCTTCTAGGGCTTCTAGTAGCTCTTACGGTGCACAAATCCCACATGTAAAAGGCTGAACATAAGCTTCCACCCGTCCGACGCCACTACGGCAAAAGATTGTACGCCGTAGAGTCCTAGTTTTTAATAAATAAAATGTTTTATTCCACTCAGTCTGTTGATGTTTTTTTCCACTCGGTCCGTCCGGAAGCTGCCATCTTGGAAGGAGGGGAAAGGGGGGGGTGGGGGTGCGCCATAACCAATGGCAGCTCAGCGGCCCTCCCACTCCCCTCCCCCCACTCCCCTCCTTCCAAGATGGCAGCTTCCGGACGGACCGAGTGGAAAAAAACATCAACAGACTGAGTGGAATAAAACATTTTATTTATTAAAAACTAGGACTCTACGGCGTACAATCTTTTGCCGTAGTGGCGTCGGACGGGTGGAAGCTTATGTTCAGCCTTTTACATGTGGGATTTGTGCACCGTAAGAGCTACTAGAAGCCCTAGAAGCGAAATCCGCGTTGTCAGGCGATAGGAAACCTTGGACTCTCGTAGAGTGATCAAGTCAGAATCGCAAACACCTCTCTACGAGAGTCCAATGTCTTGGGCTACCCCCGCGTCCACTACACCCCTGTTCTCACCACCTGTCATTTCCGCCCGCACGGTCACGTTCGCATTGCAATCCTCCAATCAACAGAGCGTCCGCCAAGTTCATAGTTCACGAACCTGTTGGCTTTGGAGGGAACGGAGTAGAGCCGCGGCAAAAAAATAAAAATAAAAAATACTCGGTTGCTGCACCGTTTGTTTTAAGTCCAGTATAATGGACCGGTTTGTTGTGTTCGGTAAAAAAGCGATGCCTAAGACTGAGCCGATTCAGTGGACGACTCGGCTGACGGTCACGGTGGTGAAACAGCGGCCGCAGCGCCGCTCCCAATCCGCCCCGGTACACACAGCAGCAATGGCGGCGAGGAGGAGGACGAGTGTCGAGAGGAAAACATAAACAAGGATCTGAATGATGAGGACATTGTGAATAATAATGTGGTGTTTGAGGACACAGACTCGTCTGGAGATGAAGAAGAGGCAGTAAGACTTAGACCTGCCGTCTGATTCGGGGCCAGAGAACCAACATGAGAGCCTGAAAATGAAGCCAGGGGAGCAGCGTGTGTTGTGGGGATGTATGGATGGATGGATGGATGGTGCGACCAGGTAACCAGCCTTCTACTAGCGGCAAGGAGACACCACCTGGACCCACAGATTTAAGCCCGTGGGTCGATTACGGAGGAAAACCTCTCTGCCGAACTTCACCAGGGAAAACAACTCAATGAAAAGAAAAGACATAATGGAGTGGTCGTTAACAGCATCCATGATGTACTCGTGCTTTTAAAACCCTGCTATGATGAAGCATTTTCGGATCTATACAAACTTTTGTGCATCGCAGTCACACTGCCTGTGAGAGGAGCAGTGTTGCCAACTGCCAAAATCCAAAATGCACTAGTGGCACTTCCAAAATGCACTAGAATGTGCTAGAGGCTCGCCTGGAAGGGAATATGACCATTAAATGACCATTAATAATCTTCTACATTCTCTAGTTGTGTAGACTTTGGGCTAATTCACATGATGGATATTTTAACTCTTGAGAGTGTAAAAATGAAACCAAATGGACCCGCAAGGGTCCATTTGGTTTCATTTTTACGCTCTCAAAGAGTTACATCTGGTTAACCAACTATCCATCATTTAGCCTGGGGACCACTGGTTGAAAACCACTGTCATAGGAGGAAAAATGGTGAAAAATGAGGCTTTTATCTCTGGCGCCTGTCAATCAATTTCCCCCCAACTCACCAGCCAAAAAGCACTAGATTTTCCGCCAGGAGTTTTTCCACTAATTTTGGCGCTAGGGGGGTCTGAAAAAGAGCTAAATATAGTGACAAATGCGCCAAGTTGGCAACACTGGAGAGGAGCTTCTCATCTGCGGAATGAAGATACAAATGAAGTGATTGACCGCTTTGCTTCGCAGCCAACCGCAGCAACAGGCCAATCGTTCTTCTGTGAATGGTGAGTAACCCAACAGTATTTTCTATAGTCTAGTCTATGGTTTATACAGGGACGTGCACTCATAAACATATTATCCCTTTACCAGTCTGTAAAACAACTGCCCCAAAACAGCTGATCTACAGGCTCCCAATGCGACACGCTATGAAGCATTGTGAGCTTGTAGATTTGCCATTTGTCCAAAAGTGCCCTCTTATGTGATTTCTGTCCCTAACACACTCTGCACGTCCCTGTATTTACATGTTCACGTTTGTGTGTGTGCATGTGCGCAGTGCTGCGACTCCTTCTGTGTGTCTGTGAGATCAAGTATTGTAGAAGCTGTTTCTAGGCTAGCCTGTGCGTCCCTGTGTTTACATGTTAATGCAAAGGCCGCCGTGCCTCACTGTGTGTGTGTGTGTGTGTGTGTGTGTGTGTGTGTGTGTGTGTGTGTGTGTGTGTGTGTGTGTGTGTGTGTGTGTGTGTGTGTGTGTGTGTGTGTGTGTGTGTGTGTATTTAATGCAAAGGCCGCCGTGCCTCACTATGTCTGTGTGTGTGAGTGCAGTGCTGCGACTACTTCTGTGTGTCTGTCTGCGGGATCAAGTATCGTAGAAGTTGGCCTGTGCAGCTAACTAGATTGGTTTTGTAAATCCACTTATGTGGTGTCCGCATTTACATTATGTGGTGGTAACCACGCTTTTCCGTGTGTGTGGGTGACTTGTGTGGGTGTCCATTTACGTTCTGCAGATCTCTGAAACTGTGGTACATGTGTAACTGTCCCCTGAAGATCTAAAAGACTAAGAGTTGTGTCACTGTCCCCTGAAGATCTAAAAGACTAAGAGTTGTGTCACTGTCCCCTCAAGATCTAAAAGACTAAGAGTTCATTCATTCATTTTGGGGGGAAAAAACAGATTATTGGAGGATTTTAGGGAATAAAGAGTTCTAAACCTTGTTTTCTGTCTGGACCTGAATCATTCTTTTTTGGAAATTAGCCAGTGACAGTGTCAGATAATGATTTGATAATAACTTGCTTTGTTGTGTAACACAAACATGTATTTTAGCATATAAACAGGGCCAATGTATCATTTAATGTAATTTTGCACATATATATATATATATATATATATATATATATATATATATATATATATATATATATATATATATATATATATATATATAATTCATTGTTTTGCCGAAATTCACTAGCCCCTGCTGGAAAAAACTCAGTCCCCCACATAGATCCCCCATGCACAAATGTCTGTAGCCGTCCCTGAATCTTACCCTGGCTGTGAATAACAGCAGCGCACACAGTCCTTGTAACAATGGCCTTTATTAATTTTGACTATCATGATATGGTGTTTAAACAGTCAGCTTAGTTATTTTGTCTGATTATTTTCTACAGGGGTGTAGTGGGGGGGAATATTTTTGGGGCAAAAGTAGTCCATTCTGTGTTTCCTAGAAATGGAGGTCTGAAAAAAATCATTAGCATGGTGAAATACATCTAGATGACATCATCAAGATGTGTTTCACCATGTTAAAGAGTTTCCTTTTTTCTGAGAGTGTACAAATGGAACCAAATGGACCCGCTAGGGTCCATTTGGTTCACATTTGTACACTCTCAGAAAAAAAAACATTAGAATTGTTGTTCTAAAAAAACATTACAACAACATTAGAATGTATTCATTCATCGACTTCCTGTTTGGAGAGTGTCACCAAAGATACTCTATGTATAAAGATAGGCAACTTCCATTGGCCTACAAAGCGACAAGCTACAAAAGAGTGTACAAATGTGAACCAAATGGAGCCTAGCGGGTCCATTTGGTTCCATTTGTACACTCTCAGAAAAAGGAAACTCATTAACATGGTGAAACACATCTTGATGATGTCATCAAGATGTATTTCACCATGCTAATGATTTTTTTCAGACCCAAAAATATTTTAGATGTGAGAAGTGGGGGGACGCGTCCCCCCGCGTCCCCCCTCCACTACACCCCTGTATATGAAATATTTTAGATATGAGAAGTGGGGGGACGCCGTCCCGCGTCCCCCCTCCACTACACCCCTGCCAGTATGCCCCTCTTGCCATTGGCCTCTTGTGTGTCATTATTCACCTCCCCAGGAGTACGAGCGGCAGCCATTGGACTTGCTCCATGAAGTGAACGGAGTGGTCGGAACTCTGCCTCTAGATGGCACTGGCTCCATGAAGTGAACGGAGTGGTCAGAACTCTGCCTCTAGATGGCACTGGCTCCATGAAGTGAACGGAGTGTTCAGAACTCTGCCTCTAGATGGCACTGGCTCCATGAAGTGAACGGAGTGGTCAGAACTCTGCCTCTAGATGGCACTGGCTCCATGAAGTGAACGGAGTGGTCAGAACTCTGCCTCTAGATGGCACTGGCTCCATGAAGTGAACGGAGTTGTCAGAACTGTGTCTTCAATGGCTCTGGTCCAGCCTGCAGCATATTAGTCCACTCAGCTCAGCTGTGGGTTTTTCAACAGGGAGGTTTTTCCTCTCCTTTTTTAAACATGATAATCACACATTACAACTTTGGCTCTTGTGTTGTTGTTGAATGGATGGATGCCTTTGCGGAATTGTGGACTTACAGAGGTAATAATTTAAGAAGACAACAGTGTTTTATGACGTTTGAATGTTAGTAGGCTACTCTTGTTGTTTGTTTACACAGGCTAGCCTGCAAATTAAGAGCTTGTGAGCGACATAGCGACAAGTTCTATAGCAGTTGTTTTCACCTTTTTGATATCAGGGCCCACAGAGTTTAAGCCACAGACCACCACTTGATGATTTTAGCCACACAGACCCCAAGACTAAAGATTATTTGTTTATTTATTGGGCCACAATACCAGGCTGGATTTGGGAAACAAAACAGTCCAACATACAGATCAAAATGACCATTAATCTTCTACATTCTCTAGTTGTGTAGACTTGGGATAATTCACATGATGAATAATTTAACTCTTGAGAGTGTAAACATGAAACCATGGTTTCATTTTTACACTCTGAAAGAGTTACATAGACTAACCAACTTTCCATCATTTAGCGCAGTGGTTTTCAACAGGTGGTCCGGAGACCACCAGTGGTCCTTGAGAGGGTTCCAGGTGGTCCCCAGGCTAAGTTGGTTAACCACATGTAACTCTTGAGAGCGTAAAAATGAAACCAAATGGACCCTTGCGGGTCCATTTGGTTTCATTTTTACACTCTCAAGAGTCAAAATATTCATCATCTGAATTAGCCCCAAGGTTTGTGGGGCTAAAGTGTTCTCAAATGGTGGTCCGTGGCTCAAATCCTGAATAAATGGTGGTCCCTGTGTCAAAAAGGTTGAAAACCCCTGATTTAGCGGGACCACCGGTTGAAAACCACTGTTCTATAGGATTTATAGGCTGTTGTGCAGCAAGCTGATCACCACTGGCTGAATCAGTTGTCACTTCATTGCATCGCATCATGTCACATCATCAGAATGGATTTACACTTTAGTAAAAGAGTACTGCCTGCAGCTTTGATCAATTTGTGTGTGTGTGTGTGTGTGTGTGTGTGTGTGTGTGTGTGTGTGTGTGTGTGTGTGTGTGTGTGTGTGTGTGTGTGTGTGTGTGTGTGTGTGTGTGTGTGGCAGGGTCGCCTCAGTGGACTTGTCACTTGCCACAGGGACTTTAAGAAAGCGTCTCTCTAGGACTTGGACATGACGAGAATGTGTGGCGTGGTCCGTGGCAGTTGCGCCAGAGGCCCAACGTAGTTCAGAAGGCAGGCGACGCCGACGGGGTCCACCTCTTCCACTGGCGCCTCTGGTTTCCATGGTGACACTCCTCTACAGCGTACCTCTGATCCACGTTGTTAACAAGACGCCAAGAGCTGCGCTTTGCCGACGGAGGAGAGGGTCTGACGGCCGCGAGGATTATACATCGAGCACCGAGCCACTCATCAGTGACTTATGTCCGATGAATCTTAAACGCTGGATCTGAAGGACCTTATGGAGGATTTTGCAGAACGAAAACCAGGAAGGTTCACCTATAAGGTAAGCAGAGGCAAAGCCTCTTATTTTAATTAGGCTGTGTGGTTGCTGTTTGTTCATGGCGCGCCGTCGCCAGATTTCCACCTCTCCTTTTCCTCTCTCTCTCCTTTTTTCCTCCTCTCATCTAGAGGGCGCTGTGTCCGTGTCATGGTCCTGATGTGATGTAGATGTGGTCATAGTGGAGTCCATGTCATGGTCTAGAGCAGGGGTTTTCAACAGGTGGTCCGGGGACCACCAGTGGTCCCTAAAAGGATTTCAGGTGGTCCTCAGGCTAAATAATGGAAAGATGATTAACCAGGTGTAACTCTTTGAAAGCGTAAACATGAAACCAAATGGACCCTTGCGGGTCCATTTGGTTTCATGTTCACACTCTCAAGAGTTAAAATATTCATCATCAGAATTAGCCCAAGCCAAGATTAATGGTCAAAAATCCATCCTGGAATTGTGGACAAAACCAAAATAAATCCTTAGTTTGTCCTCAAATCGTGGTCCGTGGCTCAAAAGCTGAATAAATGGTGGGCCCTGGTATGAAAAGGGTTGAAAACCACTGGTCTAGAGGGCTGTGGTCATAGTGGTGTACATGGTCTAGAGGGCTGTGGTCATAGTGGGTGTCATTGACTTGAAATGAAACATGGACATTGTTGTTTTGGAACGTTGGTGCATTTGCATTTTATATGAAGGACCTGAGCATAATAATGTGTGCTGCTGCTGCACCATTCTGTCAATTTCTTGTGGCCAATTCGATTAAAAACGCTTCTAGAAGCACAGTGAGTATTTTGTTTGTGATTGACTTAACCGTTGCTGCATTTCGTTTTCCATGCGGATTGCTAATATATATACCAGTCTATCTTGATTTAATTTCATAATGGCTATACCGAAAGAGAGAGAGAGAGACACACACACACACACACACACACACACACACACACACACACACTCACACTCACACTCACACTCACACTCACACTCACACTCACTCTCTCTCTCTCACTGGGGGTGGGGTGGAGGGCTCTGCCCTTCATAGTCACACAATGATGAAACTGTTTGAGAAAACACTTTTAAGAATAGAGCTAAATAAAAATCCAGTGGCAACACCTACTGGGGAATACTAGGTTGACAGACTTATTGATCTCCAACGTTTCCATCACAGTCTAGAGTCAATAAAAAAGTATTAAGGATTTTTAGAGGCACTTTGCCTAGTAAATCTACCATTCTGTCTGAAACGGCAGGCTGGCTGCACTACTGCATTCATTTGACTTGCCGACACAAGTCAAAATAGTACTGGCTCACATAAAGATGACTACAAATATGGGTGCTCTGCTCTTTATATGAAAGCTGAAAATGATCATGATCGATGTCACTCCAGCTGCACGCTCCCGCTGACTTTCATTCACGTCCCGTCCCGATCACAGGATTAATACAATTAATAATCCTGTCCCGCAGGATTCCTGTGTGAATTCTGTGTCACGACGGGACTCCCAACAAAAAGTCACTCCCTAATGCCAACTTGCGTTCAAGTAGGCCATGGCCTACTTTTGTGTGAGCAGAGCTAGCAATCCAAAAACAAACAAAACAGTTTGTTTTTGTGGACTGGCCTCATGCTTCCTTCAATGCATGAGGAGTCCAAGCTGCCTTCTTTTCACCCGACAGGGGGGAGATTCCCTGGTTGGACGTAGCGTGTGGAAGGAACACGTTATTCCAACCAGTTCCTGTCCCCTCCATCAGGCGCCCCGGCTGGCCAGGGGGAGGCAGTTTAGAGTCCAGGATTACTGCATGATTTTGTGAGGGTATCTACCCTAGGGGACACGGGGGGAGAACATGCAAACTCCACACAGAAAGACCCTTTCACCAACCCCGCCTCGGGTATGGGCACTGATGACGCGGAGGAGCAGACACGCCGCCAGCACCCACAGCAGCGCCCCTAGCGGGAATCGAACCCAGGACCTTCTAGCTGTGAGGCCACTGTGCCACCGTGCCCCCAAAACCACTTATTTTTATTCATAGTTGTAAAGGTCTCTTAAATAGTTGTAAAGGTCTCTTAATATTCATGAGAGGACCTCATGAATATTAATTAGGTTCTGATAAAGCTTTGTCCAAAAACATGTCCTGTCCATTGACTGACCCACTAAAAGTGATAAATGCCAAACTTCAAATGTATGTGCTTATATTTCAAATTATTTTAACATAAAAACGTTCCTTTACAACAACTGTGGGCATTCAGAAATGCACCCTAAACACACTGGTGTACTCAGTGATCGTTTGTTTATACCTGGTGTATCTGGGGCATTTGGTGCTCCTCGTTCGTTTATTCACACTGGTGTGTTTTGTGCATGCACTGAACAACCCTACGCTGGAGACAGGGTTGGCCGGTGTGGAAGGTTTGATTGCGTCACAGCTGTGTCTCGAGCGCTGCCGTTCAATGAAAAGCAATACAACTGTTGTGAGCTAGGAAGCTAGGCTATGGCTAAGCATTGTACTGTACTGTGGTCCCCCAACTTTTCCATGTCTGTCAAGGACCTGCACATTTATCAAATGAATGCATGCGGACCCCCATTTGAAAATACTTTCCAGGGGGACCCCCATAAGAGTGATTCTCACGATTTTGAGTGAGGTGTGTTGTCTGGTTTTAACTGCTTGTTCGTAAATAAGGCTCACTCAATGCATTCGGTGATGTCTCCGCCCACTGCCCCAAAACAACTCAACAAACTCGCAGTGTGTGTTTCCGAGCGCATCCTGTGAGAAGTGAGAGCGGTTCAGAGTATTGAGAGGAACAGCAACGCCCCTAATGGGCGTAAACATTTTTGCTTCTACCCCCGATCCCTGTTCTAGGGCAAGTATGGCAATAGGAGAGAATGGGAGTTTGTCAACAGGGACAGTGCAGCTCTCCACTATGGTTCAGTTTGCCCTAGAGCGGGAGGGTCTATGACACGCCGTCTGTATCCCTAATAGACAGTGGCGACAATAGCCTTAGAGTATAGACAGAATTGTGACAATTGTGTTTGGAGACGAACATTTGCTATGCCAATGCTTGCCAAGACGCTTGCTTGTTTACTTTGCGTGCGTGTGTGTGTGTGTGTGTGTGTGTGTGTGTGTGTGTGTGTGTGTGTGTGTGTGTGTGTGTGTGTGTGTGTGTGTGTGTGTGTGTGTGTGTGTGTGTGTGTGTGTGTGTGTGTGTGTGTGTGTGTGTGTGTGTAAGTAAAGGAGACAAGGAGCCTTGGAAGCACACGATTTTAACGAGTGCAGGCAGTGTAGGGGGGATGAGAGAGAACATGAAACCAAATGGACCCGCAGGGGTCCATTTTTACGCACTCAAAGAGTTTCATCTGGTTACCCAACTTTCCATCATTTAGCCTGGGGACCACCTGGAACTCTCCCAGGAACCACATGGTGTCCCCAGACCACCTGTTGAAAACCACCAAAGTAGATCAATCAAATCAATGGCAAATGTTCAGCAGCTTTCCCTGCTGTCTATAGGCACCACAGCATACTTCAAGAGGAAAGGCACAACGCCAGGCCTATTGCCTACTCACTTGGTAAATTTCCCAAGTTCCTAGACCTGAAACATGACTGTCATTATCATGACAGTAACACAGAAAGATGCGCTGCTGTTTATGGTTTATACACGGCAGCGCGGTTTAGGCTGCATTCTGATTGGTCAAAACATTAATATGTTTTTTTCTTTTTTTTTTCTTTTTTCTTTTTAAGTGAAATATTCACGCGAAAAAAAATCCTTTTGCTTTTTGCCAGTATGTATGAACCGTAACACTGATAAACCTGTGGGTTGAATCGTCAAAAATCTGCCAAAATGAAATGTTATTCTGTTGGCATTCACTGCTGTTTTGAACTTAAAGTGCTGGCAGGTGTGTGACAGTCACAGGTGTGTGCCACTCAGTCACAGGTGTTTTCAGGCGCATAAGCATGGGTCCCATCACTTTCCTGGGACTATGTTTACACTGGAAATAAAGACTCCACGTTTGTCCTTTCAGAATAAAAGCCGTGCAATAGAGCAACTGGAAGCTGCTGTTCAGTCCCCATACCCATTCACTACTTAAAGGGGAATTCCACCCATTTTTAACAGTTTGCTGTCATTAATATATCTTAGAGATGTTGTGTGGACAAAAAAAGTTCATTCTGCATTACCATGGTGAAACACAGCTTGATGACACACAGACACAGAACACATGGCTTGGTGGTTGGTGTGTGGTCGGTTAAGAACACCTGGCTAGGTGGTTGGTGTGTGGTCGGTTAAGAACACAGACACAGAACACCTTGCTAGGTGGTTGGTGTGTGGTCGGTTAAGAACACAGACACAGAACACCTGGCTAGGTGGTTGGTGTGTGGTCGGTTAAGAACACAGACACAGAACACCTGGCTATAGTGGTTGGTGTGTGGTCGGTTAAGAACACCTGGCTAGGTGGCTGGTGTGTGGTCGGTTAAGAACACATAGACACAGAACACCTAGCTAGGTGTTTGGTGTGTGGTCGGTTAAGAACACATAGACACAGAACACCTGGCTAGGTGGTTGGTGTGTGGTCGGTTAAGAACACATAGACACAGAACACCTGGCTAGGTGGTTGGTGTGTGGTCGGTTAAGAACACAGACACAGAACACCTGGCTAGGTGGTTGGTGTGTGGTCGGTTAAGAACACCTGGCTAGGTGGTTGGTGTGTGGTCGGTTAAGAACACCTGGCTAGGTGGCTGGAGGTGGTCGGTTAAGAACACAGACACAGAACACCTGGCTAGGTGGCTGGTGTGTGGTCTGTTAAGAACACAGACACAGAACACCTGGCTAGGTGGCTGGTGTGTGGTCGGTTAAGAACACAGACACAGAACACCTGGCTATAGTGGTTGGTGTGTGGTCTGTTAAGAACACAGACACAGAACATCTGGCTAGGTGGTTGGTGTGTGGTCGGTTAAGAACACCTGGCTAGGTGGCTGGAGGTGGTCTGTTAAGAACACAGACACAGAACACCTGGCTAGGTGGCTGGTGTGTGGTCGGTTAAGAACACAGACACAGAACACCTGGCTAGGTGGCTGGTGTGTGGTCTGTTAAGAACACAGACACAGAACACCTGGCTAGGTGGCTGGTGTGTGGTCGGTTAAGAAGAAACTCAGGAACAACCTGGAGATCGTTTACACGCCTTTTATTGATTTATTGAAGAGTTACAGTTTACAGAAAGTGATAAAAGAATGGACAGAAGTCAAATTATATTACATTTTATTCTCGTTATTAAACAATGAACACTTCACTTTACTGTCAATGTTTGCATAATTGATGGATTGGTTATATTAAACATGCACGATGTAAATGATAAAAAAAAAAAACATCAACCAACTGCATTCACTTGTAAAATGTTTATCAAATATTAAATCAGAGTTACAGAGCACAGAGCAGGAAACCACTGAATGTGTTGTGGTTGTTTCTGTCATCATAGAGCCTGAAGGAACTATAACCACCTAACTTCATGTGCATTGTGTCTCCCTGCTCCATCTGCACTATCACTGCATTAGACATGTATTCATAGTTAGCATGATTATTTTGTCCAAAGTTACTAATGAGTTACTGATTATTTTTATACATGTAGATGTCCATCCTCTGTGATGATCCCTTGGTAGCTGCAGTGAACCGGAAGTAATAAACCCCTCTGAAAGGAGCACGAAAACATCCTGTAAGACACACACACTGTAGTGGGGGGCGCTGTTCTCATACCCAAGAATCACACAAGGTTGCTGTTGAACAATTATTTATTAAAGGTTCCTGGGAGCCGAGCAGCAATAATAACTTAAATTGTCCTTCACTTGAGGTGAGAGGGGAGAACTATAACAAAGGATGGCAGTCAGACAACTTAAATCTCTCCTGTGTGGGAATAACAGTCAGTTTTAACACAGGCTTTCTATTCCAGGGGGGATAAGCCACTGTCAGCCAGGTAGGTATTGGACTCCTTCACTAGGATCTCAATGAAAACACAGGTAAGTATACTCTAGCTCTCAGGTCAGGGTAGGGGGGGGGGCTCCAGGCCACAGTGCCCACTATATGAGCCCAGCGGTTCCTCAGTCATCCGTGTATGATGCCTGGAGGTAGAAATGGGTACAATTACTATACAAGCCATAATCACCATTCGCTATGAGGGGAGAAAATATGACGTCTCTTACCACGAGCCGTATGCCAGTCTGCTCCTCCGGGAGAGTCTCTACTGACTGAGGGAGGACGGAGGCATTTTATTCAGGTGGAGAGGCTCAGGTCATGCAGGTGTGATCAGTCATCATCAACCAGGTAACGAGGTAGGTAGTGGCCTTGGATGACGTAGCCTAACGGCCTACGTGGTGCTCCGCCTCCCCCAGTCTCTCTCTCTCCGGAGGGGTGCAGACGTGGCTCGCGGTCCAGTACCGAGACGCCACACACCCCCCCCCCCTAAGTCTCACGCCCCACCGTGAGACTTCAGAACCAGCCTCCCGCTCGTACAGCCGCGAGAGAGTGTCTGCATGGGGGATCTCCTTGCCCGGCTTGTGTTCAACTACGAAGTTATAATTCTGGAGTTCAAGGAACCAGCGGGTGACTCTACTGTTGCGGTCTCTATTGGTGGCCATCCACTTCAGTGGCGCATGGTCAGTCACTAAAGTAAATTTCCTGCCCCACAGGTAATAGCGGAGGTAGTGGACTGCCCACTTAATGGCAAGGCACTCCTTCTCTATAGTGGCATAATTCATCTCGTGCTTGAGGAGTTTGCGGCTGATGAACGTAACCGGGTGTTCGTCTCCGTCCACCACCTGAGCCAGTACTGCACCGACACCCGTCCCAGATGCGTCTGTATTTATATGTAGGAAGAAAGGTTTGTTAAAATCGGGAGAAACAAGTACTGGCTCCGAACACAGGGCGTCCTTCAGCTTGTTGAATGCCTCCTCAGTCTCAGCCGACCATTTTACATGGTGGGGGTTTCTCTGACAGGTGAGGTTATATAGAGGGGCTGCCACTGTGGAGTAGTTGGGTATGAACTTCTGGTAATAGGCCATGAGCCCTAAGAAGGATTTTACCTGTCTTTTCGTCACAGGTGTCGGCCACTCACGGATACGGTCCACCTTCTTCTGCTGTGGCTTCACACACCCTCGGCCCACCGTATATCTTAGATAGTCGGCCTCAGTGAGGCCAATTCTGCACTTTTTGGCGTTGGCAGTCAGGTTCGCCCGGCCCAACTCCTGCAGGACCGCCTCCAAGTGCGTCATGTGTTCGGGCCAGCTCCGGGAGAAGATCACGATGTCATCCAAAAATGACGATGAATATTCCCGGTGTGGGCGGAGCACGCGGTCCATCAACCTCTGGAAGGTTGCAGGGGCACCATGCACACCAAACGGAAGCACCTTATATTGAAATAGACCATCTGGGGTTGAAAAAGCAGTCCTGGGCTTGGCCCGCTCAGTCAGTGGGACCTGCCAATAACCTTTAGTTAGGTCTAACATACTGATGAACCGGGCTGGTCCCAATCGTTCTAACAATTCATCTACTCTCGGCATTGGGTAATTGTCAAAGTCTGAGATCTCGTTTAATTTTCTGAAATCATTACAGAATCTCAGCGAGCCATCGGGCTTAGGCACAATGACAATGGGGCTGGCCCAGGGGCTATATGACTCCTCAATAATGTCGAGCTCCAACATTTTTGTTGCCTCCTCCTGAATGGCCTCCCGCCGCGCCTCCGGTATTCTGTAGGGGCGCTGCCGGACCACTCGGCCTGGTGGAGTAATTATGTCATGCTGCGCCAAGTGGGTCCGTCCGGGCCGGTCGGAAAAACGGTCCCGGCAGCGACCCAACAGCTCCCGGACATCCTGGCATTGGTGGGGCGATAGGTCCTCCCCTAACGGGACTGGCGGTGTGCTCTGTGGGGAAACAACAGTTAATAAATAGCGCAGGGGTGGGCAATTGGACTGGAGTGTGCCACTTCTTCAGTATGTTCACATGGTAGACTTGGTGTCCCTTGCGCTTGCCTGGTTGGCGCACAACATAGTTGACCGGCCCTTTCTTTTCCACCACCTCAAATGGTCCCTGCCATTTTGCAAGGAACTTACATTCTGAGGTCGGCACCAACACAAGCACCTTCTCCCCGGGTTGAAACTCTCGCACTATAGCGCCCCGATTATATACTCTGGCCTGGCTTCTCTGAGCTTTCTCCATATGTTCTCGGACCATGGGCCAGATCTTTCTGGCCCGCTCTTGTAGCTGTTGCACATGGTCAACCACACTGCGGTGTGGGGACGGCTGGCTAGCCCAGGTCTCCTTGGCCAGGTCTAACAGGCCTCTGGGGTGGCGACCATATACCAGTTCAAATGGGGAGAACCCAGTGGACGCCTGAGGGACTTCCCTAATAGAAAACAGCACATAAGGCACCAGTTTGTCCCAGTCCTTGCCATCTAGCTCAGCCACCTTTTTTAACATGTGTTAGGGACTTTATAAAACGTTCGCAGAGGCCATCCGTCTGGGGATGATAAGTAGAAGTGCGAATAGTTTTAACTTTTAGCCACTGGTATAGATGCTTCATCACCGTACTCATGAAGCAGCTGCCTTGATCCGAGAGGATCTCGTCGGCTATCCCCACTCTACTGAACAGCATAATTAGCTCATGGGCAATGTTCTTTGACGTGGCGGTGCGTAGGGGAATGGCCTCGGGAAACCTCGTAGCATAATCCATTATCACTAAGATATAGCGGTGGCCACGTGCCGACTTCGGCAGTGGGCCCACTATATCCATGGCTAGTCTGGAGAATGGCGTCTCAATAATAGGCATTGGGACTAGTGGATTACGTTGATGCGGCTTGGGAGCCATCATCTGACACTCTCGACAACTTTTGCAAAAGTCCTCCACTGCCCGCTTAATACCAGGCCAGTAAAACCGTGCCACGATCCTTTCATAAGTTTTCTGTACACCCAAGTGTGCCCCGAGCTGGTGTGTGTGAGCGAGATACAATACACGCGTCACATACCCAGCAGGGACTAGTAGTTGTTCAATAACATCGCCCACTTTGTCGGCCACCACCCGGTATAACAGTCCCTTCTTGACAATGAAGTAAGGAAAAGTTTTATCACTCACCGCAGAGTCGTCCTTGCCGTCTATGGCTGCTACCCGCTGTCTGGCCATTTCTAGGTTCGGGTCGGACCACTGCTGCGTGGCGAAGTCGCCCTGTCGCTCCGATGGTCCGTCTTCGGCTTGTAATTCGGCAAACACGTCTTCATCCTCATCCAGTGTGTATTCTGCGCTATTGTTCTCCTCTTCGGCGTTCTGCTGGAGCGGCGTCTCTCTCTCACTCATCAACGCCAGCTGATCGTCTCGGCCCGAGCTGTCACTCACGGAGCCACCCGAGTCCGCACGGAAGGTGGGGCATGCTCGTCTCGGCTTGCGGCGCCGGCCGGCGGGGCGGTGTTTACGGCGCTCCGTTGGGTTGAGGCTGGCGTTGGGTGCGGGGTTCCAATAGCGGTGAAAAAGAATGCAATCGGACCCCAGGAGAAGAGGTACCGGGAGGTTCGGCACGACACCCGCCGTCACGTTGGCGTTGCCTCGCGGGGAATGGATCTGGATGGCGGTGGTGGGATAACGGCGAACGTCCCCGTGTACACAGGTCACCGGTATAGTTTCTCTAGTGATTTGGCCAGCAGAGGCGGGGCGCACCAGTGTGACGGCGCTGCCCGAGTCGAGCAAAGCGTGAGTGTCTTTTCCCCCTACTTTCACTGGCAGCTCGCGTGTTTGCTCGCGGGTTCGGGTGTGTAGACACGGCTTTGCGCCCTCCGATGCTGGGGGTGTTGGTTCGCATGGAATGACCAGGCGTGGAACCGCTGGGCTCTGGCGGGTAGACTGCATCCCTCTCTGGCGAGGATGGCCGCCTTTAGGCGGGCATAATCGCGGGCGTCGGCGTGGGACAGGTCGCTGTAGGCTTTCAGTGCTTCTCCAGACAGGTAAGGGGCTAGGATGGACGCCCAATCGGCTTCCAGCCATTTCTCTCTGATCGCGGTCCGCTCGAATAGATCAAGAAAAGCTTCGATGTCGTCAGTGGGGGTCAGCTTAGTCAGTACTTCACTGGGGGATTTAACTGGGTTGTTGTCCCTGGCCACTTTCCTAACGAGCTCCTGTACTGCCCCTTGTAATTCATTTTGGCTTTTAAGTAACGCTGCCTGTAACTCAGATTGGCTCTTTAATAGAGCGTGGAGGGTTGGCGCATGCTCCATTATACTTTGGGTTAGTTATTCTTGGGTATGGAACGGTGTAATGCCCGCATTCTCCACCATTTGTGGTGGGGGCGCTGTTCTCATACCCAAGAATCACACAAAGTTGCTGTTGAACAATTATTTATTAAAGGTTCCTGGGAGCAGAGCAGCATGCACAACTTAAAATTGTCCTTCACTTGCGGTGAGAGGGGAGAAGTATAACAACGGATGGCAGTCAGTTAACTTAAATCTCTCCTGTGTGGAAATAACAGTCAGTATTAACACAAGTTTTCTGTTCCAGGTGGGGGGGCGGATAAGCCACTGTCAGCCAGGTAGGTATTGGACTCCTTCACTAGGATCTCAATGAAAACACAGGTAAGTATACTCTAGCTCTCAGGTCAGGGTAGGGGGGGGGGCTCCAGGCCACAGTGCCCACTATATGAGCCCAGCGGTTCCTCAGTCATCCGTGTATGATGCCTGGAGGTAGAAATGGGTACAATTACTATACAAGCCATAATCACCATTCGCTATGAGGGGAGAAAATATGACGTCTCTTACCACGAGCCGTATGCCAGTCTGCTCCTCCGGGAGAGTCTCTACTGACTGAGGGAGGACGGAGGCATTTTATTCAGGTGGAGAGGCTCAGGTCATGCAGGTGTGATCAGTCATCATCAACCAGGTAACGAGGTAGGTAGTGGCCTTGGATGACGTAGCCTAACGGCCTACGTGGTGCTCCGCCTCCCCCAGTCTCTCTCTCTCCGGAGGGGTGCAGACGTGGCTCGCGGTCCAGTACCGAGACGCCACAACATGTTGACACAGAGCTCCTCATCAACTGCTCTCAGTCTCTCTCTGTGTTTGGTTTGTATTCCAGTCAGGGTTGAAAAACCCACAGGGGTTGACACTAAGGTCTCCGAGGCACTTGCCCATCGGGCAAGTCAGGTTCTACTTGCCCCCAGGTCATGGTCACTTGCCCACGAAAAATATATTGTAAATTTTGCATTTAAGTTTACTTCCTGCTTGGGTGCTTTAAACCAGGGGTTTTCAACAGGTGGTCCGGGGACCACCAGTGGTCCCTGAGAGGGTTCCAGGTGGTCCCCAGCTAAGTTGGTTAACCAGATGTAACTCTTGAGAGTGTAAAAATGAAACCAAATGGTCCCTTGCGGGTCCATTTGGTTTCATTTTTACACTCTCAAGAGTTAAAAAGCAGTGCAAGAAAGCAGTGAAAGACACAGAGGCAGAGTGCAATGACTGCCTTCAAGACAAATTTATCTTGTGTTGTGTTATAGTGCACTAAGTTGCACACTTGCCCGATCGGGCAACCAGGTATAGCAGTCTTCACTTGCCCCACCATTTTTTTACTTGCCCCGGGCAAGTGGGCAAGTGTTAGTGTCAAGCCCTGGCCCAGCTCACACAGGTTGTGGAAAAGGGGAGCAGCACTGCCATTACGCTGTCTGCGATCTCTGGATATTCCTTGCCAACAGCCAACCAAAACCTTGTTTTAAGTTGTAGAATACTACTTCCTATTGTTGAAGTCACTAAAGGGCCAGTTAATTGTTGTTATGGAGGGAAGAATGACTTGTGTAACGGAGTTGAGTGCAACTGAGGGACACAGCTATATAATGCCATTTAAATGATTAATCATCTATTTATTCAAAAACTAAACATGCCCAGCAATAAAGTACAGATAGATATATATGCTCATGTCATACTTTTTGGATTTTTGTTGATGTTTAATAGTCATATGTCAAGTCCACTTTCATCGAAGGCCACTGGGGACATGGAAAAATGGACAAAATAGGGGGTGTCTACTGATCCATGTAATGTTTACACAATATCAAAGGGAACATTTCAATTGATTAAAAAAAATCCTTTAAAACTATTTTTCAGTGACTCCATCAATAAAACACAGCTAAAATGGCCAGAGGGACTGCAAATCCTACCATTTTCGTGGAATAACTCAGTTATTTGCAAACAGTTTGGCATATTTAGCCTTAGTGGTATTACGTTTTAAGACACTTGCCTGCTTCACTGTATCTTTCTCCTTCCTTTCTTTCAAACTCATGAAAAAAACGTGACCATGGTGTGTCTCAAGGTGAGCTTTGTTAGGGTACTAATCGTGTCATGTTGAGCAAATTAAATAACCATGCGTTTTTTTACATTTCCCTAGACTTGCATAAGTCTTGCATTTCATTTCATCAGTGGATGGAAACGGCGGATAATTTGCTTTTCCTTTTTCGACTAAATGAACATACTCTTTCTATGCTAAACCCCTTATCCCAAACCCCTTATCCTTCGTTTACTATTTTGATAAACTTCTTGGAGTAGCTCAACATGGCACTCTATTGACACGTTGTGAGCTTGTAGACTGGCCATGTTAACAAGAAGTTAAGGGATAAGGGGTTTAGAGGTGACGAAAATCTCAGCCCTAATGTCTCAGGAGGTAGCGCAGGCATCCAATTATCTGTGAGTCGGATACTCAAATCCCAACTCCATATGCCGAAGCGTCCTATATTACCTCCGATGATCAACTGTGAATTAAATGGTTTCTCAGAATTGAGAAATATCTTCAGATTTGAGTTCTACACCTCTCATTCTTTAACATGAATACCATGTCAAAATAGTATAAGGAAACAGAAAACCATAAACCATTAAGTTCTTTATTAAGCAAAAAAATTACAACCATCTCCCTCACCATTCCTCAACATCGTATCCACTACAAAACCTCCTCTCTCTGCAGCCTATCAAATGATCAAACTGTTGAATAAGTTGTATTGTAAATTACTCAACAACATTTATTTTATATAAATCACAGGAATAATAACAAAATACAAAAAGCTAAATATTGATTGTATTCAGTGATGAAAGTGGTATGGAGTTCTTGCTATCAGAAATTAGTGTCTGCGACGCCCATGTGGACACGCCGCAAGGCAAAACCCTCCGATACCCCTAAATGCATAGGAAACCACATTTTAGCACAGTATACGTAACCTATAACACAATACAAACACACCAGGTCTTAAATCGTATCATATGATATGATATGATATGATATGATATGATATGATATGATATGATATGATATGATATCATATGATATGATATGATATCATATCATATCATATCATATCATATCATATCATATCATATCATATGTAATAACTGCTTCCCCATCAAAGCAAATTAAGTTACATTAAAATAAGCACACAGTAAGCTTTTTACTCTATAAATTCCTGCTTTTGGAAATCAAATTATTACCCTTATTATTATTACCCTTATTATTATTACCCTTATTATTATAGCACAATATTTGGGATTGCAAGACCCCACATTGTTTGATGGATTCTGTTTACCTTTTTTGTTTTTGAACTATTTTTAACTCATTGTTGTAACCCTCTTGAGCAAACCTGGAACAGAGCTGACACTAATCTAGTCAACATATAGAGGAATCTTTTTCAAATAAATGGAGTGATTATCCCATAACTTGATCACAGCAATTCACAAGAAGCTGTTGCATAACATATTATTTAAAAAGTCAAAGTCGCAGAGGGCATTTTATAACTATGATGGACATAATTAGGTGGTTGTGCTTGTCAAAAATTGTATGAGGCATGGGGATATCATTTCTGAATAATGTACACGTTGCAGGTAGCAAACAATCACTTCTCAAATTAGTTTATCATTAGCTGGTCTTTAGCTGCTTCTTTACATAATTGTACACTTGTTCTTGCTCTTGCTATTCATTTTCTTCTCTATCTCTTGCATTTTTCTTTTATACTCTTCCTCATTGGCTTTCATCCGGTGCTGCAATTCATCCAGATTCCTTTGATACTCCTTCTGTTTGGCACCTGTCTGGCTCTTCATCTCGCTGAGATTCTTGGAAAAATACTGTGCCTGACAGGCCTTCATCTGGCTCTGGAACTCATTCATAATCTTGTGATACTCTGCCTGATCTGCCTGCCTCTGAGCATAATACTCTTTGGTATGCTGGTGCTGTTCCTCCAGAGCTGCAGCCTGATCAGCCAATCGAAGTTTTTCTGCTGCGTCAGCCTTTTCCTTTTGTTCGGCCAGAGCCTGGACACACACACACACACACACACACACACACACACACACACACACACACACACACACACACACACACACACACACACACACACACACACACACACACGGTATATAGGTGTCCACCTATCCTTTTATACATGATCTGAACCACAGTGATTTACGCAGCACTTTCATTTTTTTCAATTTCACTGCCCCATCTAGCTTTAAGTCATTAAATCAATCAAAGGGGTATGAAACCCCAAATCACATTGTCTTAGATTTGAATAAATAATACAACCCCAATTCCGTTGAAATTGGGACGTTGTGTAAAATGTAAATAAAAACAGAATGCATTGATTTGCAAATCGTTTTCAACCTCTATTCAGTTGAACAAAGACACAAAGACAATATATTTAATGTTCAAACTGATAAACTTTATTGTTTTTTTGAAATTATACAATCTTTTGTAAATTGATCCCTGCAACACGTACCAAAAGAGTTGGGACGGGGCAACAAAAGACTGGGAAAGGCCATGAATGCACAAATAACGCCTGTTTGGAACATTCCACAGGTAAACAGGTTAATCTTAAACAGTTTAATATCGTGATTGGGTATAACAGGACCATCCCAGTCGTTCACAATCAAAGATGGGACGAGGTCCACCACTTTGTGAACAATTCTGTGAGAAAATCATCCAACGGTTTAAAAACAATGTTTCTCAACATTCAATTGCAAGGAATTTGGTGATTTCATCATCTACAGTCCATAATCTAATCAAAACGTTCAAAGAATCTGAAGAACTTGCTATACTAAAGCGACAAGGCTGAAAACCAACACAGAATACTTGTGACCTTTGATCCCTCAGGTGGCTCTGCATTAAAAACTGACGTCATTGTGTAAAGGATATTACTGTGAGGACTCAGGAACACTCAGAAAACCATTGTCAGTTTACATAATTTGTCGCTACAGCTGCGAGTGCAAGTTAAAACTCTACCATGCAAAGCAAAGCCATACTTCAGAAAGGTTGGTTTGAAAAACAACCAGAAAAACAACCAGAAATGCCTTCTCTGGGTCCACTATCATTAGAAATGTGGACTCATCAGACCACAGCACACTTTTCCACTTTGTGTCTAACCATTTCAAATGATATTGTACCCAGAGAAGGCATTTCTGGTTGTTTTTCTTGTTGTTTTTCAAACCAACCTTTCTGAAGTATGGCTTTGCTTTGCATGGTAGAGTTTTAACTTGCACTCGCAGGTGTAGCGACAAATTATGTAAACTGACAATGGTTTTCTGAGTGTTCCTGAGTCCTCACAGTAATATCCTTTACACAATGACGTCAGTTTTTAATGCAGAGCCACCTGAGGGATCAAAGGTCACAAATATTCTGTGTTGGTTTTCAGCCTTGTCGCTTTAGTATAGCAAGTTCTTCAGATTCTTTGAACATTTTGATTATATTATGGACTGTAGATGATGAAATCACCAAATTCCTTGCAATTGAATGTTGAGAAACATTGTTTTTAAACCGTTGATGATTTTCTCACAGAATTGTTCACAAAGTGGTGAACCTCGTCCCATCTTTGATTGTGAACGACTGGAATGGTCCTGTTATACCCAATCACGATATTAAACTGTTTAAGATTAACCTGTTTACCTGTGGAATGTTCCAAACAGGTGTTATTTGTGCATTCATGGCCTTTCCCAGTCTTTTGTTGCCCCCGTCCCAACTCTTTTGGTACGTGTTGCAGGGATCAATTTACAAAAGATTGCATAATTTCAAAAAACAATAAAGTTTATCAGTTTGAACATTAAATATATTGTCTTTGTGGTGTATTCAACTGAATAGAGGTTGAAAACGATTTGCAAATCAATGCATTCTGTTTTTATTTACATTTTACACAACGTCCCAATTTCAACGGAATTGGGGTTGTATATTAGTTACGTAGCAAAGACATGGTACATTTTGTCCAGAAGCTTGTATTTTCAAAGCTTTTTGGTGTATTTCCCTTTAACAACTTCTTGTTGTTGAAATAAAGTGGAAGTTTTACTTCCACTATACTTGTTATTTCTCCTGTGTTTGGCTCGTTCTGTTCGGCTACGTCAATCACTGTCACATGATTTCCACTGGCAGCCAAATCTAGCCTGAAATCAGATCTGAGCCACTTCAGCAGTGGAATCTGGTGTGTTTAAACTAATCAGAAATCCTGAAGTGGCTTAGATCTGATTCATGCTAGATTTGGCTGCCAGAGTAAATCAGGCCTAAAGGGAACTAAAAGCTACAGTATATGGCAGTACTACTTGAGGTTCTTCTCATCTTTTCTGTTCACAAAGAAACCCATATAGGCAACAATAGATGCAGCCAAACACTAATAACTTGACTGCAACCAAATAATTATGTTAAATAATATCAAGTCTTCTATTAAATTACTGACCCATAACTCTTGTTCCTAACAAGACTGGGAGAACTTTAAAAAGGGACACAGTGAAATGAGACTTGATTTAATAATAAAAAAAGTTGGCTCTGCTTCACCTGCCTCCAATGTTCACTTCTGTCGTGCAAAAATGAACAAAAAGCAGATACACATTTCTGGCAAAAATATTAGACAGAGAACACTAGTGCGTTACCAGAGCACTAAATAATGTGTGTGATACTGTTGATTTCATTAGGACTGTTTCATACCCCCCATTTGGGACACAATTTACCTTTAGTGCTATACCTCCATGGGTATGTATTAATTACACAAATGGTATTGCTGGATTCAGTAAACGCAGACCTGGTGTATAAGCAGAGATTGTTTGCTCACTCATCCCTATTTAACCTATTACGTCACACCGGTTCTCAAAACTGTCTGATATTAATTCTGAACTGGGTAAGGCCGCCCCCATGTTTTCAATGACTTTTCAATCATTTTGCATCTTCCAGTAATAAAGAGCAATCAAACTTGATGTACCCCCCCCCCCCCCCCCCCCCCCAAAGAAAAAGGCCTTAAACAGGCCTTAAACATCTTAATATCATCACTTACAACCATCAGCTTAGCATGATTGTTGTCAGCCTCTTTCTGCTCTTTTTCCATCTTCTCATGGAGCTGTCTGAGATGTTCCTCTTGGGTTTTTCTCTGATGAGCCATCTCCATCGCCAGTTTCTGATGTTTCTGCTCCATGGCCCGTATCGCTCTCTCTGCCCTCTCCCTTTCTGCTTTCTCCTCTGCAGGAAACCAATAAGAAGGAACCATTTAACAGGAATAAACAGTCACCATCCTACAAAGTCAGGAGTGTCATTCCACGAAGGCGATACGATTTGGCCTTTTTTTCTCAATTTTGACAAATGTTTTCTGAATACCCCACAGTATTAAGGACATCTTTAGCTATAGGAAAGACATAATTTCCCATCTCCAGGCATTCTATATATATATATATATATATATATATATATATATATATATATATATATATATATATATATATATATATATATATATATATATATATATATATTAATATGGTAAGTAATAACGGAGTTGTGTCAATTAAGTTATTAACGGAACTAAAGTTAGCCACTGTTCTACCTGTGATTAGTATGAGGAGAACACTTACTGAGATGACCAAATCACATACTGTATATCGTTGAAATCACAAACAAAATCTCTATTGTTTTCTATATTTATTCCATGTAACAGAGTTGAGCTGTTATGATTTACGAGAGTATGTGAGAGTATAAAATGTCTTTAAAACGGTGTAAAATAAGGTTTGAAATTGTCTCTTTCTGTAGCATGTTGCTCAGAAGACCTGTAGAATACCACTTCCTCTTGGTAGTGTCACTAAAGGGCCAGTTAATTAATTGTTGATATAGAGGCAGAATGACAACTCAAGGACACAGCTACTGTATATAATGTATTCAAAAACTAAGCATGACTAGCGAAATAGCACAGATAAATATACATAAACTTAGTAGTAAGGTTGAAAAAAGTTTGTTTCAAGTCGAAATATATCCGGCTTTCTAGGGTTAATGGCATTATTTATGGATTTTTGTAGATTTGTAATAGTAATGTCCACTTTCAATGAAGGCCATGGGGACATGAAAAAATGAACAAAATGGGGGTTTGTGTCTACTGAAAGAAAGCAAGATAATTTCTGAAATGAAGATAAATTCCATGTTTCCACAATATTAAAGGAAACATTTCAATTGATTTATTTATTTATTTATTTATTTTTTTTGTGACTTCATCAATAAAACACAGCTGAAGCGGTCAGAGGAATGATCTGAAGCGACCGACCCCAGTACGGAGGCGGTTTAGCAGGGTCCAATGCCGGCGCGGTAGATGTTCTCCCTCAACTTCTTGCAGCTGCTTGTAACCCTCCCCCTCTCCCTCCCCTCTGAGTCTGACCTGCTCACTGACAAGAGTGATGTCCTAGCATGACATGGGCCTTCACCAGTCGAGGGGCATGTGTAGCAGGTGGCTACAGCCTCTGTCGTGATGGCCTCCAAAGTCTAGTATCTGCCACCGGACCAAAGGGATGCCCTCTTGGTCTAGTGGTTAAGATGTTGGACTTTCACGCGGGAGACCCGGGTTCGAATCCCGGGTGTTACACATGCACATATAGACCCTTACACAGCTGTAAAACAACTGCTCTTTCCAGACCATGAATGCTATTCGTTATTTCACTACAAGTGCCCTCGCATTGGATTTCAGGCACCGCCCTCAACACTCTGCATGTCCCTGCTGAGATGGCAGGGACATGCCCCACATTGCGTCACATTGCAATTCATTGAGCACTTTTTTCTATGAATTCTTGTGAAATACATTTGGAGGATATGTCATAATGTCATCATTTTTTAAGGGAACTCAAACAGCAGACATAACTCTTCATACCCACTTTACAATCATACCGATTTTGTACAGTACCTTCTGCTCTCTTCTGTGCCTGAGAGAGTATTTTATCTGCAGCCAGTATGGACCTGCTGATGTTCACCTTCTGGTCCAGGTATGTCTGCAGGACCTTGTCAGCCTGGACACACACACACACACACACACGCACACACACACACACACACACACACACACACACACACACACACACACACACACACACACACACACACACACACACACACACACACACACTGTGAGATGACAGCCTTAACCCCCAACTCTCAAAAAAGGTCACGCCTGTTTTAATTGGATCGCAACCTATGCCTAAACTTAATTAACCCCCAACCCATTTTAGGAATGTTGCGACGGGTTTAGACAAAAAAGGGAGAATAAGGGCGGAAGTTCCCCCCTCCCGCCGTTATTCTTAACGTTATGGGGATCAGTTTATTTTTTTGAACAATGAACGCATCTTGCAAAAGTTGTCTCTATAGTTAGGCGGAACTGCAGAGGGTCCCTGTCATAACGCAAAATGAGCCTGCCTGTCACATCCAGAGCCTTAGAGTACAGACTTACGGCATTTTGCGTTCATTCTCAGCCTAGGTAAAGGTCTACGTAGACTGCATGGAGACATCCAATAGCAACAAGTCCTGAACCTGAAGTCGGCAGTAATGCAACAGACTCAGGCAACAGCCTCAGCTTTAGTGATCTTAAATCCCTAACTAGATGGTTCTGATCACGTCAGTGTCAGTGGTCTCCAGCCCACAGATCTGCCCTTAATGCAACGAAAACGGCTCTTCCAAGTAAATGGAATGAACATACTGGTATGCTATGAGTTTACACCCTTAGAAATGTTCGGAAAAACAACACTCTCTCTCTCTCTCTCTCTCTTTCTCTCTCTCTCTCTCTCTCTCTCTCTCTCTCTCTCTCTCTCGCATAAGAAATACATTAAATGCAGTGTCATTTCATGAGAACTGGTTTCAATAAAAACACACGTTTCTAATAGAGGATTTACAGTAGCTCAACAAGGCACAAACTAGCGCCCAAACCAGCGTATTTGTGCCATCCCCGCAATTGGTTGTGCATACTGCTGGTCAAACAATGATGCAACAATGCATTTTGGGGTTTGGAGGGATTTGACACACCATTTTCTTTTGTGGATGGTGTCTTTTGTGGACAGTGTCTATCTGTCCACCCTAGTGATGCTGTCTAGATAAAACCCTGGTCACCGGGTTAGCATCGGTCACAACTGTTTTAGTAAAATGGTTGCGACCTATAGGTCGAGGTAGTGAGATGAATTCGCCCCTACTGAATAACTGACTTGAATAAGAAGTTGTCAGGAATTGATCAGACTCACCAAGACTCCTTTGCCTTCTTCGCGTCTATACATAGTAGTCATCTCCTGGAGGTCCTTGGAGAACTTCTCGTATCCTCCAGGTACAGTGTAGAGACCAGCTCCCAGCTTGTCCTCCAGAGGTCTGAAGACTCGTTGGACGATTTGTTCACAGACCTTCTTGGACTCACTGATGTTTGTTTCACAGATGTTACTGTAGACATCCTGAAGTACTGTCTAAAAACACAGTGGTAACAATGAACAGGTTTCCTGGTTGGTGACAATGCATTGCAGCATCACGCTCATACACAAGTGCATTATGCGCTTCGTTCCCATACTATCGCACAATGCTGGTGTAGTGTAGCATGCTTGTCAATTCTCACCCAAACATAGTCAAATAACACAAATTAGCAATTCAAACATACAGTACTTGAAACACCCAAATCAGTACTATCCTTGTTACATTGAAAGCCCCCAAATCGTTGCAAGTTGTAATCCAATCATTGAATCAGAGAGAATGCATCGCCCTCTACAAAACTGTAAAATATCAGAAGCAGATTACGCTGCATGTGTAGATTAGGGGCATTAGAATCATTTTCACAAACAAGCAATTTTCATTGGCTCGTAGAAACATAATCTTTTCACTTAAAACAAAATTCACACCTATTTTCATATTCGTATGGCTCCAAAGTTCATGTGTAGGTCATTTTTATGCATTTTGATCAAAGATTGTAGGAGGAGATGCATTTTAACTGTTTTACATATAATTCAAGATGGCGGCTCATCTAAAGGTCAGAGGTCAAAAGTCAGAATACAAAAGTTGTTCGACATAAGCAGACGCATAAGTGAATATAAGTTACATTTCTGAGAGTCAAGCAGTTCATGAGTTATAAGTGTTTAAAGTTTGCAATTTCAGTTGATTGCTAGACTGACACGGAGTGCTTTGGCATCACCCTCTACCAGATTACCAATTTTTGCGAAAACCGACTGCACGGTTCAGCCAGAACAACTATTTTTGGCCGAAGGAGAAGGAGGAAAATAAGAAAGAAACAAGAAGGGACCAAGTCCACTTCGTGGACTGCTTGGGTCCCTTAACTACAGCAAATCTATGTAGTGAGGCGGAGCTGCAGAGGGTCTTTGGGGTCTATGATCGACAGCATTTTGCTCATATATCCCTGAAGACAGTGACAGGCACTAAAGATGTCTTTACTGCAGTGGATCACATTCATAAATACAAGTTTGAGATGCTCCCACAGTGAAAAGAAAAGAGACAGGGACAATGCCTACCGAGATGGTAATTAGTTAAAAAGTAAGACGCTGTGCGACTTATGTTTGTACTTGCGCACAGGAAGTGGGTATTCCATATATACTGTAGAGATCTCCAGATTTGTGTCAGGTAGTGTGGCACACGCACACACACAGACAGATACACGTACACACAGTCATTTCTGCCTGGCTCACAAAGCAATCTCGCTCACTGCATTCACAACATTTTTGCTTGTGTTACAGTTTTTGTTTTTCTTTTAGAAAAGAGTGACCAAAACAAACTATGAAAATAATGGACATACCGCAAGATACTTCTGATACTTGTAGTTGTCATCTCTGAAAGAACGTTCCATGAAGAGTTCCAGAGCCTCCATCCCACTGGACAGATGGATGTCAGACAGCTCGTCCCAGGTGTTGGTGGGGAATCGTACCGACTTCATCCTCTTAAGATAGAGGTCCACGGCCTGATCATAAGCTTTGGCGTTCTCAGCCTCAGCCAGAGCAACCAAAGCATTTTCCACACAGGGAGCCGCTCCTCTATTGATGGCTTCAACGTATGTCTCTGCCAGCTGACCAAGCACTGCAGAAGATTGAACCATTCGGAAAGTGAGTTACAACTACACATATTATCAACAACTACACATATCATCAACAAAAATAGAGGAGACTGACAGGTGTAAAAAAAAAAATAAAAAAAAAATGTTACACTGTCACAAATCCACCCGTAGGTACTTTAAATTAAAAACTGACATATTAATATAATATTCTGAAAACAAAATGCTAAGTGAACACATAGTACTTACCAGTCATTTATGTCAATCCCTCAAATGCTGTTGACTGACAGAAATGCCATACACACTGTGAATGTAGTGTATTCACTAAATCCCACTTACTTCTGCCGGTCACTTTTATGCCTGCACCAAGAGTCTTGGTGTCAGACTGGGTGTAGATGTGTGCAGTGAACTTGTTGGTCTGTTCAACAAAGTCTTTGTCCAGCTCAGCATCAGTCACTTCCTCCATCCGTTTCATTATCTTAGGCTTGGCCGGTCTCTCAAACACAAAACAATGGCGAGGTGAGAAGAATTTCCGAATGCAGACACGGGGTTCGTTGTACTGCTTCTCCCCACCTTTGCAACATAGAACACAATACCTTTTAGTTTAAAGACCTTCTGATGGATAGTTTAAAATGATTGATTAAATTTTCAATTATATTTAAATATTTTTTAAATATTTTTAACACATTTTAGCTTTAGTGATACAGCCATTAATCAAAAGGTGAAGAGAGAAAGGACGGTGACACACAGCAAAGGCCATCAGGCTCGGGAGTTGAACCCGTGGCACGTTTTATGGCTGGTTTGACAGCCTAGTTGCCCAGACGGGTGCGCTAACATACAGGCCTAAAAATCATTTTCAGCAGTTCATTAAACCTTTCTCCCTGAGACTGTGTTCCAGGTACTCGTCTGCTGTACATTCTTTCCCATCAATCTCCAGATCCAGTGAAAAATCTCGCACAGCCCACACAAAGGAGGGAAGGAAACGGAGATATGTACGATCATCATCCTCATGGGACTTCATTTTGATATTCTTTGTCAGTTCTGTCACATAGCTGTAAGGGGTGGTGTTAAGGATGATGAAATAACCTCACACAATCAGTTTCTAAACCTTTCTATAGGATGGTAATTGTGCAGCAAAAGACAGAAATGCAAAAATTAGGTACTTTTATTTAAATACATTAAATACTGATCAAATTATTGTATAAAGGTATGGTAAGTGATTTCACTGAATTATAAATATTTTTTCTTCCTGTCCTTACTGAGCCTCTGGGTTCGATAAACACTAGTTTCAGTTTGGGGCTTTGGGATAAAAGCCTTCCTCCAATCAGGATCGAGTGGGGGTGGGCCTTGGTGAATGTGTTGTTGGTACGTTGTACTTCCCCTCACTGTAGAGTGTGTGCATGTGCACATCATGCTACAGGCGGGGACCAGAGCAGTGGCGGCCCGTCCATAGGGGCCGCAAATGCAGCGCACCACCATCCATGAATAAAAATCATAAATGCAGTCTGTCCTCACAGACTATAATTTATCTAAAATGAGCAAGCCACCAATGTAAATATGACATAATAGTACCACTAACTACAGAGTAACAATTATAATAGGCTAATATAAAGCTAAGAAATGTCAAATATTGATTAAAAATGTTCTACGATGTGTAACGTTCCTGACCGATTAGTGCATGCCACATGTTGGTGCGCTTCTCTCTGTAGCCTGTGTATTGAGTGGTAAGCAGTGAAGCACGGCAATCGACATGTATAACGAGAGTGAATGGGCATTTAGACGACCTGGGTGCGCTGTTTTGCTGCGCTCCTAACTGTAGTTAATACAACGTACAATAGATAGACCATTTGGGGGCAGCGCTTTCATGCTCACAACACAGAGTATAGACCGTCACAGCGAACTGCATCATGAATGATTGGAACAAAATGATGTTGGAGCTTATTATTGTAACTTCATGATGGAAAAAGTCAAGTCAGTCAAATCAGATACTGTACTGTACCAATCAACTGTATTAGAGAAGAACAGAGCAGACTTAGGATCTAAAGAGGATGTACTGATCTGGATATCCATGGCTTATAAGGTAATTTTCAAAGAGTTGGCTAACTGCATTAGTCACTCAATGGTAATGCTAACGTATTAAACCAACTTTTGTTGTTGTTTCTAATGCAATGGATCATGGTCAAGACTACAGCAATTTTTATTATTAATATTTATTATTATTAAGTTCATTAACAAACAAACAAACACACACACACACACACACACACACACACACACACACACACACACACACACACACACACACACACACACACACACACACACAAAACCTGTAGTGCCCCCCCTTTGGAGAAAAACCACCAGCCACCACTGGACCAGAGTGTTTTCCAAATCACCCCAATCACTTACTATTAACTAAACAGAGAATGCACTATGGCAAAATACCTGAGCAGAGTGAGTGACCCAAAACAAAGACTAATCTTAACACAGTTTTGCAATCGGCTGCAATCGGAAAGGCTGCCACAGGCAGACCTGTATCCTGAGAGAAGACAGAAGGCAGCATATGCTCCCACTGCACACAAAATGAAGTAGAAACAAAACCACACTTCCCAACTATCTGTCCACTGTACCAAGACATCAGAGACACATACTGTCCACTGTGCCAAGTGTTAGGATATTTTGCTCTGTGGCAGCAGGGTTTTACACTTATAAATAATAATAATAATGGATTGCATTTTTATAGCGCTTTTCTATGCACAGCGTGTATACTCAAAGCGCTTACAATGGTCCATTCATTCATACATTGGGAAGTAGAGCGGCGAACAGTCAACGCTCAGCGTCCTAAACTTCACACATTCATACACCAGTGGTGGCAACCACTGGAGGCAAGGTGGGGTTCAGTGTCTTGCCCAAGGACACTTCGACATGTAGACAGGAGGAGCCGGGAATCAAACCGCCGACCACTGGATCATTGGCCGACCTGCTCTACCTCCTGAGCCACAGCCGCCCCAGATACACACATCATTCCACATTCTACATACATGTTTTGTTTATTTGAGTTTATTATTTTGGCACCGTCTCTGATGTCATAACGTTGTGGACCAGACCTGGCATCACAACGGGACAAAAAAAAGAAGAGTAAATGTTTTGAGCGCATGGGATTGCGTGAAAGGCCATCAGTCAACTACTACTATCAACAAGAAGAAGATAAGCTATGGATGGATAAGGTCACATGAGAAGTTGGGCCGCCGCAAAGTTGGCCCGAATCGTAAAGAAAGGTCGGCCCATGGCTGTGGAAAGGTCGGCCCAAGTCTGTGGAGAGGTCGGCCCAGGGCTGTGGAGAGGTCGGCCCAAGTCTGTGGAAAGGTCGGCCCAGGGCTGTGGAAAGGTCGGCCCATGTCTGTGGAGAGGTCGGCCCAAGTCTGTGGAGAGGTCGGCCCAGGGCTGTGGAGAGGTCGGCCCAAGTCTGTGGAAAAGTCGGCCCAAGTCTGTGGAAAAGTCGGCCCAAGTCTGTGGAAAGGTCGGCCCAAGGCTGTGGAAAGGTCGGCCCAAGGCTGTGGAGAGGTCGGCCCAAGTCTGTGGAAAAGTCGGCCCAAGTCTGTGGAAAAGTCGGCCCAAGTCTGTGGAGAGGTCGGCCCAGGGCTGTGGAGAGGTCGGCCCATGTCTGTGGAGAGGTCGGCCCAAGTCTGTGGAGAGGTCGGCCCGGGGCTGTGGAGAGGTCGGCCCAAGTCTGTGGAGAGGTCGGCCCAAGTCTGTGGAGAGGTCGGCCCGGGGCTGTGGAGAGGTCGGCCCATGTCTGTGGAGAGGTCGGCCCAAGTCTGTGGAGAGGTCGGCCCAAGGCTGTGGAGAGGTCGGCCCAAGGCTGTGGAGAGGTCGGCCCAAGGCTGTGGAGAGGTCGGCCCAAGTCTGTGGAGAGGTCGGCCCGGGGCTGTGGAGAGGTCGGCCCAAGTCAAGTATGTGTGTGTGTGTGTGTGTGTGTGTGTGTGTGTGTGTGTGTCTGTCTCTTGTGCAATTTTTAAGTCCACACAACAGAATGTAGAAGATTAATTGTCATTTTGATCTAATGAATGTTTGACTGCTTTGTTTCCCTGGCCCAGCAAAAATGAGGTGATTGACTGATAATTGTTGATATGTTATGTTCCCACTTGGCTAATGGCTGATATGCATGTCTATTGATCAAATTGTACTTGGTATGCAGTGATAATGGGGACTGTCATATGATCTACCTGCATATCAGTAAAATGGCTTGATAATGGTCTGTATGCCTGTGACAATAGCTGCAAGCAATATCAAGCATAAATGGCTTGGTGGTAAAATGGCTTAGTATGCAGTGATAATGGTTGGTATGCATGTCTATTGAACATGCATATGGCTTGATAATGGTTGCTATTAAGGCTGTCAACATTAACTAGTTAATCGCGAGTTAACTCAGCTGTGAGTTAACTCGATTAATTTTTTTAGTGCAAGATTAACTCACAGTAAAACCAAAGGCCAAGTGGGTCTATTTGGTTCAATTTTGCCAAATGCAGGTGAATAATTGTTAAATATTTGCATCAGTTAAGTTACTTTAAAATAAGTCTACACAATTAGAGAATGTAGAAAACTTTCTACAAAATGTGCATGTTCGCTCCTAATGATACCAACATCAAATTGTTGACAAATTCTTTAATTTAGGTCTTGGCAGTGTAAATTAATGTTATCAAATGGTGGTCTGTGGCTCAAATGAAGAATGAATAATTGATATGATATGAATATTCTTGAAAAACACTAATTTAAGGTATATTTAGAATTCATAAAAATATGCGATTAAATTGCGATTAATCAAAGATTAACTATGGGTAATCATGCGATTAATCGCGATTACATTTTTTAATCAATTGACAGCTCTAGTTGCTATGCATGTCTATTGTCACAACAGCAAGCAATATCTGTTGGTTGGTATATGGCCTGGGCCGACCTCACCACAGCCCCGGGCCGACCTCACCACAGCCCCGGGCCGACCTCACCACAGCCCTGGATCAAGATTTCCGCACTTTTGCTTGGCCCGACTTTGTGGCGGCCCGACTTTTCCGGTCCCCGGATGGATATAGCTGCTACAGGGGCTTATAGTTCACTGATGGACGTACTAGGGGAATTGTTGTGATGGGAGGACAGTGCAGCTTTGATTTAGTTTGACATACACACACATGTACACCTAACATCCACTCTCTCATGCACCTATATTCACAATTCTGTTTTGGGTCAGGGTAATTCCTGTTTTTTTCCGTGAACTTGATACATAGAAATTGATTTATTGAAGATTCTGACCTTCAAATGTACATCTCTTTCTCTTTTTTTCTCCCTCTATTGGATCTGTTTTGTTTTTTCCTCTATTGTATTGCATTGTATTGTATTGAGTCATAGACATGTTCTTGGCAAAGGATTGAATAATGTTAAGGATACTGAAGGTTCTCCATGGATTTATTATCGATGGTTCCCATGCTGTTGTAGACCAGGGTGCTGCTGAGGAGAACTGCCATGGCAAAGATCCAGTTGTCATTCTTTGTATTGCCCTGAAAACAGAATACATCGTTTGGACGTCATGCTTTATGCAGTGCTAGGATATGGCTCTTTCCACATGAGTCATGATGAGTCATCTCCAGATGAAATGGCAGTCCTGTTGCATTCTTATTGCTTGCACAAATGAAAATGCTATAATGTCACTAGGTGGCAGCAAAGGTTTTGAAAATCCAACTGCGCCCTCGACCGCGGGCGCCCGGGTTCAAAAGCGGGCGTCCGGTTTTGAAAATCCAACTGCGCCCTCGACCGCGGGCGCCCGGTTTCAAAAGCGGGCGCCCGTTTTCAAAAGCGGGCGCCCGTTTTCACAAACGGGCCCTCCCTCCCTCCCTCCCTCTCTCCTTCCCTCCCTCCCTCTCTCTCTCCTTCCCTCCCTCCCTCCCTCCTTCCCTCCCTCCCTCCACCCCTCCTTTCCTCCATCCCTCCTAACCCTCCATCCCTCCCTCCCTCCTTGTTAATATGTTAATCATTATTAATTATTACCTTCATTTCAAATATATTATATTACAATATTACTGATTTCTGATTGGTGTAACTTAGCCCCGCCCCCTCTTCTGATTGGTCGATACTATTTCCTGCCATAACTTCTCAATGCTATGTCATAGAGACATATGGGTGGCATCATAGGACTCGATGACGTTCTGATTGGTATTGACCAATCAGAAAAGCGGCCCCGCCCCCTGTACTTGCACCTGATTGGTCGATACTATTTTCTGCCATAACTCCTCAATCCTATGTCATAGAGACATATGATTGGCATCATGGGGCTCGGTAATGAGTCCCTGACGCGTCCCTGACGTTGATTGGTGTAACTTAGCCCCGCCCCCTCTTCTGATTGGTCGATACTATTTCCTGCCATAACTCCTCAATGCTATGTCATAGAGACATAATGGTGGTATCATTGGACTATGTTTTGGCTCCTTGTGACTTAGCCATAACTTCCCCTTTTCTGATTGGCCGATATTTGCCCGAAACTTGCATGATCGAGGGCTCGTTAATCGCTGCTTGCAGCTTTAATTATTATTATTTTTGAAAAATATATAATTAAATATTTAGTGTCACTATTAATCAAATATTACATAGGCCAGTGGCATACCTACAATAAAGCAATCACACTTGGCTTTCTAGCCAAAACCATATGAAATCAACTTGGAAAAAAAAAAAACACTCCTGAATAAATAAATTGATTTAGTAATTATTTAACTTCTGCACTTGTCAAGATAATAGGGGCCCATTTTCGAAAAACGGTCGCCCGTTTTCGAGAACGGGTGCCCGTTTCGAGAACGGTCGCCCGTTTTCGAGAACGGGCGCCCGTTTCACAAACGGGTGACCGTTTTCGAAAATGGGCGCCCATTTTCACAAACGGGCGCCCGTATTCGAAAACGGGCGACCCTTATCAAATTAAGCCTTTCGTTGTCCTTGGAGTCCTTGGAGAACATTTAGGTATGGTATTGATATGACAATAGCCTAGTGGGACAATTTGCATTTGATTAGGCTCCCCCCGAGTTTTGATAGCCTACATCCCCTGGAGACCCCTTTAACTGCAATAGAGTTGACACCAGGGCCCACAATTTATTCCGCATTTCAGCCACGGACCACCATTTGAGGTCATTTTAGCCCCACAGACCCCAAAAACTAAAGATGTATTTAGCCTATTTTTGTCCACAATTCCAGGCTGGATTTAGGCAAACATACAATTAATCAAATTGACGATTAATATTCTACTTTCTCAAATTGTGCAGACTTCTTAATTAAGAGGGCCAATTTAGATCAATATTATAGCTCTTGAGAGTGTAAACATGAAACCAAATGGACCCGCAAAGGCTCACACGGCCATCAGAATAGTTTAAAGGGCCTATTAACAGGGGCTGCTCTGCTGCGCCCTAATAGGCCAATAATAAAGGTGAGAATATGTACGCTGTTCGGGGTACATATCCCGAAAGTGGGTAATATCGTGCGCTTTGTGTGTGTACGTCGTCTGGGTGTGCGCGCGTGCACGCACGTGTACACGCGCGGCTTCATTGCGCGCAGTTTCATTAAGAGCGCAAATTGTTTCCATAAACTTTGTGTGAGTCCTTTGCTTACTGACTGCCTGTGTGTGCTTGTGTGTGTGTGTGTGTGTGTGTGTGAGCGGGGAGGGGGGTCTGCAGTGCAGACGCACTAGTCCTCTGCCCCTCTCCTACACTGTCTCCCCTCTCTGTGTTTACTATGGTTGCTATAGAAACCCGTAGCTGACACACGCACGTGGGGCGAAGGGATAGCCACGTGGGGGGCGGGGCGAAGTGAGGGCCGTGAGAACCGCGTAGACTCAACTATATGCATTTTGAAATAAAATAAATACACTACATCTGCGGCCTTCTGGTGTCTGTCTGTCTGTCTGTCTGTCTGTCTGTCTGTCTGTCTGTCTGTCTGTCTCTCTCTCTCTCTGTGTGTGTGTGTGTGTGTGTGTGTGTGTGTGTGTGTGTGTGTGTGTGTGTGTGTGTGTGTGTGTGTGTGTGTGTGTGTGTGTGTGTGTGTGTGTGTGTGTGCGCGTGCGTGCGTGTGTGTATCAGGTTTTTTTTTATAAACTTTATGTCAGTTTTCAGCACCATATCCTACCAGATGATAGCAACAAAAAAGTGCAGTATGAAAAAATTGAAACTAAAACGAGAACCTTTTACAAAAATAAAAACTAGAAATTGCGCCCTAAAACGAATTAATACTATGAAGAAAGAGTAAAAACTAACTAAAACTGCCTGCCTGTCTCTCTGTAGATCTAAAATGACATTCTAATATGTCAAAAACTGAAGCAATTTCCAATTTAAAACAATTGAGTGATGGGTTGATAGTGTGTCAGCCAGAGCTGATACAAGTTCATACATAGGCCGTCTGTCTCTCTCTCTATCTCTCTCGATTGCAGGTTTGCCTAGATAATATTTAAAATTTCTAATGGGGGCTGTTATATACTTGGAGGAAACACACTATTACTATATCACTACACTACACTACTATATGGATTTGGCTAGAAAGCCAAGTGTGCTTGCTTTATTGTAGGTATGCCACTGGCCTATGTAATATTTGATTAATAGTGACACTAAATATTTAATCATATATTTTTCAAAAATAATAATAATTAAAGCTGCAAGCAGTGATTAACGAGCCCTCGATCATGCAAGTTTCGGGCAAATATCGGCCAATCAGAAAAGGGGAAGTTATGGCTAAGTCACAAGGAGCCAAAACATAGTCCAATGATACCACCATTATGTCTCTATGACATAGCATTGAGGAGTTATGGCAGGAAATAGTATCGACCAATCAGGTGAGTGGGCGGGGCTAAGTTACACCAATCAACGTCAGGGACTCCATACCGAGTCCAAATGTACCTCCATTATGTCTCTATGACATAGCATTGAGGAGTTATGGCGGAAAATAGTATCGACCAATCAGGTGAGGGGGCGGGGCTAAGTTACACCAATCAACGTCAGGGACGCGTCAGGGACTCATTAACGAGCCCCATGATGCCAATCATATGTCTCTATGACATAGCATTGTGGAGTTATGGCAGAAAATAGTATCGACCATTCAGGTGCAAGTACAGGGGGCGGGGCCGCTCTTCTGATTGGTCAATACTAATCAGAACGTCATCGAGTCCTATGATGCCACCCATATGTCTCTATGACATAGCATTGAGAAGTTATGGCAGGAAATAGTATCGACCAATCAGAAGAGGGGGCGGGGCTAAGTTACACCAATCAGAAATCAGTAATATTGTAATATAATATATTTGAAATGAAGGTAATAATTAATAATTATTAACATATTAACAAGGGGGGAGGGAGGGAAGGAGGGAGGGAGGGATGGAGGGATGGAGGGAGGGATGGAGGGTTAGGAGGGATGGAGGAAAGGAGGGGTGGAGGGAGGGAGGGAAGGAGGGAGGGAGGGAGGGAAGGAGAGAGAGAGAGGGAGGGAGGGAAGGAGAGAGGGAGGGAGGGGCGCCCGGTTTCAAAAGCGGGCGCCCGTTTTGAAACCGGGCGCCCGCTTTTGAAACCGGGCGCCCGCGATCGAGGGCGCAGTTGGATTTTCAAAACCGGGCGCCCGGTTTTGAAACTGGGCGGCCGCGGTCGAGGGCGCTGTTGGATTTCGCTGGCTCTCCCAAGGTCTACTCATTAGGAAAAAGGCCACTCAACATTCCAAGATGACGGCCCCAAAATCCAAGATGTCTGCCCAGAAATGTGTTTTTTCATAACATAACCCTTCATAACTTGAAATGCATTGATTTTACACCCCATAAATGTATTGATCATTAATTGATCGTTAAGTTGGCCATTACGGACGATTTGGTACCAATAACGTGTCTGTATCTCCTACGGTTCTTGAGATACAGCATGGGCTGTGAAGGGCTGTTTCAGTGCTAAATTTCCTGCGTATATACACTTATTGTGAAGGACAGATGCACAGACAGACATTTCTGGGTGGCTTATGTTCGCAATATAATTTAGCGCTGAAACAGACCTTCACGATCGGTTTAATAACTCTCGACCCGTTTCATCAATTGAAAAACCTGAAGCGGTTTATGATAGCAGATACATGTAGGTCCATTTCCTGATAAAAGAAGATATGGTGATGAAGAGATTTTTGAGTTAAAGAGTGAAACGTGCCAAAATGTTACACTAATGGTGCCTCATCACTATGTACTGTATATGTTGTAACTCAAGAACTGTAGTACATACAGACATGTACTTGGTATCAAAATGTCCGTAATGCCTGACTTTATATTAACGTTCAATACATTTATGGGGCTTAAGATCTTTGTATTTCGAGTTATGAAGGAAAAAACACATTTTTGGATGGACATCTTGGATTTTGGGGGCTGCCATCTTGGAATTTTGCAGGGCATGCAGTACTTTTAGAAATAGTGGGGTTTGAAAATCGTGTACTAACTTTCATGCCTGTATCACCATTTGATTGACTTAAGAATCAATGTTACAAATGTTTTGCTCTCCTCAATCTGTGAAAGTACCTACAGGTATATGCTGTATCTCGAGACCCGTAGGCGATACAGACACGTACTTGGTCTCGTACTACATCTGTGGAGTGTAAAATCAATGCATTTCAAGATATGAAGGAAAAAATAAATTTCTGCGCAGACATCTTGGATTTTGGGGACTGCCATCTTGGAATTTTGAGTGGCACGCGCCTTTTTCCTAAAGATTACACCTTTGAGAGTATCTGTGCCAATTTTCATGCTTCTATACCAAAGTGAAGTATCACAGTGACGCCACCGCGCCTGTTCCAGAAATGGAATCCTCATTAATTTTCTTCATAGAATTTTCGAAAATGCTTAATAAAAACATCATTGTGCCGCGACAAAACCAACTTGGGTTGTGACAAATCATGACAACAAACACAATATTAGCATATAATATCTAATTAGCAAGGAGTAGAAAACAACACTTTTTGTTTCGCTTTTTTGTCTTAGAAATGATGATTTTATTGTCCAAAAAGATTTTGTCATCATGATTCGTCACGACCTGAGTCGGCTTTGTCCGCAGCGTAATGGTCATTATATAAATTATTTTCAAAAAGTCTATGAGAAAAGATGAATGGGGAATGCACTGCACAGGTCTATAACTTGGACACTGGGAGGATGAATACAACCATGGTCCCACCAACCCCCACCGAGATAACATCATCTGGTATGGACAGTATATAGATGAGTGTGATGTGGTGAATGGCCAACTAATTGATTAAGTGCAACATAATTTGAACATTTGCAAAATGACATCTCACCTTCTCCACATCTCCCAGTCCCTCTGTGTCCAGCAGCACCAGAGTGTGGTCAGTCTTCCTGGGATGAGGGATACACCACATCCAGATGCCCTTTGTCTGGGACTGGATGGTGGATCCCAGAGGAAATCCTGGAGGATGGAATATGGGACAATAACTAACCAAAATACAAAATATAATGAAATGATTTTATTATACAGAATACAAAATGATTTTATTGTTATAGTACTCTGTGTGAATGTTCATTCTAAGCTGCTCAACAGAACAGCGGTATTGCTAGCCCGGTCAGCATCCCATTTGGGGTTTATCATCCAGTCAGGAACCAATGGTAAATTTCATCATGTTCATGTTGTAGTCCAGGGGTTCTCAACTGTTGCGACACCTCAGGGGGTCTGCAAATTATTTTGTCAGTCAGTGTGTATGTGTAACATAGTGTTGAATTAACCTGCACTATGAGCTTCAATATGAAGCTTTAAAATGCATACATACATACAGTAATTAAAGGGTTATCTGAAGTGTACAGTAGTTGTTTATTTGAGCCTACATTCTAAAGCTTAAACCAGTGTCTTCCCATGTATTCACGTCAAGGAACCACAGACTAATATGGAATTGTCCACAGACAACCACCAGAAAATACTGTCTGCCTTTATTATTCAAATGTTTAAAATATACTACGAATATTTAGTTTTATTCTCGAAGTGTTTTTTTAATTTACAGATGTCCAACCTCGCTGTATGTCGCTGTGAGGATGTAGATCAGCTATGTTGATTTGTACTGGTCTTTATAGTCCTGTCCACTTGTTTCTGTCGCAAACCTGGCAACACAGAGGGACTTCTCCACACACAATCGCAAAGACTTATGGGTTGTAGGAATGTTGTGGATAGTATGGAATACTATCTACTACAGATACTAAATATCTGTTGTGTGCAACAAAACACATCATGTATGACCTTAGGCTGTGAGCAGCTTCAAGCCTTCTAAGCAGGACTGTTGTGCTGACTTCACAAGCAAACTTTGGTGAGTGACAAATGGTAGTGTGTGATGTGCTAAGGTGCTAGGTTGCTAACAGACAAGCAATGTGAAGGTCCAACACTAGCCAAACAGCCTACCACCCTGTTGATTAATGAAGAATTAAGTCCTGGAAATGTATTGCACTCAAGTGTATTATTTATTTTTGTTTAAAATGTGTACACATTGTCATCCACTTGTATTTGTTTCTCACAATTGCTGGACCCTGCAGCTACTAACTTGAGTGTAAAGCTCTTTTCACACCAAAGGGTCACCTTGCAACTCGGTCCAAATGGATGCAAGAGTTAATGCTGAAATGGTCTTGACTTAATTTGCAAAAACCTTTACTTCAACACCATGATGTCTATTACAAATTACATTGTTGTTTAAACACTACACACAATGTTCACTTGTTGCACACACTTCTCACAAAAAAACTCTGAATGCATAAACCTACAATACACAAGTAGTCAAATCTCTAAACATTCAGGTCATGTGAGCAATTTGCTATCTGGTCTACAGCATGCAAGTGACTTGAGAGCCTCTGATTTATTTAGTGAACAATGGAGGACCTTGAAGAGGGTCAACCAGAGAAGGATAAAAGTGAGAGGATGAGGAGAACCTACTCCCCAAGCAGTATACTCTCAGTATACTGTTAGAGCAGTGTTTCCCAACCTTTTTTGTCCCAAGGCACACTTTTCATAGCCCCTAAATGTCAAGGCACACCTAGCTATACGTATGTGTATATAGGCCTACACACACACACACACACACACACACACACACACACACACACACACACACACACACACACACACACACACACACACACACACATATATATATATATATATATATATATATATATATATATATATATATATATATATATATATATATATATATATATATATATATTTATGTTACAATATGTGCATGTCAAGAAGGCTTAAGCCTATGATTAATAAATAATAATGAAGTTTGATTGTGTCCACCATGCCCATTTAATCAAATATTCACTCCAGTAAAGCCAGAAGCAGCAAATCATAGTGGAGTTTATCATCTCAGCATCTGTGAATGTTGTTTGGAGTTGCACTACTTCTCTTCACATGGGTGTGATTCCCCCCCTTCTTGCCAATGGTCAACGATCACGCAACACAGAGAGAAGCTGCATTTACTCTCTCCATCATGTGTAAGCCTCGGTCACGTGTTTTGCCATGCCTCATGGCATTTTTAATGAGCTTTTTAATCCTTTCATTGGGCAAATCTGAACCCACGGGTTACCGGCATTTTGCAACATTATTGATTTGGCACAATAGTGGGAGCGATCCGAGCGATATTGTCATTTGATTTCAAGTTTCTCACACACACGGAGGAGTAGCGCTGTGCTCGCGCTGCTGTTCATGCAGCCTGGGCTGGAACTGTGACAAACTGGAGTTGGAAATGCATTGTTTTCGACAGTTCTGCGACACAGATAGCCTACCTATAGTCAACGGTAATGTGATGGCCCCGTTGAAACAAAGACTGAATTAGCATTTCTATGGCCAAGGGAAGCTTCACTGGATAGGGAGCGACGGTCAGCGTGTTGTTTTCTTCGCACCTCGGAACAATGTAATGAATGTAGTATCTATTGGTTCCGTGGTGGCGCCCGGCCGTGCCGACTGCAGTATCGATTGGTTTCGGGATATGCTAAGGAATTTGTTTGGCAATTCTCACGGCACGGTTGGCCTTGCTCCAAGTCACGGTAAAGTGACGCGGCACGGTCGTTGGGAATGACTGTGTTAGAGGAGTAGGTGGACACAGAGGAGGAGGAGGGAGAGGAAGAGGATGAGGAGAAAGAATAACAGACATATCTGAAGAGATTCGGGCAACTATGACTATGTGGTCAGTGATGGTTTGACCATGAGCGAGGCTGGTCAGACGGTCCAGTTGCTAGCATCATTGGAACATTTTTCTCTTTTATTCCTTCTCCTGCTTCCAGTGCCCCGCCCCTCCCTCTTCCTGCACGCTCCTGTGTTTCAAGCACAGAGCAACAACACAGCATGATCACATCAAGGAAGGAGTGGACCCTTCGGTATGTATGGCCCAAACCTCCACCTTTACCCTTGCACAGTTCACAGTGTTACCATGTTGCTTTGTTATAAGCTAGTTTTATAGACGTAAATAAGTATCCCGAGCCAGTGTTGTCTTGAGAATATTTTAGAGGAATGTCCACGCATCTGGGGACAGAGAGGGCATAAGGCAGTGCTGATCTTTTAAGCTTGATTCTGTGTTCGGCCCAAGCCTGTTAACACCTCTGGTATTTTCCAGTGCTGGTCCCGTTACTTTAAAAAAGTAATTAGTTATAGTTACTCACTACTTCTTCCAAAAAGTAACTGAGTTAGTTACCCAGTTACTCTAAAATAAAAGTAATTAATTACCAAGAAAGTAACTATTTCCGTTACTTTAACCAAAAGGTGTTGTATGTCAAAGAGTTTGAAATTTTCAGAGCAATATATGAGTCAGTTGATTATGGAAGACCAGACAGGTATTTACTTTATAAAACCTTATAATATTTTATTGCACCTGATAGGGCATTAACCAACTAGTCGACCAGTCGACTTGTCGACAAGTAAAACCACTAGTCGACCTCGTTGTTACTAGTTGACTAGTCGATAAGAATTAATAAAAACGGAGGTATTATTTTTATTATTAATATTGTTTTAGTCTTCCAACATAAATCTTAGCTAGATTATAGTCACCAGTGTAGTTTTCCTTTTACAATAACAAACATTATAATATCATGAGCGAGACGCTGGGCTCTCCCCCAGAAAGGTGCTTCGCTTTGAGTAGCGTCTGATCCTGGCTTAAAACGAGCGAGTCGCGGGAGCCCAGGAGGTCAGAGCAAGGCTTCCCCCTTTCCCTCTGCCCCCCCCCCTCCCCCTCCCTCCACACACACAGAGCGGAGTTCTAATTAGCCACAGCTGTGTTCTATGGTAACCCTGACAACCCGTATTACTCGCCTACGGACTGCAGTAACGACAGAGAATAGCAGGCAGCAGCAGTAGTAGCAACAACAACAGAACGAAGCATTGAAACGGTGGATAAACCTGTTTGTTGATCAATTGTCATCATATGACACCATGTCACAGAAGATGTTGTGTTTAAAACGGACTGTAACGTGTTGTTTCACTGTTCCAGCTGATAGCCACATTAGCCACATTAGCCGGCACCGATAGTACAGAGAAACTTTTCCCCATCACATGATCAGGAGTTCTGCATCCTTTTGATTCCTTTCCACGGCATGCGTTGTTCCGCGGTCCTTTTGAATATGCCGAGGACCAGCATAAGAAGATAATTACAGCTCTAGCCAAGTCAGTGATTCTCAACACATTTTATTTCAAGGACCCCCAGTTGAATAGAAGCGTGGACTACGGATCCCCTTTTAGTAGAATTCAGCGCCAACTAGCATTCAACTTGTGGGGCAACTTGATACTGTAAAATCAACGTAGGTACTACTGCTTAAAACATGGATACCGTCGTTACTGGATTTATTGTTTAACCAGAGTGAGACATTTCATTTTGGTGGTGAGTCCGGTTTTCATTTATTATCGTAACAGCTACAATGGATGATTGCGTGTGGGTTGGAATGGTGAAATGCTGATTTTGTTGCGGGTACAACTCCAGTTTGTCCCTATTCAATGCTGCATGAATGAGCACTCAGTTCTGACCAGTCAATGTCGCCCCTCTTCTACTAGATGCCCCCGCCCGCTGTCACCTTTTTTTCTTTTCTTCCATTCTGCTATGTTCCTTCATGATAGTAACGATCCGTATTCGACGGTCAGTAACGGCAACGCCGTTGTTGGGGAAAATAATTAGTTAGATTAGTCTGTTACTGAAAAAACAACGGCACTACGAAACGCCGTTTATTTGAACGGCGTTATGTCCAGCACTGGTATTTTCTACAAAAAATGTGCTCCAGCATCGTAAGTGTTATGGATCTGGGGAATCATGTGTAGCCTTAGTATGGCAGGGAGGCCCAGCAAAGGTGTAGTCAATCCACTGACAATGAAAACCTGATCCTCAATCACTGTGTTTCCCTTCTGGAGCACAGCATCCATTTGTCCATGGACAGCGAACAGCGGTCTGCTAGGGGGTGAAAGACCATTCTTGTCCTCCATGTACTCCATTTCAGGCAGTGCAGTTACACATGTTCCTGTGTCCACTTTGAAACACAGAGATCCAACATTCACAGTCACCATTTTCTTTCATATAGTCTGGGGTTTGTGCAATTGTGAATAAAAGTTTATTTTTTGCATGATGGTTCCTTAGGGCCAGGTATTGAATTTTAGAATAGGAGCCCAAGTCAAATATCTATTTTACATGTATTCAACAATATGAATAATAATTGAAATATATGAAATCTAATATCTTGCCTAATATGCCTAATATCTTTTAGACTATATGCGCCATAAAATGATCAGATTACTTCCCAAGTGATACAATTGGCTTTATTAATTCACAAAACATGTTTCACACTGTGATAGATATTATTGATGCTATAAATTAGGCAAACAAATAATTTGAAGCATACAGTATATACAGTACATATTATATAGAGAATTGGGAAAACTGAATTATTTGATACTGCTAATAACTTTTCTTTTGACCACTGTGTCTTGACTGATGCATTAACACATTTAGCTGACTAGCTATTACAGTTGCATTTTCAAAGTGGTGAACACAATTTGCATTGGCACATTTGCACGCAGTGTTGCCAACTTGGCGCATTTGTCACTATATTTAGCTTTTTTTCAGACCCCCCTAGCGCCAAAATTAGTGAAAAACTCCTGGTCGAAAATCTAGTGCTTTATTGAAGCATACACTCGCCACAGCCCCCCAAAAAGTGATAGCAATCTAAACCTTGCCCTATTTAACATCAGGTCACTGACAAATAAGTCCGCCTCTGTAAATGATATTATCTGTAAAGAGAAGTTAGATATAATGTTTTTAACAGAGACATGGCTCGGCTCGGATGGAGCGGTTCTCTTAGCACCAGCCTGCCCACAAACTATAGCTTTATTCACTCGGTCCGCGAGGCCAAAAAAGGAGGTGGACTGGCAAATATTTTCTCAGACACTTTAAAATTTAAAGCTCTGTCTCTTGGCACCTTTTCATCCTTTGAATACCAGGCCACAATACTCCAGGGTAAATCAGCGATTCCAATGATTACTATCTACCGCCCCCCAAGTCCAGCAAAGCGGCATTTCTAACAGAATTCTTAGAACTTTTATCTATCTGCTCCACAAATTACGATAGCACGCTTATCTCAGGGGATGTTAACGTACATGTGGAGGTTGCCTCTGACTCTGTGTCCTCGGGTTTGATAGAACTGCTCCACTCCTTTGGGTTTACTCAACATGTCATCGGGCCCACACATAAACATGGCCACACTCTGGATCTGGTAATTTCTAGAGGTCTGATCATTAATGTGGAAAGGATTATCGAAAGGCCTGAATTATCAGACCACTACTTGCTGTGTTTTAATATGTCGGTCTCTGACCTTGAGAAAAACAACACTGAATACACTGTAAAAAAAAAAAAGCTTTTTCAGCTCATCAGCAGCCAACGAGTTCCCTCTTCATCTGGGCCCCCCACTGTCCATCACTTCCTCAGTGAATGAAATGGTTGAACATTTTAATCTTAAACTAGAGTCAGCTCTTAATTTAGTTGCTCCATTTAAAACTAAAAAGAAACAGAACACTAAAGTAACACCCTGGTTAAATGACCACACGCATTCACTGAAAAAAGAATGCCGTAGAGCCGAGAGAATATGGAGAAAAAGCAAACTCACCATCCACCTAGAAATTCTTAAAAAGTCAACTGTAGTCTATAACAAAGCATTGCGTCTGGCAAGACAGGCTTATTTCTCTGGCATTATTAATGACAACAAGAAAAATGCCAAAGTCCTTTTCTCTACCATTGAACGACTTTTAAACCCCCCTCAGTTCTACGAGCAGTCGTTCCCTGCCTCTAAAACTAAGTGCAATGAGTTTGCTTGCTTCTTTGATAACAAAATTTGCAATATTAGAGCTGATATTATGAATGCTGCCACTACCCTAAACCCTCAAACTGCAGCTAATGCAGCCAGGATAGAGCCATCCAGGGGGAGCTTATCGTCATTCTGCGCAATTGATGAAGACGAACTCCGCAAAACCATATCACAGATGACATCCTCCTCTTGCTCATTAGATATAATTCCCACCACCTTTCTCAAAGAGGTTTTAGACAGTGTGATCAGTGATATCCTAAAGATTGTAAACAACTCTCTGCAATCAGGTGTCTTCCCTGACTCACTGAAGACAGCTGTAGTAAGGCCCTTACTCAAGAAACACAACCTCAATCCCTCTGTGCTGGGTAACTATAGACCCATCTCTAATCTGCCCTTCCTGGGCAAGGTTTTAGAAAAATGTGTCTTTCATCAGTTGGATGTGTTTCTACAGATAAATAAGGTGCATAACAAATTCCAATCCGGCTTCAGGCAAGGTCACAGCACAGAAACAGCTCTTGTAAAAGTAATCAATGATCTCAGGGTATCTGCTGACAAGAAAAATATATCTGTACTTTTACTTCTCGATCTTACGGCTGCATTTGACACAATCGATCATTCAATTTTAATTCACCGGCTGGAGCACTGGGTAGGTCTATCGGGGTCAGCCCTGTCTTGGTTCTCCTCCTATCTATTAAACAGAAACTATTATGTAAAGCATGACATCAGTTCTGGTATCCCACAGGGCTCAATACTCGGTCCCCTTTTGTTCTCCCTATACATACTGCCGCTAGGAGAACTTATTACAAATCACAAAGTGAATTACCATTTCTATGCCGATGATACCCAGCTATATCTTTCCGTAGCCCCAAATGATCCCTGTGCCTTAGATCCATTGCTGACCTGTCTGTCTAGTATCAAATGCTGGATGAGTGAGAACTTTCTCAAACTAAACGAGGATAAAACAGAAGTTCTCATAATTGGCTCCAGCGAGCAGAAAGAATCAATACTAAGCAGACTTGGCAATCTGATTGTAGAAAGTAATAGCACAGTAAAGAACTTGGGGGTCTTCATTGACTCCGAATTGAATTTTAATTCACACATTAATCATTTCACCAAGACTGCCTTTTTTCACCTTAGAAACATTGCATGAATCAGGGCCTATCTGTCAATGGATGATGCTAAAACCCTGATCCACGCCTTTGTATTTTCCCGGCTTGACTACTGCAATGCACTCTTTTCTGGTCTCCCCAAGAAAACAACTGACAGATTACAACTAGTCCAAAACGCGGCAGCCAGAGTTTTAACTAAAACTAAGATGAGAGAACATATTACTCCTGTCCTAGCCTCACTACATTGGCTACCGGTTGTGTTTAGAATTGATTTTAATTCTTTTACTTGTCTATAAAGCGCTTAATGGTCTTGCACCTTCCTACCATGACTGATCTCTTTAATTTATACCCACTATTTTTTGTCTTCTTCTCTATTGCAATGTAAAGCACTTTGAGCTGCATTTTATGTCATGAAAGGTGCTATACAAATAAAGATTATTATTATTATTATTATTATTATTATTATTACCCCTATTGTATTTTGCGTCCACAACGCTTATCAACTCCTGCTGGTGCACACACCAAACTTCCGCGCCCCATGGTGCAGACTGTGGGGCCGTGAAAAATCACCGGTTGGATTCTAAATTTCTTCTGTGTCCCCCTCTGCGTGTGGCATCCACTAGTTCGCCCATCAATGCCACAGATTAGTTTTTATTCCATTTTATTCATTTGTTTGTATTTAGGGTCATTTTCTGCAGTTCAAGCATACTTCCACAGGGTGGCAGGCTATTTCCAAAACTATTGGAAGTGCACGTGTGCACTTCCAATAGTTTTGGACAACACTACATAGCCAGCTCTACCCGATATAAAATGTATTTTGCAGATCTATTTGGACAATCCACAGACTTTAAAGATCTAAATGGCCCTTCTGCATGTTTTGGAGATCTAATTGGTCAATCCATACCTTTCACAGATCTAATAGGCACAGATCTAATATGTTCTCACACCTGGCGGGCCCAGGCAAGACTCGGGTGCACAGGCTGTACCTGTGTACCATATTAGACTCCATCCGACTCCAACACACTAGCTCAGCTCTAGAAGGCTATGCTATAGGCTCTGTCAGGGTGCACAAGGCAGAACTCTACCATGGTCTAGAAATGTCCATTTGAAACTACTCGTCGTGCACACAAAACTAGTGTCTATGCACACAGTGTTTAGTTGCAATTGTGTGAGTACATACAGGGCTGACAACAGCTCAGCACACCCCAACATACTCTATTAACATGGTGAATACCTAGCCCAGCCTTTCCTGGTGTGGTCCATTCTCTTACAGCATAGTACACCCTCTGGCCTTGTCAATTCTACCACCTGGCAGGACTAGGCCAGACTTGGGTGCCCTAGACCGCAATGCATTATGCCCTAAAAGACTCAAACATGTTGTTTTCAGATGTAGCAGGCTGTGCCAGGCTCCAACAGGCTTTACTATGCTATAAAAGGCAATTCTGTATGGTGGACTAGAATTACTTAATAAAACTATTGGTCGTGCACACGGAACTGCTGCCCGTGCACACATCATTTAGTTGCAATGGTGTAAGTACATACAGGTCTGACAACAGCCTAATAGAGCCCAGTATGTCCAGCAAAGCCCCCCAAGGGCATCTTAACCAGATCCATCCCACTATAGTCCAGTAGTACACCCTCTTCTAGTCCGTGGACACCTGGTGGGCCCAGGCAAGACTCGGGTGCACCAGGCTGTACCTGTGTACCGTATTAGACTCCATCAGACTCCTGCACACTAGCTCAGCTCTAGAAAGCTATAGGCTCTGTCAGGGTGCGTAAGGCAGAACTCTGCCATGGTCAGGAAATGTCCATTTAATAGTACTCGTCGTGCACACAAAACTATTGTCTATGCACACAGTCTTTAGTTGCAATTGTGTGAGTACATACAGGGCTGACAACAGCTCAGCACACCCCAACATACTTTATTAACACAGTGAACATCTAGTCCAGCCCTTCCTGGTATGTTCCATTCTCTTACAGCATAGTACACCCCCTGGCCTTGTCAATTCTACCACCAGGCAGGACTAGGCCAGACTTGGGTGCCCCAGACCGCAATGCATTATGCCCTAAAAGTCTCAAACATGTTGTTTTCAGATGTAGCAGGCTGTGCCAGGCTCCAACACGCTTTACTGTGCTATAAAAGGCAATTCTATATGGTGGACTAGAAATGCTGAATAAAACTATTGGTTGTGCACACGGAACTACTGCCTGTGCACACAACGTTTAGTAGCATAGTAGCAATGGTGTGGGTACGTACACGGCTGACAACAGCCTAATAGAGCCCACTAGAGTCCAGCAAAGCCCCCCGCCAAGGAATCTTAACCAGATCCATCCCACAATAGTCCAGTAGCTGTTGGAGGCTGTGCCAGGCTCCAACAGGCTCTACTAGGCTGTACAAGGCAAATTTGTATGGTGTTCTATAAATACTCAATTGCCCGTGCACACATCGTTTAGTTGCAATGGTGTAAGTACATACAGGTCTGACAATAGCCTAATAGAGCCCAGTATGTCCAGTAAAGCCCCTCAAGGGCATCTTAACCAGATCCATCCGACTATCGTCCAGTAGCTGTAGGAGGCTGTGCCAGGGTCCAACAGGCTCTACAAGCTGAACAAGGCAAATCTGTATGGTGTTCTAGAAATACTCAATAAATGGTTGTGCACACAGAAATGTTGCCCGTGCACACATCGTTTAGTTGCAATGGTGTAAGTACATACAGGTCTGACAACAGCCTAATAGAGCCCAGTATGTCCAACAGAGCCCCCCAAGGGCATCTTAACCAGATTCATCCCACTATAGTCCAGTAGTACACCCTCCTCCAGTCCGTTCTCACACCTGGTGGGCCCAGGCAAGACTCGGGTGCACCAGGCTGTACTTGTGTACCGTATTAGACTCCATCAGACTCCAACACACTAGCTCAGCTTTAGAAAGCTATACGCTCTGTCAGGGTGCACAAGGCAGAACTCTACCACGGTCTAGAAATCTCCATTTAAAACTACTCACCGTGCACACAAAACTATTGTCTATGCACACAGTCTTTAGTTGCAATTGTGTGAGTACACCTACTCCAGCCCTTCCTGGTATGTTCCATTCTCTTACAGCATAGTACACCCCCTGCCCTTGTCAATTCCACCACCAGGCAGACTTGGGTGTCCTAGACCGCAATGCATTATGCCCTAAAAGGCTCAAACATGTTGTTTTCAGATGTAGCAGGCTGTTTCAGGCTCCAACAGGCTTTACTATGCTATAAAAGGCAATTCTGTATAGTGGACTAGAAATACTTAATAAAACTATTGGTCGTGCACACGGAACTACTGCCCGTGCACACAATGTTTAGTAGCACTGGTGTGGGTACGTGCGCAGATGACAACAGCCTAATAGAGCCCACTAGAGTCCTGCAAAGCCCCCCACCAAGGGAATCTTAACCAGATCTATCCCACTATAGTACAGTGCATTGCGGTCTAGGGCACCTAAGTCTGGCCTAGTCCTGCCTGGTGGTAGAAATGACAAGGCCAGGGATTGTACTATGCTGTAAGAGAATGGAACACACCAGGAAGGGCTGGACTAGGTGTTCACTGTGTTAATAGAGTGTGTTGGGGTGTGCTGGGCTGCTGTCAGCCCTGTATGTATTCACACAATTGGAACTAAACACTGTGTGCATAGACAATAGTTTCGTGTGCACGACGAGCAGTTTTAAATGGACATTTCTAGACCATGATAGAGTTCTGCCTTGTGCACCCTAACAGAGCATATAGCATAGCCTTCTAGAGCTGAGCTAGTGTGTTGGAGTCTGATGGAGTCTAATACGGTACAGCCTGGTGCACCGGAGTCTTGCCTGGTCCCGCCAGGTGTGAGAACAGACTGGAGGAGGGGGTACTACTGGACTATAAAGGGATGGATCTGGTTAAGATGCCTTTGGGGGGGGCTTGCTGGACTATAGTGGGCTCTATTAGTTTGTTGTTTTAGTAGTATGTACTTGCCTTTATGTACTTACACCATTGCAACTAAACGATGTGTGCACGGGCAGTAGTTCCAAGTGCACGACCAATAGTTTGGTCGTGCAGATTTGCCTTGTACCGCCTAGTAGAGCCTGTTGGAGCCTTGCACAGCCTCCTATAGCAGCTGGACTATAGTGGGACTGGTTAAGATTCTCTTGGTGGGGGGCTTTGCTGGACTCTAGTGGCCTCTATTAGGCTGTTCTCAGCTGTGTACGTACCCACACCATTGCTACTAAACGGAGTGCGCACGGGCAGTAGTTCTGTGTGCACGACCAATAGTTTTATTGAGTATTTCTAGTCCACCCTACAGAATTGCCTTTTACAGCCTAGTAGAGCCTGTTGGAGCCTGGTACAGCCTGCTACAGCTGAAAACAACCCGTTTGAGTCTTTTAGGGCGTAATGCATTGCGTTCTAGGGCACGCAAGTCTGGCCTTGTCCTGCCTGGCGGTAGAACTGACAGGACCAGGGGTGTACTATGCTGTAAGAGGATAGATCACACCAGGAAGGGCTGGACTAGGTGTTCACTGTGTTAATAGAGTATGTTGGGGTGTGCTGGGCTGTTGTCAGCCCTGTATGTATTCACACAATTGCAACTAAACACTGTGTACATAGACAATAGTTTTTTGTGCATGACGAGTAGTTTTAAATGGACATTTCTAGACCATGATAGAGTTCTGCCTTGTGCACCCTGACAGAGCATATAGCATAGCCTTCTAGAGCTGAGTTAGTGTGTTGGAGTCTGAAGTCCAATACGGTACAGCCTGGTGCACCAGAGTATTGCCTGGCCCCGCCAGGTGTGAGAACGGACTGGAGGAGAGGGTACTACTGGACTATTGTGGGATGGATCTGGTTAAGATGCCCTTGGGGGGCTTTGCTGGACTCTAATGGGCTCTATTAGGCTGTTGTCAGCCGTGTACGTACCCACACCATTGCAACTAAACGGTGTGTGCACGGGCAGTAGTTCCGTGTGCACGACCAATAGTTTGGTCATGCAGATTTGTCTTGCACAGCCTAGTAGAGCATGTTGGAGCCTGGCACAGCCTCCTACAGCTACTGGACTATAGTGGGATGGATCTGGTTAAGAATCCCTTGGTGGTGGGATTTGCTGGACTCTAGTGGGCTCAATTAGGCTGTTGTCAGCCGTGTACGTACCCACACCATTGCTACTAAACGTTGTGTGCACGGGCAGCAGTTCTGTGTGCATGGCCAATAGTTTTATTGGGTATTTCTAGTCCACGATACAGAATTGCCTTTTACAACATACTAAAGCCTGTGGGAGCCTGGCACAGCCTGCTACAGCTGAAAACAACCTGTTTGAGTCTTTTAGGGCATAATGCATTGCGGTCTAGGGCACCCAAGCCTGGCCTAGTCCTGCCTGGTGGTAGAATTGACAAGGCCAGGGGTGTACTATGCTGTAAGAGAATGGATCACACCAAGGAGGACTGGACTAGGTGTTCACTGTGTTAACTCATTGAGCGCGATCGGATTTTCTTTGTTTTCTTTCCACTGCCGCGGCTCAAACCAGTTCGATCGGTAAAAAAGCCCTTATTTTGAAGCTCAGATCTCCTAAACAGGATGTGCTGTTTCTGTTATGCTGTGTCTGTTGTCTTGCCTAATCGATCATCTGGCGATGTACCCAAAAACATCCGGGTCACAAGTCAGGAAGAGCTGTGTAGCCCTGGCTGCTTAACCCATGCGCCAGCGACATTGAGGGGGCAAACCGGAGGAGAGCCGTTTGAATGCATTGGGTTGAATGCATGTCAATGGGACGGGGGAAAAAAAAGTTGTCCCCAATTCTGTCCCAAATGAAAGTCAGCAACGGGATGATCATCAGACGATGCGCACGGACTAATAGTTGGATTAAAGAATGAAATCTACATCTCGTCGTGATACGAGCCGTCCGCGTGACCGGCGGGGGGGTCTCCACGGGATGTCCACGAGCAGCTCGAGAACGGCGCTTTAAGAATTAATAGAGTATGTTGGGGTTTGCTGGGCTGTTGTCAGCCCTGTATGTATTCACACAATTGCAACTAAACGCTGTGTGCATAGACAATAGTTTTGTGTGCACGACGAATGGACATTTCTAGACCATGATAGAGTACTGCCATGTGCACCCTGATAGAGCCTATAGCATAGCCTTCTAGAGCTTAACTAGTGTGTTGGAGTCTAATACGGTACAGCCTCGTGCACCCGAGTCTTGCCTGGGCCCGCCAGGTGTAGAACGGATTGGAGGAGGGGGTACTACTGGACTATAGTGGGATGGATCTGGTTAAGATGCCCTTGGGGGGGCTTTGCTGGACTCAGGTAGAATTGACAAGGCCAGGGGGTGTACTATGCTGTAAGAGAAAGCTGGGCTGTTGTCAGCCCTGTATGTATTCACACAATTGCAACTAAACGCTGTGTTTTGTGTGCACGACAAATGGATATTTCTATACCATGATTGTGAGTTCAAAAGCCTGAAGCAGTAAGCTTGACTCCAAAAACAGTAATCCAGGTCCACAAAGAATGAAGGTTTCAACTGTTTACTAGCAAAAAAGTCAGGCGTACAAAAACAGAAAAAACAACAAACATTCAAATAAAAGGTGTTCAAAGTAGTCCAAAGTAGTCAAATATTTTCAAGGTTCTTTAAGTTACTATTTTTCTATGTCTGGTTACTATCCTCTTTCTGTGGTTACTATTTTCTTTCTGTGGGTCAAAAAACTGTTTCTGCTCCCACTCAAGCTTCCAGCACTGAACTGACTAATTAGAGCCTGACATACAGCTGCTGCAAGCCAGCCTCAGTAAGCTGGTTAAGTGGCTACACACTCTTATAGGCTGAACCTCAATTGGCTCATTTACACCCTAGGCAGCACACACAGTGTAAACAAGACACGCCCTTCTATACACACACACACAGACATTTTCAGTTCCAAATATGGCTCTAACAATGATAGAGTACTGCCCTGTGCACCCTGATAGAGCCTATAGCATAGTCTTCTAGACCTTAACTAGTGTGTTGGAGTCTGATGGAGTCTAATACGGTACAGCCTATTGCACCCGAGTCTTGCCTGGGCCTGCCAGGCGTGACAACGGACTGGAGGAGGGGGTACTACTGGACTATAGTGGGATGGATCTGTTTAAGATTAAATATGTAAAAGATTTGGATTGACCAATTTGATCTGCAAAATACGCGGATGGGACAATTAGATCTGTAAAAGGTGTGGATTGACCAATTAGATCTGCAAAATATGCAGAAGGGCAAATTAGATCTCCAAAACAAGCGGATGGGCCAATTAGTACCTGTAAAAGGTGTGGATTGACCAATTAGATCTACAAAACATGCAGAAGCGTCAATTAGATCTGTAAATGCTGTGGATTTACCAATTAGATATCCAAAACATGCGGATGGGCCAATTACATCTGTAAAAGGTGTTGTTTGGCTGTACCAGGAAGTAACTGTGCTATGAATTAGAAATGTGCATGGATAACTATTGCTTGTGGACATGAACTTTGCAAGTGCACACAAGAGATCTGTAAAATGTGTTGTTTGACTGTATCAGGCAGTAACTGTGCTATGAACTAGACATGTGCATGTAAAACTATTGCTTGTGGACACAAACTATGCAAGTGCACACATTGATCTCTGCTGCCCCCCGTTGACAAAAAACAGTCAGCACAGCCGTGTGCACTTACAGGAGTCATACATTGTGAAATTGTGTGCACTTGCCATAGTTGCTTGGTGAAATGCACATGACAAGTTTTTCGCAAGAAATTTGTGCACAAGCCCAAGCTCTTATATGGGGAACTCCCTGCCGTGCACGCAAAATACAATTCTTACCCTTATTATTATTATTATTATTATTATTATTATTATTATTATTATTACCCCTATCGCTTTTGGTGCTCAAAAGGTCAATGCGATATAGGCCGGTGTACACCAGAAATTTCCAGTCCACACTGTGCGGACTGTGGGGGCGTGAAAAATCAGCGGATGGTCTCTAAATTTTCTGGGCCCCCTCCTCTTCGTGTGGACACCACATGTTTACCGATCAGTCCTTCAGATGACCCACACTGCTATTTTTTCCTCTGTGTCCATTTTAGGGCCTTATATTGCAGTTCAAGCATAATTCCACAGGGTGGCAGGCTATTAACCAAAACTCTACATGTGTACATGGTGTACATGTCCCAGACTTTTACATGAACATGTCTAGGTCATATTACAGGACATATTACAGGCTTACTATAGCCACGGCTGGTTCCCAAAATGTGGTTCGGGGACGTCTGGGAGTCCAACCATGTACACGGGCCATAGTTTGTATGCATGACCAGTAGTTTTACATAAAACTTTCTAGATTACATTACACCACAGCCTAGTACAGCCACGGCTGGTTCCCAAAGTGCGGTTTGGGGACCTCTGGGAGTCCAACTATGTACATAGGCCATAGTTTGTGTGCACGACCAATACTTTTCCACAAACATTTCAAGGCTATAGTACAATCCAGCCATGTCTGGTTCCCAAAGTGTGGTTCAGGGACCACTGGGAGTCCAACTATGTACACATGCAATAGTATGTGTGCACAACCAAAAGTTTTATTGCAGTACAGCTATGGCTAGTTCCAAAATTGTGGTTTGCTGACCTCTGTGGGTCCGACTATGTACAAAGGCCATAGTTTGTGTGCACAACCAATACTTTTACACAAACATTTATAGGCTATAGTACAATCCCAATTCCCAAAGTGTGGTTCAGGGACCTGTGGGAGTACAACTATGTACATAGGCCAGAGTTTGTGTGCACGACCAATAGTTTTACATGAACACTATGTTATATTACAGGACAGCCTACTACAGCCACAACTGGTTCCCATGTACAACCCCAATTCTGTTGGAGTTGGGAAGATGTTCATTCATCCATCTTCTTCCGCTTATCTGAATGCTTAAACCGAATGTTCAACTTTATTGTTTGTATGCAAATATTTGCTCATTTTGATTTTGATGGCTGCAACAACTTTAAAATATAATCAAATATAATCAAATATTCAGACAATCCGAAGAACCTATACGTGATTGGCTGAAAACCTATTGAATGTTTTTGACCTTTGATCCCTCAGATGTCTTCTGCATTGAAACCAACATCACCGTGTGAGGGATATAACTGCAATTGACTCAGGAACATCATATTGGCTGACTGACTGACTGACTGACTGACTGACTGACTGACTGACTGACTGACTGACTGACTATTGTAACACACTCCTCCCTGACGATGTCACTGGGACAATTTACTTATTTTTGTACCACAATTCTTCTATTAGACCACTTAGCCTAAACGTGTGCGAGGAGACTGGCACATATGGACCCAGAGGATGAGAGAGTGGAATCACATACGTGCTTGTGTTATAAAGGGGCCTCTACTACTCTATTCTCCCATTGGACAGGACTAGGCTAGACTTTGGCACACTAGGCTGCACTGCACTAGACTCAAATGGGCTCTAATATGCTGTAGGGGGGTGCCATGCTGTAAAAGGCTTCATTAGGCTGTAGAAGGCAATACTGTACCATGGTCAACACATGCCATGTAAAACTATTGAATGTGCACACAAACGACTGCCCGTGTACACGGTGGTTATTCACAATGGTGTGACATAATATAGACTAGTACTTCCCTCTACTACTCTATTCTCCCATTGGAGAGGACTAGGCTAGACTTTGGCATACTAGGCCGTACTCAAATGGGCTCTAATAGGCTGTAGGGGGGTTTGTTAGGCTGTACTAGGCTTCATTAGGCTTTACGAGGTCATACTGCACTATGGTCAACACATGTCCAAGAAAAAGTATTGAATGTGCACACAAACGACTGCCCGTGTACACGGTGGTTATTCACAATGGTGTGATATAATATAGACTAGTACTTCCCTCTACTACTCTATTCTCCCATTGGAGAGGACTAGGCTAGACTTTGGCATACTAGGCTGTACTGCACAAGACTCAAATGGGCTCTAATTGGCTGTAGGGGTGTGTGTTAGGCTGTAATAGGCTTCATTAGGCTGTACGAGGTGATACTGCACTATGGTCAACACATGTCCAAGTAAAAGTATTGAATGTGCACACAAACGACTGCCCGTGTACACGGTGGTTATTCACAATGGTGTGACATAATATAGACTAGTACTTCCCTCTACTACTCTATTCTCCCATTGGAGAGGACTAGGCTAGACTTTGGCATACTAGGCCGTACTGCACTAGACTCAAATGGGCTCTAATTGGCTGTAGGGGTGTGTGTTAGGCTGTAATAGGCTTCATTAGGCTGTACGAGGTGATACTGCACTATGGTCAACACAAGTCCAAGAAAAAGTATTGAATGTGCACACAAACGACTGCCCGTGTACACGGTGGTTATTCACAATGGTGTGATATAATATAGACTAGTACTTCCCTCTACTACTCTATTCTCCCATTGGAGAGGACTAGGCTAGACTTTGGCATACTAGGCTGTACTGCACAAGACTCAAATGGGCTCTAATTGGCTGTAGGGGTGTGTGTTAGGCTGTAATAGGCTTCATTAGGCTGTACGAGGTGATACTGCACTATGGTCAACACATGTCCAAGTAAAAGTATTGAATGTGCACACAAACAACTGCCCGTGTACACGGTGGTTATTCACAATGGTGTGACATAATATAGACTAGTACTTCCCTCTACTACTCTATTCTCCCATTGGAGAGGACTAGGCTAGACTTTGGCATACTAGGCCATACTGCACTAGACTCAAATGGGCTCTAATAGGCTGTAGGGGGGGTTTGTTAGGCTGTATTAGGCTTCATTAGGCTGTACGAGGTGATACTGCACTATGGTCAACACATGTCCAAATAAAAGTATTGAATGTGCACACAAACGACTGCCCGTGTACACGGTGGTTATTCACAATGGTGTGACATAATATAGACTAGTACTTCCCTCTACTACTCTATTCTCCCATTGGAGAGGACTAGGCTAGACTTTGGCATACTAGGCTGTACTGCACTAGACTCAAATGGGCTCTAATTGGCTGTAGGGGTGTGTGTTAGGCTGTAATAGGCTTCATCAGGCTGTACGAGGTGATACTGCACTATGGTCAACACAAGTCCAAGAAAAAGTATTGAATGTGCACACAAACGACTGCCCGTGTACACGGTGGTTATTCACAATGGTGTGATATAATATAGACTAGTACTTCCCTCTACTACTCTATTCTCCCATTGGAGAGGACTAGGCTAGACTTTGGCATACTAGGCTGTACTGCACAAGACTCAAATGGGCTCTGATTGGCTGTAGGGGTGTGTGTTAGGCTGTAATAGGCTTCATCAGGCTGTACGAGGTGATACTGCACTATGGTCAACACAAGTCCAAGAAAAAGTATTGAATGTGCACACAAACGACTGCCCGTGTACACGGTGGTTATTCACAATGGTGTGATATAATATAGACTAGTACTTCCCTCTACTACTCTATTCTCCCATTGGAGAGGACTAGGCTAGACTTTGGCATACTAGGCTGTACTGCACAAGACTCAAATGGGCTCTGATTGGCTGTAGGGGTGTGTGTTAGGCTGCAATAGGCTTCATTAGGCTGTACGAGGTGATAATGCACTATGGTCAACACATGACGAAGTAAAAGTATTGAATGTGCACACAAACGACTGCCCGTGTACACGGTGGTTATTCACAATGGTGTGACATAATATAGACTAGTACTTCCCTCTACTACTCTATTCTCCCATTGGAGAGGACTAGGCTAGACTTTGGCATACTAGGCCGTACTCAAATGGGCTCTAATAGGCTGTAGGGGGGTTTGTTAGGCTGTACTAGGCTTCATTAGGCTGTACGAGGTGATACTGCACTATGGTCAACACATGTCCAAGTAAAAGTATTGAATGTGCACACAAACGACTGCCCGTGTACACGGTGGTTATTCACAATGGTGTGACATAATATAGACTAGTATTTCCCTCTACTACTCTATTTTCCCATTGGAGAGGACTAGGCTAGACTTTGGCATACTAGGCCGTATTGCACTAGACTCAAATGGGCTCTAACAGGCTGTAGGGGGGTTTGTTAGGCTGTACTAGGCTTCATTAGGCTGTACGAGGTGATACTGCACTTCCCTCTACTACTCTATTTTCCCATCGGATAGGACTAGGCTAGACTTTGCCATACTAGGCCGTATTGCACTAGACTCAAATGGGCTCTAACAGGCTGTAGGGGGGTTTGTTAGGCTGTACTAGGCTTCATTAGGCTGTACGAGGTGATACTGCACTATGGTCAACACATGTCCAAGTAAAAGTATTGAATGTGCACACAAACGACTGCCCGTGTACACGGTGGTTATTCACAATGGTGTGACATAATATAGACTAGTACTTCCCTCTACTACTCTATTCTCCCATTGGAGAGGACTAGGCTAGACTTTGGCATACTAGGCTGTACTGCACTAGACTCAAATGGGCTCTAATTGGCTGTAGGGGTGTGTGTTAGGCTGTAATATGCTTCATTAAGCTGTACGAGGTGATACTGCACTATGGTCAACACAAGTCCAAGAAAAAGTATTGAATGTGCACACAAACGACTGCCCGTGTACACGGTGGTTATTCACAATGGTGTGATATAATATAGACTAGTACTTCCCTCTACTACTCTATTCTCCCATTGGAGAGGACTAGGCTAGACTTTGGCATACTAGGCTGTACTGCACAAGACTCAAATGGGCTCTGATTGGCTGTAGGGGTGTGTGTTAGGCTGCAATAGGCTTCATTAGGCTGTACGAGGTGATAATGCACTATGGTCAACACATGACGAAGTAAAAGTATTGAATGTGCACACAAACGACTGCCCGTGTACACGGTGGTTATTCACAATGGTGTGACATAATATAGACTAGTACTTCCCTCTACTACTCTATTCTCCCATTGGAGAGGACTAGGCTAGACTTTGGCATACTAGGCCGTACTCAAATGGGCTCTAATAGAATATAGGGGGTTTGTTAGACTGTACTAGGCTATTAGGGGGGTTTGGTCGGCTGTACTAGGCTTTATTAGGCTGTACGAGGTAATACTGCACTATGGTCAACACATGTCCAAGAAAAAGTATTGAATGTGCACACAAACGACTGCCCGTGTACACGGTGGTTATTCACAATGGTGTGACATAATATAGACTTATACTCCACTCTACTACTCTATTCTCCCATTGGACAGGACTAGGCTAGACTTTGGCATACTAGGCTGTACTCAAATGGGCTCTAATAGAATATAGGGGGTTTGTTAGACTGTACTAGGCTATTAGGGGGGTTTGGTAGGCTGTACTAGGCTTTATTAGGCTGTACAAGGAAATACTGTACTATGGTCAACACATGTCCAAGTAAAAGTATTGAATGTGCACACAAACGACTGCCTGTGTACACAGTGGTTAATCGCAATGGTATGACATAATATAGACTTATACTCCACTCTACTACTCTATTCTCCCATTGGACAGGACTAGGCTAGACTTTGGCATACTAGGCTGTACTCAAATGGGCTCAATAGAATACAGGGGGTTTGTTAGGCTGTACTAGGCTTCATTAGGCTGTACAACGCAATACTGTACTATCGTCAACCCATGTCCATGTAAAACTCTTGATTGTGCACACAAAGTATTGCACATGTACACATAGTGGTTAGTCCCAATGGTGTGAGGATCTACAGAGCCTAGTACAGGCTGATAGAGCCTATTTGAGTTTAGTGCACACTAGTCTTGTCTAGTCCAGCCTGATCCATCATAATACAGTACGGTAGTACTCCCCTCCACTACTCTGTTCTCCCATCGGGCTTGACTAGGTTAGACCTGGGCATTCGAGGCTGTACTGTACTACATATGTTCATGTACAGTAAGTGCATACAAACTATTGCCCATGAGTGGTTAGTCTGTTTGAACAGCCCAGTACACCCTAGTCTAGTCTAGTCCAGTCTGATCCATTGTAAGTAGTAGTAACTGCATACATTAATATGCTTTTCACATAATTGACATTTCTTAGTGGTCTCAAAATATTGTATTTCATTGAGATGTGGGGGTTTTCATGAGCTGTACACCATAATCAAGATTATTACATTTTTTTTTTTAAATATTTCACTTAATGCACAAAGGTTTGAGAATATATTACATTTTGTCTTTCTATTATACTACGGAAGAAAACGTTTACAAATGTTTCTAACTGTGTATCTCCACAGTCCACAATGCTGCACTGCTATATTAAAACTGAGTATGTAGGGGCTTCACACTTTCAGAACTGCCACACTAGTTGACTGAGAACTGACTAACAGCAGGTGCCGTCCATTGCACTTAACGAGGGTTCAATCCAGAATGTGCTGTGGGATGAAGGGGGGAGGGGGAGTGCTCTTTCTGTTGCATTCTGTTGCATTTCTATTTGTAAGTGAGTCCAAACCAGACAGTTAATCTAAATGGTGTTTAGATTAACATGTTTTGAAATGGTCGTTTATTCATGCTTCATGCAGATCCTTAACCTTGTTGATCTGCTGATTTCAGAGTAATTACTTCATTATCTCTGTATTTCTAGGATCCTCACCTATAGCACATTGTAAAACCAGAGAGACAAGGTTCATAAAGTGTGGTTCAGGGACCTCTGGGAGTTCAACTATGTATGCAGCCCATAGTTTGTGAGCCGGGCCAATACATTTACACAAACATTTCAAGGATATACAGTATGTAAATCACCAAAATATAAATATTAATATTGTAGCATGGAAAAAACTGCTTACCAGTATATATATTTTTTTTTCTACACTACACACACACTACAACATTTTCAAAAATGTCTAAACAATTTATACCATGAAAAGTTCAATCATACACTTTAATGTAGCCAGATAACCATAAGCCAGTCTTTCTGACATGAACAAATAATAGTTCACAGTAGGCAAATAACAGCACTTTTTTCTGTCAGATGCTGATCTGCAGCATCTGGTTAAATCAATGCAGGAGGATGCAGCAGTCAGGTCCTGACTGCTGACCGCTCGCATTTCGACCATGTGATGTCAACATTGTAGCCCTCACTCCATAGTCTAGTTATCATCAGTCATCAAACATCTTTGTACATTATTTGAGGGTTATATTTAACCACTCACAGATATGGAGAAAGATGATCTGTGTGAAAAAATAATCCTTTAGTGTAATTTCTAATAAGAAAAAAATCATAACCTCGGGGAAGACGGATGGCGTTCCCGGGCAGGAAATTAAGTGCCCTGTGCCCATGCATCCCGGGATCCCGAGTGTAGTTCAAGGACCTCTGGGAGTCCAGCTATGTACACAAACCATAGTTTGTGTGCATGACCAATACATTTACACAAACTATGGCCTATATACATAGTTGGATTCCCAGAGGTCCCTGAACCACACTTTGGGAATCAGTCATGGCTATAGTACAATCCAGCCATGGTTGTTTCCCAAGTGTGGTTCAGGACCTCTGGGAATCAAACTATGTACATAGACCATAGTTTATGTGCAGGATTAATACCTTCACATGAACATTTCTGCACCCGATCCAGTATGAATTCCCCATTGAATGGGCTCAGATTTCTTCAAAAATCCCCCATTCGATGGGCCCAGATTGCATAATTTTCGCCATCTGAATGGCCTCAGATTGCTCCATAAAATGCCCCCGGTTCGCTATTGGTCGGCTTTCGTGCCCCCCCCATACTCTCTCAGAGGGGGGAGTGAGGTTGTCATAGCAAACTGGGCTGAACATGGCGGATCTTAAAAGCATTTTGACAACATTAAATGCATTTCCATAACAATAATGTTAAGTGACAAAAATAAAAGTGACATGTCATCGGAAAGTATTTCTCCCGCTGAATCCAACGTTACCACTCTTGACGCTCTCCGGCATCGGGAAAGTACCGTTTCGCCACGCCCACTTAGCAAATTGCATTTTTTGGACTTTGACGGCCATAAAAACGCTGTTAGAGATTTTTTAAAAAAAATCCGTTCCAACTCCCCATCCATGTTGAAGATCGATATGAAGAAAGTGTCGCACAAACAAGTGCCATACACCAAACTGTTCGTCTCGTCGAGAGGGACTCAGAAAGCCCCGGATGTTGACCTTTGGGGGTGGTGCTACAGCCCGTCAAAGTCAAAAACCTAACTTTTGAGCGGTTTGACACAAATCAGCGCATGCGTCTCTACGAGCTGAACGCGTGCACCTCCATTACTCCCCCCTCTGATGCTTGTGGGCGAGGCCAAGTACGTTTGCATTTTTTGGACTTTGACGGCCATAAAAACGCCTTTAGAGATTAAAAAAAAAAAATCCATTCCAACTCCCTATCTATGTTGGAGTATAGTCAGGTCAGATGGTCTTGGTCCGGATTTTTTTCTGACAACGTTAACCCCTAAAGGTCATGGAAAAGACTGGAGGTCATGAAACATCCTTTAAAAAAAAAAAAACACCAGAAAAATGTGAAAGAAGTGTTTTCTGACTTACTTTTCAACGCTGATTCAGATTCCGTTGGATTGCAATAGTTTGTGTGCAAGACCAATGGTTTTACATGAACATTTCTAGGCTATAATACAGTCCATTTTAGTAGAGCCATGTCTGGTTGACAAAGTACGGTTTGGGGGACTCTATGGGGAAAACTGTGTATAATAGCTTTAAATGAACATCTCTAGGCTATAGTACAGTACAGCCATGGCAGGCTCCTAAACTCCTTCGGACTATCGACTAGTAAGGACACATTCATGGACACATTCATGTAAAACTATTGTAAACAAAGTCATGTGTAAACTATTACTATGTGCAAGGACCTACAATGCTGGCAGGATCCTGGAGTTAGCCTGGCTAATAAGCCAGACCGAAACAGCTGTTGGCAAAAAATATTGGTCATGCACACAAACTATGGCTCGTGTACATAGCCCCCCACCCCCCACCCTAACCCCCAGTAATATAGCCTATAAATTTTCACGTGAAAGTATTGTTTGTGCACACAAACTATGCCTTGTGTAACGTAGTTGGATGCCAGAGGTCCCCAAACTACACTTTGGGAACCATCCATCACTGCATTGCATTATAGCCTTGAAAGTTTGAGTAAAAGGTATTGGCTGTGCAAACAGACTATGGCTTGTGTACATAATTGGACTGCCAGGGATCCCTTAACCCCACTTTGGGAACCAGACATGGCTGGATTGTACTAAAGAAATGTCTGTGTAAAGGTATTGCCTGTGGACACAAACTATGGCCTATATACATAGTTGGATTCCCAGAGGTCCCTGAACCACACTTTGGGAATCAGTCATGGCTAGATTGTACTATAGCCTTGAAATGTTTATGTAAAAGTATTGGCTGTGCACACAGACTATGGCATGTGTACATGTTTGTGTAAATGTATTGGCCGTGCACACAAACTATGGCCTTTGTACATAGTTGGACTCCCAGAGGTCTCCGAACCAAACTTTGGGAACCAGCCGTGGCTGTACGAGGCTGTCCTGCAACATAACCTTGAAATGTTCTTGTAAGACTATTTGTCATGCACACACACTCTGGCCCATGTACATAGTTTGATTCCCAGAGATCCCCGAACCACACTTTGGGAACCAGGCGTGACTGTACTTGGCTGTCCTGTAATATAACCAACAAATGTTCAAGTAAAACTATTGGTCGTGCACACAAACACTGTCCTGTGTACATAGTTGGAACCCAGGAGGTCAACACACCACACTTTATGAACCAGCCATGGCTGGATTGTACTATAGCATTGAAATGTTTGTGTAAATATATTGGCCGTGCACACAAACTATGGCCTTTGTACATAGTTGGACTCCCAGAGGTCTCCGAACCAAACTTTGGGAACCAGCCGTGGCTGTACGAGGCTGTCCTGAAATATTACCTTGAAATCTTCTTGTAAAACTATTTGTCATGCACACAAACTCTGGCCCGTGTACATAGTTTGATTCCCAGAGATCCCCGAACCACACTTTGGGAACCAGGCGTGACTGTATTTGGCTGTCCTGTAATATAACCAACAAATGTTCAAGTAAAACTATTGGTCGTGCACACAAACACTGTCCTGTGTACATAGTTGGAACCCCAGAGGTCAACACACCACACTTTATGAACCAGCCATGGCTGGATTGTACTATAGCATTGAAATGTTTGTGTAAATATATTGGCCGTGCACACAAACTATGGCCTTTGTACATAGTTGGACTCCCAGAGGTCTCCGAACCAAACTTTGGGAACCAGCCGTGGCTGTACGAGGCTGTCCTGAAATATAACCTTGAAATGTTCTTGTAAAACTATTGTTTGTGCACACAAACTCTGGCCCATGTACATAGTTGGTCTCCCAGAGGTCCCGAACCACACTTTGGGAACCAGCCTTGGCTGGATTGTACTATAGTCTAGAAATGTTTGTGTAAAATTATTGGTCATGCAGGCTGGACTGTACTTAAAGTATTGGGCGTGCACACAAAATATGTCCCGTGTACACCATAGATCTCTGCTGCCCCCCATTGATAAAACAGTGTCAACACAGCCGTGTTCACGAAAGGCACTAATTTGTGATCATTAGCCGTATTTTGGTATGGCAAAAGCACAATGTGTGTGCACCGGCTTACTTGCGTACACAAAGCCTATCAATATGAATTGAAAATGCCTGCCGTGAACGCAAAAAACTATTGTTATTATTATTATTATTATTATTGTTGTTGTTGCTGGTGAGTTGATAAAGAGATAAAACCCTTGTTTTTCACCATTTTCCCTCCTATGATAGTCCTCCTTCCTTCCTAGAAAGGATCATTGGTAACCAAATGGACCCTTATAGATCTGTAACTCTTGAGATCGTAAAAGGGTCATTCCGCGCCAACTCACCTAAGGGTCCCCACATCACCATCTCATTTTTGCTCAAAAAATTCTATAATCAAGAACCATATGTTAGTACCACACATGCAAAATATTAGCTCCCAATTCATTGTAGTTTTGGAACTACAGGCCTTTAAAATATTGGTGTCAAAACACCACATGTCGAAATTGGCTTTTTCCCCAACTTCAGAGACCCATAACTTTTTATTGCAGCTATCTACACAGTTGTGTTTGCAGATTCTTACTGAATGATACCCACTCTTTTCAAATCTGTTGCCAGAAAGCCTCTGAAGGACATACTTTTTGCATAATAGGAAGCCAAAAATGTAATTTTGGCCAAAATCACTTAAAATTCATTAAAACTCTAAGGGCCTAGTGGAAATATGAAACTAGTTAGATTTTTGTCCTCATTACATAGTAATTGTAGGGTTGCGATGTGTTCACAGAAACATATTTTGCGATGAAAATGATATTCCTGAATTTTTTACAATTTTTTAAATATCTTACGTCTTTTCCGAGGGGGCTAAAATAGGGCATTTTTGTCATCTTATTTGGTCATGTGGCTAGGGGTTTAGGATCTTCTAATTTTTTGTGAAGATGCTCTCATATAAGATGTAACTACTCCCTGAGTTATTTTAACAAACGCCCCTTTTTTGGAGAAAATTCATGCGTTTTTCTTGGATTTTTGATAACCCATTGCATCCATGTGGGCAAGGGAATTGTCTTGTTCTGGCCGTAAAACAGCTTGTTGTTCTTTCACTTCTTCATGTAGTCTAACTTGTGCAATGCATGACGCCAGATCCAGTTTAGGGTCCAACTGCAACCTCTCTGACAGTCTAGCATCACATATGCCATTTCGTATTTCGGGTCATGAAAAAGTCCTCATATTTGCAATGCTCCGCCCATTAGTTATAAACTGTCCTGCTTCCTGGCATCTTCTGTTAAATGTTGCACGTTCAAATATGACATTATGTACTCCAATGAAGTGCTCTTAACACATCCACTGCGGGCGCATCTTCGAGCCAGTAGAACGGCTGCTCAAGCCAGTAGCGCCAGATCGCCTAAACAGGAGGGGGGTGCCGTCATGCTTGTTTCTGGTGTCTTGACTAACGTGTCCTCTGACGATTTGAGCAAAAAGTTCCGGGTCAAAATTCAGGAAGTGACGTCTAGCCCTAGTTGATTTACCCGTGCACAAACGACATTCAGGGGCAGAATCTCAGGAGAGGCTTTTGAATGCATTGGATTGAATGGGTGCGAATGGGACAAACAAAAAAAGTTGTTGCGGCAATTCTGTTCCAAATGAAAGTCAGCAACGGGATCATTATCAGACGATGCGCTCGGACTAATAGTTGGATTAAAGAATGAAATCTACATTTCGTCGTTTTCTGCGCCTTCGTTGTTACCGGCAAACGGGACCGTGCATGACGACCGCGCTTTCGGGAGTCAGTGAGTTTATATGTTGTATGCCTTTTTCTCCTTGCTTTTCTGTCAGTCCCTGAGACCATCATCAAGTTTCAAATGTTCTGATTCAGGCAGGCGATGAGCTAGGTTCGAAATAGAACGGTCCAGGTGGTGCATTCTCCATGTTTACAGTGTTGTAGAGTAGATGTAGCCTACTCCACATTAACTGTTAGCCTCATGTCTTTTAGCTTCAGCCTCTCGTCTTTTTAGCTTTGTGATGCTCACCTTCAATCACCAAACTTGACCAGTTCAACCAAAAAGTGGTTGAGTTCAACAGGTGAGGAGAATTCCTACAACCGCTCCTCTGTTGTAGGATGACATGAGTTTTGTGCAGGTGCAGATTCAACTTAAAGGTCATGCTGGAATTGTTGAATGCTGAAAATCACAGCGATTCCAGCATATGCTCATTTTTTAATGTTGATGGGGCCACAACGAGTATGTGTGTGTTTGTATGCCTTATACTAAAATTAATGTACACCTACGCTTAGGGTATCGGATCAGCCCCTTTTTGTCATATTGGTTCATATCGGTATCGGCAAATACTGTATCGGTACCAGAAAAGTATCAGTATTGGCCCTCATTTGTCATCATCAGACCATTCAGTATTGGTAAATATACCAGTCTAACCAGTGATCAGACACAGGGGTAAGGGGTTGACACTATGGTGAATATACCAGTCTAACCAGTGATCAGACACAGGGGTAAGGGGTTGACACTATGGTGAATATACCAGTCTAACCAGTGATCAGACACAGGGTAAGGGGTTGACACTATGGTGAATACACCAGTCTAACCAGTGATCAGACACAGGGGTAAGGGGTTGACACTATGGTGAATATACCAGTCTAGCCAGTGATCAGACACAGGGGTAAGGGTTTGACACTATGGTGAATATACCAGTCTAACCAGCGATCAGACACAGGGGTAAGGGGTTGACACTATGGTGAATATACCAGTCTAACCAGTGATCAGACACAGGGGTAAGGGGTTGACACTATGGTGAATATACCAGTCTAACCAGTGATCAGACACAGGGGTAAGGGGTTAACACTATGGCAGGTAAATAAATGTTGTGGAATTTGCTTTGGAGTTGCCCAAGTGCACATTTGAGTGAGGAGTGCTATTCTAGTCTGCTATATCATTCTGCTATTTGGTGGACTTCATATAAGATCTTTTACTTGGGACAATTTAATTGAGTTTTAGTCTTTTTTTTTTCTTAATGGATTTGCAAAATGTATCTGATCGGAAAAAAATATCGGGAATGATCGGGATTGGCAGACACTCAAATGATCGGGATCGGATAGGGAGCAAAAGAAATGTGATCGGGACAACTCTACCTACGCTATATAATGAAAAGGCTCACCTTTGTTTTTCCCAGCCAGTCTGTTCATCAGGTAGGACTTCCCTGTTCGGTACAGACCTACTATTGACACCACAACCACTTTCTGCTCAATCTGCTGTAGAATCTGCAGAGCCTCTGGAACCACTCGGAGTTTCCCTCTATGGTCACTCTCTATTAGGCATACTGGCTCCTCCATGCTGCAGAATGGATACTTCATTGCTTAGTGGAGAAAATACACACAACATAGAGGGACATGAGGACCATACGTATTATGCCACATACAGTAGATAAGTGATTTTTGAGTACTAGTTAAAATGCTATTAAACCCAAACATTATGTTGTAATCGGTGTTATAAGGCAGCGGCGGTCTTGGGCATAGAGCTGGACATTCGGCCAGCAAACAGCAACAGGAGTCATGTCTCCATCTGTGGAGATCCGACTTTCAAGGCCTGTTCTAACTGACACCCATATGAAAGAATTGCTTTGAGTGGCAATTAATTGATCATTGGTTGAACTGCGTTTGTGTGTGTGACAGTGCACACAATGATTATTGTTGAAAATAACTGGCTGTGGGGGCTAGTAAATTTCTGTCATTAGGGACTTTAAGCTAGCCTCTCGTACGGCAACAGGCAACAAGGTAACCCGTCGCCGTTGCGGATGGCAGTGTGCTTAATGATTTTGACAGCTACGGTGATTGTGTCATAGCAGTCCCTAATATCATGTTGGTGTGTGACCTACACGTGCACCACACCACACTGCACTTGACCCAGAGGCTCAATATGGCAGTTTGTCACAATCAGTAGATCATTTGTGGACAGTTAATCTCCTGGGGTGTATAAGGACTGCAGTACATAATAAAAATTTAAAAACACTGGCAGATTGTGCTATTGCCAATACAACTTGTTGTGTAACAATGTAACGATAGCTAATGATAGCTCAGAGTTATCACCTCTTGCAACACAAGGTCATGGGTTAAAATCCACTACCACACACTTGTAGTAAGGCAACAGTGTGAATCACACAACAATCATTTCTTCATACAACATTAACGGAAGCAAATTAAGTGGAACTAAACCACACAGGATTTGGGGTAGAGTGGCTGGAAAGTAACCACAAGTTTGCCAGTTTGAACCCAAGCTTCCCTAGTTTTTGTGTCCTTGAGCAAGACACTTAACCCCTGATTGCTCCCAATGTGCTGGTCAGTACCTTGCACGGTTTCTTCCGCCATTGGTGTGTGAATGGGTAGATGGGATCTAGGGATCTACTATGTATGTAAGACGGATAAATGCGCTATATCAGACCTGGGCATTATGCGGCCTGGGGCCAAATGCAGCCCTTTGGCTGACTTTGACCGGCCGTTGAAAAGTTACTTGGAAGTAAGTAAATGAATCATACTTTAATTTTACCTGGACTAAAACTGCATTGCTTTTGTTTTGAAGCACACACAACTTTCTTGCCCTGAATTGTGTGTGATTGACAAGAAGATATACTCTCACCAGCTTGTCAAAACACTGCCATTTACTGATTTTTTTATATAGAAATAAAATGTATATTATTCAGAATTTAGTTCAGCCGTTTTGAACCCGGCACTCCACAATATGTTCTATTGCTCACTTGGCCCTTTTAAAAAAAACAATTGGACACCCTGAGCTATATAAACACACACACACACACACACAGACACAGACACACACACACACACACACACACACACACACACACACACACACACACACACACACACACACACACACACTTGCGCAATGTGGGCTGATGTTCCCCTGAATAATACACACATTCTTTATTCGGTTTTAAACATATTAGACTCACAATTTGGATTCAGCCGTCCCTTGCTCCCTGTCCTCTTCACTGGTAGACGGTATGCTTTATATGTGGTCTCTCCTCCCACTACAAAACAACACAGTCATCAATGCTTTTCCTCTTTCCTGCTCTTTGCACAGCATGGGTGCACATACAGTATATGAGTGAATAGTGATACCATGCTGCTCTATGATGTATGAATGATGCTCTACTTTGGCCGCCTCGGTCATAATAATAATGCTGACCGAGTCACCCTGCTGGTGCCAGTTTGGGCAATAACCAAGTCTACAATATATTTAAAAAAAAACTATTAACTGTAATACAAGTAACGCTGAGCCAGTCAATAGATGTAATCTTCTCATCATACAGTATTGACATTTTAGAAACCATTTTATTACTTTGCATTGACAAGGACAGTGTTTAATACTAAATAATCACATCTTCTTTGTTTTTGCAAGACATTTTTGCAAGACATCGGAATTTTTTTGTATTCAGCTTTAGCCTATTTTACTTGGTTAGAAACCAGCATTAACGTACAAATAACATGTCATTTTTGGGCTTCCCTGTGTATTTATCTCCACAAAGATTTGTTTCTGAACAATGACCGTTTTTAATGCTACAGGGGATTTTATATAAATGTTATTCATCCCTAAAAGGGTTTGTGGAGTGCAGATTTAGGGCTTCATTTTCGTTACCGCTAAACCCCTTATCCCTTAACCTCTTTGCCTTTTTAAAATAAAAACACTTTTCAGTAGTTCAGATGGCCAGTCTACAAGCTCACAATGTGTTAATAGATTGACATGTTGAAATATTCCAAAAAGTTTTTCAAAATAGTAAAAACAAAATAAGGGATTTGGGATAAGGGGTTTAGCATGTAACAAAAATGGAGCCCTTAGTTTTTCCCCACCATTTCTGCTTAATGGCCAAATTACCTGTAAAAAAACACTTTTTTTACAGGGTAATTTCCCTTGCATCCACACTAGGTCTACATTTATCAATAAACATTACACATTATGTTACCTGTCAGTTTGTTTTCAAACATCCACGCCAGGTCTTCTCTGTTGACCTTTGGAAGGAGCTTGGTCATGATGTCAGATTCTTCGCCTGGGAAGTTTTCTAAGATCAGGTCGACCACGTCCTCGATGCTAGCATTCTCCAGAGCTCTCCTTGGCAGCAGCGGCTTCAGCTGTTGCAGGCGCTTCTTGAAACTCTGGAACTGCTCAGCGTCTAGAGCTTGCAGAGCCTTCTGGATACGATGTGGAAGAGGCTCCATGGTGAATTCCTAGAACACATGATGTCAAGACAGCTTCAATGTACAGTCATGGTAGATTCTTACCCTACGTTTTAATGGCGGAGGACCTCAGGTGATGATAAAGCGACGTCGCCCGACATCCATTATTTCTCTATGGGAGCCGCCACTTCAGGCGACAGCAGCAGAACGGGCGACGTCGGGCGACGTTCCAGCGTCGGCCGGAAAGATAAAAAATGCTGAGCTTTTCGGCCGAATCGGGCGACGTTTCTTGTCCATCGCCCACCGTACCCCGCCGTTAAAACAGCTGATGTCAACATGTCAGAATCATACTCTGAATGCTGTGATTCTCTCAATGCATATTGCGCCAGGGGGCAGATCAATAAATCAGTGTGATATAATTACACAAAATATGATAATGGCTTCTAACTGACATGGTTCTTCATGCATAGTGCCATAGTGGGTAACATTTTCTAGTTAAATAAACGCACCCTGTCCTCTATAACCAGCCTCCTGGTGGAGACACTGGGAGGTCCCTGCTAGTGAAATAAACACACCCTGTCCTCTATAACCAGCCTCCTGGTGGAGACACTGGGAGGTCCCTGCTAGTGAAATAAACACACCCTGTCCTCTATAACCAGCCTCCTGGTGGAGACACTGGGAGGTCCCTGCTAGTGAAATAAACACACCCTGTCCTCTATAACCAGCCTCCTGGTGGAGACACTGGGAGGTCCCTGCTAGTGAAATAAACACACCCTGTCCTCTATAACCAGCCTCCTGGTGGAGACACTGGGAGGTCCCTGCTAGTGAAATAAACACACCCTGTCCTCTATAACCAGCCTCCTGGTGGAGACACTGGGAGGTCCCTGCTAGTGAAATAAACACACCCTGTCCTCTATAACCAGCCTCCTGGTGGAGACACTGGGAGGTCCCTGTTAGTGAAATAAACACACCCTGTCCTCTATAACCAGCCTCCTGATGGAGACACTGGGAGGTCCCTGCTAGTGAAATAAACACACCCTGTCCTCTATAACCAGCCTCCTGATGGAGACACTGGGAGGTCCCTGCTAGTGAAATAAACACACCCTGTCCTCTATAACCAGCCTCCTGGTAAAGAGAGACACTGGGAGGTCCCTGCTAGTGAAATAAACACACCCTGTCCTCTATAACCAGCCTCCTGGTAAAGAGAGAGACTGGGAGGTCCTTTGACTGGTGATATTGACATGGACAGTTCATAAAAAACAAATTACTTTATTACACTATTCCATAAAAAAGTTTGCTTTTGCCTCACCTGTCAGCATGAACTTTATTAACCTCACTGAGGCGCTGGACAGACTCACAATTAACACACAATATTCTTTACATTTATTGTTTCTTCATTCATTAACTATCAAAATAAAATTATGTTTCGACCTGTGTTTCCCTGCAAGTATAACAATTCACTAGACAAGACATAAAATAGTCCCTGTTGATTCCAAGTAATCACTCTGATGTTCAGGCTCCATCTAATCAACACAGGTGAGCTGAGCTGGTGGTTAAAGCTCTCAACGGGCCTGAAAATTAAGGCCCGGCCCTAACTGATCAGGCCCGAGGCCCGGCCTGACTAACTGGAATAGATTTTAGGCCCGACCCGGCCTGACTAACTGGAATAGATTTTAGGCCCGATTTGGCCCTAAACTGTCGGGCTTGGGCAGAATTTGAGAACTCTCCACAGAGTAAAAGTGAAATGCCAGCACCATCAGCATCATCTTCGTACATATACAGAAAAGAACTATTATATTACTATAATAAAATAATTCAATATATACAATCTTTTCATGGAGACAAAGGCCCGACCCGGCCCTACTGATTAGCATAGATTTTAGGTCCGACCCAGACCTAAAATGTCGGGTCGGGTTTATTTCTCTCTCTCTCGCACGCGCGCGCGCGCTCTCTCTCGTAACTGCAGAATAGTGTAGACTGTATTGGAGTTCAGCAGTTCAGCCTTAACTAACTGACTGGCTGCATATCCAAACTTAGTTAAATAAATGAACAGGTGTCAACAGTATTTTTAACCAAACATTGTTGAAAAACAAACATTAAACCTAGGGCCAGAGCCCTAGGACTGGGCCCCACTGAGCAGGGAATGGAGGCGTACCGTAGGCGGGACGGAATGGAAGCAGTATGTAAATTTCAACCAGTCTACTCTACACACAGCATGGACTGTCAATTTGCTCTGAAGATAACCATTTAAAGCTAGAGCTACAGTATATGCTAGAGCTATAAAGATATAAAAAACCATCGTTCAATAGAGCTTTATTATAATAAATGATCAATATGATGTGCTGAATATATTCCCACAAGTCCAACTTGGATCGAACAGGCAACCTAATAAAGAGGGATCCTTAATAAAAAACACTTGAGAGGCAAATATAAAAATGAACCAAATGTAAATCCTGTACATGTTATACCTTGAAATAAACGTCTAGTCGTCTGTTTTTAGGGAGAAAAAAAAACATCCACCCAATGCCGTTTGAAATTAGTAATTGCCATTCATACTATATACCATATGAATGAACACACTCACTACTTTCATCAGGAAAAAATCTTTTATTCCATCTACTGTTCACCGGTTATTGAAGTTGAATCTTAATGAGATGTGAGCAGTTATACATTGCCAAGATACATTGGCAAGTATCATATAAAATATAAAGAGCCTATACATGTTATACACCAAATAACAGGTGTATAAAAATCGGGACTGGAGAGGCGGGCTTGCATGAATACATGAACCATGATACCAGGCCTTTTTCTGACCCCTCAATGTCTGAACGCTTTTTACTAAATGGGTCTGCCAACACGATAAAATATTTTGTCCTTAGCTCTCTTTTATCTGACCTGTGTTTGGTATGTGTTTGCAGCTCTTACCAGCGTGTCTTGGCAAGTCCACTGTCCTGGTCTGTGGCGGTCCAGTAAGTCTAGAGAGACACTCGTGGGGAGCGGGACAAGAGAGACTGAGACTGAGCAGTGTAATGTGAGAATGTGAGTTATGTTTATAGCTTTATGATGGTGTGTATTGTGTGATAACCCTTGTCCTGTGTGGCAGGTGGGTAATATTAATCATTATACATTGCATTCACCTTATTTTACTTTGCTCGATTGGGATTGAGACAACATGTAATCCAGTAATCAGAGACACTGGGATCACTGCTAAAATATCTAAAGCCACATAATATACACATAAAGATCCCCAGGAAAGTGAGGTATTTTCCAGGCATAGTTTGTATTCTACACCGATAACCATGGGGATCAGGCAGTACGAGTTGGTCTCAGATGGTTGTCGTTTTATTCCAAAGCACATTACATACACGGGCCAAGTGAAGCCGGGGCTTGACCTGGACACAGCCAGCCACCAGGTAGTGATTGACCAGACTGACTCCAAATTGGCACAGTTCACGTGGCTTTTATGCAAGTTTACAACATGAATACACATGTTACTCAGACAGTCGTCTCCAAGAGTTGCTCTTGGAACTAATGCAAATATCTAGATGAGTCACACACACTGTTTTTGTCATGCCAACACTTCATTGTCACACAACATTTGTGTGACATAGACAGGGACATTTAATGTCCCCATCTATGTCCTGTGATCACCAGGGGCTGTGACCAATGCCTAGGTGACAACAGAATGCCTCTGAATAGAATATAATTAGCACATCGAATGACCGTTGTAAAATATGCTTTATAGATGTGCATGTAGTTTATGGATATTAATTATTAGTGACACAACAAAAGTGCTCTAAAGCTTCTAAACGATAATTAACATGTATTGTTTTGCAAAGAAAAAAAAGCTGAGTGTCCCTTTAATTTGCCAAAGCACGCTAGTGTAGATTATGTTCTGAATCTGAATTACAGCACATGTTTGTAAATATATCACAGGATGGGAGGTATTGGTCAATATACTGAGCAATAGCTCAATGTTTTGTTTTATTACAGTATATGACTGCTCTTCCTGGGCAGTTTGATATTGTTTAGTGAGTGTTTGGACGGGTGGTGCATCAGCCAGACGCTTGGGGGGGATTTGAAAGCACATTTTCTATAATGTGTATATTTCAAATTGTGAAGTTGTTGTTGAGCATATTTTATTGAAGTTTCAAGCTTCACTTTTGTTTAGAATGTCACAGGGCAAATTGGGTTGCTGTGGCATAGACGTCAGTCGATCAAACAATACAATATAAGCATAAAATGGTAGCCTACCCACAGCAGATTTCAAGAAAGTGCAATAAAGATATGTTGACCATAAAGTGCAGTGTTAACGTTATCTGTAATCAAGGTCATGCGCATAGGCATGAAGCCAATAAAGTGCTCATAAGACTTACGGTAACTCGTCTAATTGAACTTCCCACAGCAGCATTCATTGTGCAAGTGGAAACGGGGACAAAATTAATATTTGTGTTTGTTGTTTTTGTGTGGCAAAAGGCCTTTGCAAGCAAAGACCATGATGGAAGGAGTTTGTACCCTGCATTTAGTGGGTGAGCAGCATCAGAGCTGTGTTGATCACCTGACTCTTAAAGTCATGTTCTAATCTAGGCTGTTCATCTGGGAGCCAATTACCTTAGAGGAACTTTTACAAGGGAGTTCTGGTCTCTAATACAAAGATTACCATAGCAACAGAAGAGTAAATAGCCTTGCCAGGACATGATGTCATGAGGCCCATATAGAGATGCGCAGTGACGTCACTGCCCCGGTTCCGGAAGTCTTTTCCTCATTCATTTTTCTCATAGACTTTTCGAAAATGGTTAATAAAAACACGATTGCGCCGCGGCCAAAGCCAACTCGGGTCGTGACAAATCATGACAACAAACACAATATCGTCATATAATATATAATTAGGAAGAAGTAGAAAACGGCATGATACAAGACTTTTTGTTTCGTTTTTCATCTTAGAAATTATTTTATTGTCCCAAAAGTTTGTGTGTGTCATCATGATTCGTCACGACGCGAGTTGGCTTTGTCCGCGGCGTAATCGTCTTGATATAAATTATTTTCGAAAAGTCTATGAGAAAAATGAATGGGGGAAAGACTTCTGGAACCGGGGTGGTGACGTCACTGCGCATCTCTATAGGCCAGGCGTCTATCTGTTTTAGTGTGAGGCAGCTGGAGATGGAGATGGTGCTAGAATGTCATAGGGACTAGTTAACTATTATAACCTTGGCTGATACAACAAGAAACTTCATCCAATCACATTCACAAACACTAACAATCATAAAGCAACACCATGGACAGACAGACTACTAGCGCTATCATACACACCACACAAGCGCATGTAATTTTATGATCTATTTAACTACTATTTATTTAAATAAAATGTAACCTATAACATATAGAGTCACTTTATATTGGGAGGTGGCCCAAACTTTTAAATGTCAAGTCATGAAAACACTATCTAAATGATTTTACAATTTAAAATCGAAACAATTAAAAAATTGTATTAAATTATTTTTTAAGATTAATCATTTATTTACCTTAAAGGGAAGTTGAAATATGTAGATTGATTTTCTCTATTTGCTTTAAATTACTCAGCTAGCTCTGTGTGTAGTCATTAATGTATGTAAACTCAACTGTGCGTCCCAAACCGCGCATCACCTTCCAAATGAAAGCATACCACAGGTGTGCCCAACCTTTTGTGACCCAAGATATACTTTTGAGTAGCCAACCACTTTGGGTGCTCCCAGTCCGCATGCACACATGTACACGCGCGCAGGCACTCACTCACGCACGCACGCACGCACGCACGCGCGCGCGCGCACACACACACACACACACACAAGGGATCCCTTAAGTGTGTGTGTGTGTGTGTGTGTGTGTGTGTGTGTGTGTGTGTGTGTGTGTGTGTGTGTGTGTGTGTGTGTGTGTGTGTGTGTGTGTGTGTGTGTGTGTGTGTGTGTGTGTGAGCCTGTGTGGGGATTTTACACATTATGTTAGATCATGATGAATTCTACTCATATTGTGCTTTTATCCAACATGTTTTGCATAGATATACATAGATTAGATTATGCGTACAGAAATTAATAACATAAAACTAAACTAGAAAAAAAAACTACAATTAAATAAAACAAAACTCACAGAGAGTTACTTAAAAGTTTTATCTAATATGTGCTATGATCCGAGGTCACTGATAACTGGACAGGGCAAACGAGACCTTGAGTACAGTTGGTGCACTCACACAATTCTCACAAAGTTGTGGTGTGTGTGCGTGTGTGCGTGTGCGTGTGCGTGCGTGCGTGCATGTGTGTGACCTGACCTGACCTGTGTTTAAGAGGATACTCCACTCCACTTTACACCGTTTTTTAAAGGTGCTTGACTCAGTGCTTTATGTCCCCCCCCCCCCCCCCCCCCCCCCATCACCACCACCAGTGGGGTCGATAGGTGGGGAAAAGTTAGACAATTTTAGGGGGGCCCAAAGCCAGGGGGGCCACTAAAAGCTTGCATTAATAAGGTTTTACTTTTATTGATTATTATAAAAAAAAGATCTCAAAGTGCACCAGATTGAAGCATTTTAAAGGGAAATTCCACCCATTTTCAACATTCTAATATGTCATTAGTATATCTTAGAGATGCTGGGTGGACATGATAAAAACGTTTCCCCCCCATTCTGTGTTTCCTAGAAATGGAGGTCTGAAGAAAACCACTTACATGGTGAAACATCAAGATGTTTCACCATGATCACCTTGATTTTCTGAGAGCGTACAAATGGAACCAAATGAACCCGTTAGGGTTCATTTGGTTGCATCTGTACGCTCTCAGAAAAAATGTTGAAAATGGGTGAAATTCCCCTTTAACGCTGCCGGGAAAGGAGGGGGTTCATGTGGAAAAGCTTTGCAGGGGGCCCAGAATTGCTAGCTACGCCCCTGACCACCACCATGAATGCCTTCCCGTACAGACCGACGCTAATATATTTTGAATATATTTGAATAGACATAGTTATGTGAGTGACGGGACACAACAGCACGGCTCACAAGGTTAGTCACATGGTTCACACAGTGACTGATAGTGACTACTGGAGTTGGAAACGGGCGTTTTGCCATTAGGCAGACTATAGGCAAATGCCTGGGGCACCATGAGGGGAGGGGGACCACCAGACATGCTTTAAAAGGATCCCAGGCTTATAAGCCTCATATGGATGAATACATTATATTTGTCTTGTATAACTAGAATTGAACATTTAAAACACACAGAGGGCGCGTTCGGAAATTGTGCACTGAGTACACTGAGCAATGCAAACTAATAGGCGAGTGCACTCCGGTGTGGTATTTCCGAACGTGCCCTTAATATGTATTTTAAATGTTAGCAAATTGACCCGTAAGGGTCCATTTGGAGGATGAACCTGAGAAGCCTATTGGGTTCGCTTCCCACTCCCTGACTGCAGCCCAGAAAGGATGCTCACAGTTGGACAAGGAGGGGCAGCCATCATGTTTCTGTGAAGCAGTTTATTAATACCTGTATGGAGGGGCAGCCATCATGTTTCTGTGAAGCAGTTTAATACCTGTATGGAGGGGCAGCCATCATGTTTCTGTGAAGCAGTTTATTAATACCTGTATGGAGGGGCAGCCATCATGTTTCTGTGAAGCAGTTTATTAATACCTGTATGGACATGGAGGGGCAGCCATCATGTTTCTGTGAAGCAGTTTATTAATACCTGTATGGACATGGAGGGGCAGCCATCATGTTTCTGTGAAGCAGTTTATTAATACCTGTATGGAGGGGCAGCCATCATGTTTCTGTGAAGCAGTTTATTAATACCTGTATGGAGGGGCAGCCATCATGTTTCTGTGAAGCAGTTTAATACCTGTATGGAGGGGCAGCCATCATGTTTCTGTGAAGCAGTTTATTAATACCTGTACGGCCGTCTGTCAGATTAGACAGTGGACGGATAGAGATCCAGTCAGGGCCGGATTCAGCCAGCCCTACTAGGGTGGGCTGGAAGAATGGCAGGGTGGGCAACTCCAAGTTTTTCATATGAAGCAGTGGTTTTCAATCTTTCTGACACCAGGGTCCACTATTTATTCGGCATTTGAGCCACAATTCACAATTCCAGGCTGGATTTGGGAAACCAAAACAGTCAAACATACAGATCAAAATGACCATTAATCTTCTACATTCTCTAGTTGTGTAGACTTGGGCTAATTCACATGATGGATTTTAACTCTTGAGAGTGTAAAGATGAAACCAAATGGACCCACAAGGGCAAGTTGTTTTCTAGATGAACCACTGTTCTTCACGTCATATACCACATACACATGACAGATCTATTATATGACAGATAATAAGCTCACAGCAAATGCACAAGCTTGTTTTTTGATGCTGTTTTTTTTTTTTCCTTGATCGTTCTCGACAGCGCCCATTCATGAATCCCTTCCCATGATCCCTTGCTGGAGGAAACATTTCCGCATTTAATGCAGAAGTAGAGCTACTTCCAGTGGTCTTCCGGGTGCTTCAAAACGCCAATGAGCAACTTGTATTGTATTGCTATCGCTCCGGTTGCTGCAACACTTAACCCTCTATTTATTGTTATTATTACACTATGGAGAGAATGCCAGTATAGTGCGCAAATCACATCTATGCGAAAACCTCCCAACAGAATGCTTCTTTAAATGTTTATTTATTTCATTGAATATTTGGGAAAAGAAAAAAATGCACATGAGATGAGGGTTGTGTATATATTTTGTTTGCATTTTGCAACGCTATGAAAAGAAAAAAATATATATTTTTTTCTTTTGAAGTTTGATGTTGGAATCTAAGAGAATCTAAGGTAAAGCTATCCGACACTCGCAAACCCCCAGTAAAGTGATGCGAACGAAGCACGGTAGTGTCAGTGCTTGCAGGTCGCCGCGGTGGTGTTACCACGTGCAATCTAATGTGAAAGAAAAATATCTACCAGTCTGACTGTTCTGATAAGAAATAAAATATGGCCTAAGCATGACATATACCGTAACTGCAAAAAATGCCCATTAAAAATGTGGAAACTTATTGTAATTTTTTGCGATGGCACTCAGAGTGTCAAGGAAAAGAATGGTGGCATGTCAAAAAGGTTGCCTACCCCTGCTCTATGTGGTCTGGTTCTAATGTTCTGGCCATAGCTGTCATGTTATGTCATGCCAGGAGATGGAGCTGTTGCAGGTGGCTGTGGGTTCCTCTGGACAGGTCAACAAGGTTCACTTCCCCTCTGTCAGCACTGTTAGATCATTGCAGCCATGCTGCTGAAATGTTTGTTCTGCAAAATCTGAGACAAAATATCAAAAGGTAAAGACTGTTTGTGCCTTTCTCGATGCAGCAAGTTACCTCATGTCTGCGTCAAATATCTAAATAATACAAAATCAAGCAAATTAAAAGCTGCCAAAAATTACATAAAAGATGTACACATACAGTGCATGGCACTTAAAACAAAACTAAATGAAACCAACAAACTCACATTAAAAACAAATTACAATAAGTCAGCTAAAACAGACAAAAAGGTAAAACTATTAATTAATGCACCTAAAGCTCATGCTTGTGATGCCCAGAACAGGTGCAGAGTTCCCACAGGTTTATTTCCCAGCAGCTTTTGGCACCAGCTCTGGTTTTCCAGTCAGTCAGTGAGTTATGGGGCGTTGCACACACACTGAAGCTGTTTGGCTGCTGTGTGTGAACCTTAGTGTATATAAAGCAGACACCCAGGACTGTGTGATCTGCAGTGGTCTGGAGCATCTGTCTAGACTAGGATGGTGAGTATTTCACTGACCTCTGGATAGAACAACCGTCTAGTACAGGGGTGGGCAATTATTTTTCCCAAGGGGCCAAATGAGATACATAAAATATTGTGTAGAAGCCAAGACTAAAGGCTGAACTAAAGTCTGTGTAATATTGATTTAATTTCAAGATAAAAGTAAGAGTAAGACCAAACATTTTGACACCAGGGTCCTCTATTTATTCAGCATTTGAGCCACAGAGGACCAACATTTTATGACATTTTAACCCCCCCAGACCCTAAAACTAAAGATTTATTTTGTTTTTGTCCACAATTCCAGGCTGGATTAAAAAAAAAAAACAAACAAAAAAAAAAAAAAAAACAGGCAAACATACAGTAGATCAAAAACATACATTCTCTAGTTGTGTAGATGTTGGGCTAATGGTATTTTAACTCTTGAGGGTGTAAAAATGATTCATTTTTACGCTCTCAAAGAGTTAACTTTCCATATTTAACTGGAACTCTGTCAAGGACCACTGATGGTCCCCAGACCACTGGTTTAAAACCCTTTCAGGGGCTGGTCAGAGTCAGCCAAAGGGCTGCATTTGGCCCCCGGGCCGCATGATGCCCAGGTATGATTTAGATCATACCTGGGCATCATGCGGCCCTTTGGCTGACTCTGACCGGCCTGTGAAAGGGTACTGTGGTTTTCAACCAGTGGTCCGGGGACCACCAGTGGTTCTTGAGAGAGTTCCAGTTAAATATGGAAAGTTGGTTAACCAGATGTAACTCTTCAAGAGTTAAAATATTCATCTGAATTAGACAGAGAATGTAAAAGAATGTTCATTTTGATTTTGATCTATGTTTGCTTGTTTTGTTTGTGAAATCCAGCTTGCTATTGTGAAATCCAGCCTGCTAAGTGTAAGAAATCTTTAGTTTTGGGTCTTTGGGGCTAATATGTCATCAAATGTTGGTCTGTGGTGTGTCAGAAGATGGCGCTGTTGTCAAGAGTCACGGCCTGTTTTAGAGGGATAGAGTGGAATCTGCTCTTATTCTAAGGGACTTGAGTTTGAAATACAGTCAGTGGAGAAGAAGCCATTATTCTCTTGTGTGTTTATTTTCTTCAAACCATTTTATATAGCAGTAGCCTAATGTGTTTGAATAGTTGTACTTGTAGATGCTGAAATGCAGTTATCTATGCGTTTTTAACTCCCCAAAACTCCCAAAACTCCCTGTCCTTCAAAATCTCTGTGTACGCCACTACAGACTTTAGTTCAGCCTTTAGTCTTGGCCTTCCACAATATTTTATGTATCTCATTTGGCCCCTTGGGAAAAATAATTGCCCAGCCCTGATTTAGATGATTAACTAGTGCAGTCATTTTCAACCTTTTTCATACCAGGACCCACTGAGGCATTAAAGGGGAACTCCACACATTTTCAACATTTTAATATGTCATTAATATGCCTATACCTTATAGATGTTGTGTGGACATGATAAAAAAAGTATAACAGATTGAATAGTTGAATATTTAGTTAATGCCCTAGGGCTCACTATTTAGGGCCCACAACTAAGCATTTTCATTTTTTCCCACAATTTAGGAGAGATAATCTGGCAAAATGTTGGTCAAAGTAACAATTATCCTGCATTTATTAAATGTGCAGATTCTTGAAAATTAAGTAATTCAGATGTTTAAACATAATTTAACTCAAAAGAGAGAGAAATAAAAAAACGAACAAAAGAAACCAAATGGACCCTCACTGGTCCATTTGGTTCCATTTTACGCTCTCAATAGTTACAGGTCCATAAGGGTCCATTTGGTTACCAACTGTCCATCATTTAGCCTGCATGGGGACCCCCTGGAATCCTCTCAGGGACCCCGGACCACTGGTTGAAAACCACTGAACTAGTGCATGGACACAGACAGGCACCAGTACCCTTCACACGTACATTTATACTTTTACTTTACTTTACTTACTTATTTTCTTATCTAAAGGTGTTTAAATAGTTTGACAGGGACCGTGTTCAAATATCAGGTGTCCAAAACTGTTTTTTTTTTTCTTTTTCTTTTCTTCTTTTTTTCCGTAAAATGAGCAGATTACAGGCTAGAAACATGACGCATTGGTGATCAAGTAAAGGGCAAACAAACACAATATGGACATAAGAGGTTTCTGCTTGACAGCCAGTGTTGTAGTGGGACTTTTAGAAGTGGGTGGGTGGGGGGTGGGGGGGGGGGGCGCCTATGAAAGGGGAATTCCACACATTTTCAATTCAATTTAACATGGTGAAACACATCTTGATGATGTCATCAAGATGTATTTCACCATGCTAATGATTTTTTTTCAGACCTCCATTTCTAGGAAACTTTTTATCATGCCCACACACCATCTCTAAGGTACATAGTAAAATATTGAAATTGAGTGGAATTCCCCTTTAAGGCGTGCACAACACACACAGACACGCTATTAAAACAAGTATAGCATATTGAGAAAGATTGTTTACAATGCCTAATTGTATCCATAAAAGTAAAGACAAAAAACAAAAAGACAAGACAAAAAACATACTGTAGTCTTACTTTTGCACCAAAATATTGTAGATGTGAGAAGTGGGGGGACGCCGTCCCTCCGCGTTCCTCTGACACTACACCCCTGGTGACAGCGACGATATTATTCAAAATATGTTTTACAATTTGAACATATCTTCATACTGTGCTTTTAATTTGGACCATATATAAACAGTTGCATTAAATGCATTAGGTCTGTGTGTTTTTGGTGTATATTGTATTACTATTACTATTATATACTATTAGACTGCATGATTCTTGTTTTACCTATTTAAACTGGGTTTCTATAGGAAGGGGGCGGGGCAGCTAAAATGACCATCAAATGTCTAAACACTGGAGTAACTGTCTGGTGTGTTCATGTGGGACTGAGTAGATGATATGATGACCAGAAATGTTTTGAAATATCTCTTTAATCACTCTGGAATAATGTTGTTTTTCCCCACAGCTGTTTCCTGTGGTGTTGGTGATGTGTGTCTTCACTCCACTGGTTGTATCTAGACCAAGGGACTGTGCTGATGTCCAGTGGTTAGACAACACAGCTACCAGTGGAGTGTACACCATCTACCCTGCTGGTCCAGCCGTATCAGCCTACTGTGACATGGACACTGATGGAGGGACATGGACTGTAAGAATCATGTTAATGTTTCTGTCACTGTCATCTTAACTAGATTATATTGTATGTATGAATGCATTGAACGTGTGTTAGATGTCATACCCATGGGTGGTACTAGGTTAAAGATAGTGCAGCAGTACTATAATGTTTCTCTCTCTCCTTTTTTAGAAACTTTTTGCAGGCATCAGTACCCTTTATGCTTAAATTCATACTTATTCAGTTACTTACCGGTACTTATTCACTTATTTAAATAGAATGACAAGGACCATAGATTATGTAAAAACAAGTAGGCCTACTGAACTGCATTGAATGTGTGCTGAATGTCATACCCATGGGTGGAACTAATAAGTTAAAGATAGTGCAGTACTATAATTCTTAGGTCTCTTTTTAAAGAAACATTTTACATAAAAGTAGAGTAGTTTAGTTCTGAAAGTGTTAGGTAAAGGGCATGAATCAATACACTTTCCTTACTGTTTATATAAACGAGTATTCATTCTTCTTTATTGGACAGGCTATAAATAGCCTGACAGAGCTTTTGTTAATCAATAACCCTCTCTCTCTCTCTGTCTCTGTCTCTGTCTCTGTCTCTGTCTCTGTCTCTCTCTCTCTCTCTCTCTCTCTCTCTCTCTCTCTCTCTCTCTCTCTCTCTCTCTGTCTCTCTCTCTCTCTCTCTCTCTCTGTCTCTCTCTCTCTCTCTCTCTCTCTCTCTCTCTCTCTGTCTCTGTCTCTGTCTCTGTCTCTGTCTCTCTCTCTCTCTCTCTCTCTCTCTCTCTCTCTCTCTCTCTCTCTCTCTCTCTCTCTCTCTCTCTCTCTCTCTCTCTCTCTCTCTCTGTCTCTCTCTGTCTCTCTCTCTCTCTCTCTCTCTCCCCAGGTTTTCCAGAAACGTATGGACGGCTCGGTGGGATTCACCAGAATCTGGGAGGAGTACAAGACAGGCTTTGGCAACGCTGATGGAGAATACTGGCTAGGTGAGAAGACAACAATAGTACCAATAGTACCTCAGCGGGTGGATTCCAGTCTAATTTTCAATCAGAAGAAAGGCTCTAATGTACACTGTATGTTTAGTGAAGGTGACATGACAAAACATGTCCGTTGTGCTGGAATTCTCTTCTTATAGATCTTATTTCTTAAAGATTCTGACTAAAGATTCTAGAGGAGTGAGCATCGATGCACAGTAGGCAGTGCTACAGGCAAGGATGGCAGGGATGTCAAACTCAAATGTCAAACTCAGATTGTGTTTCAACACACAGGGCACCGCTTTATGAGGATGTCCCAGGAAAACAACAAAAGTATTTTTATGTCAAAAATCCCTGCCCTGAATCAGCACCATAAAAATACTAGCTTATTTTTCCCCTGTGATTCAAGGACTGGCTTCCCTGCCTTTGGGGTCGTTTGTGCCGGTTGGAGACTGAGGTCAGGCTACGAATGTCCCTTAATAGCAAGATAAAGGAAACGGCAGCTCAGTTTCCTGTTCTATGATCCTCACCAAGCACTACTTTCAAATTAAAATGAGAAAGTAAATCAATTTAGTTGAGAAAATATAACAATTAGTACCATTCATGGTGTGTGTAATATGCCAGGGGACCAGTTCTAATAGTAGGTAAATCATTCTGCAGGCCGAAGATATTTCATTCCCGGGTCTGATTTGGCCCCTGGGCTGTGAGTTAGACCGTCATTCCATGAACGCGGTACGATTTACAGTCCCTCTGACTGGTTCAGCTGTATTTTATTGATTGAGTCATTAAAAACTATTTTTAAAAACACTTTTAATCAATTGAAATGTTCCCTTTAATATTGTGTAAACATTACCTGGATTTTATATTCATATCAGAAATGATCTTGCTTGTTTAGTAGACACCCCTTATTTTGTTAATTTTTCGATGAAAGTGGACTTGACATATGACTGTTAAAAATCTACAAAAATCCATACATTATGCCATGACAACATCTGTACTTTATTGCTGGACATGTTTAGTTTTTGAATAAATGGATGATTAATAATTTAAATAGCAGTTATAGCTGTGTCCCTCAGTTGCACTCAACTCCGTTACACAAGTCATTTTGCCTCCATGACAACAATTAACTGGGACTTTAGTGACATCACTAATAGGAAGTAGTATTCTACAACTTTTCTGACCAACATGCTACAGAAAGTGGCAATTTAAAACCTTATTTTACACAGTTTTAGAGCTATTTTGTACTCTCATTAGTTTTACATGTTTGTTTGTTATTCCAACAATATATCTGATTCCATAACCTCAGGCATGCCAAGTGTTCTCGCTAAAGATGTACTTAATATTGTGGGCTATTCAGAAAAGTAAAATCTTTCGGACAAAATTCCAGGGGAAAATCCAAATCGTACGCTTTCGTGGAATGACATGTGCAGTAGCAGGCAAGAGTAGAGTGACTAGATGTCCCTTTTTGCGTGGGACAGTCCCTCACTTCCAAAACACTTTAGGTGTCCCACAAATTGAGATGCTGTCCCAGATTGTGACTGACACCCATCAGTGTTCACATAGCCTGGTCTAACCTGAAATGATTTGGGCTCAGAGGTGCGAGGACCGCCGCAGCCACGCCGGTAGAGTGGTTAGATCTGATTTGATCTCACCAACGTGTCGTCATCCTCGGCCCCTCCCCCTACCGCCCCTCCACTGCTGTGATACGTCACATCATTTGGAGCCACGCCCACCCTGAAAGGTTGACTTCTCCCACTTTGAGGCCACTGTGGCCAATGGTTTAGTCCGTGGTTTAGTCCGTTTTGTGCAACATGGACGAAAATGAAAGCCTGGGTATCAAAGCCACTGTTCAAGAGGCCTAATATGTTCCCTTCTTTTAAGTCTGTTTAAAGTAACCCCAGAAGTATTTCTACACTTACTCACAGTACTACATGTACAGTTGTGTGTATCAAAATAGTTGATCTACAAGCTCAAAGCTGAAATCCTGTATTCCTTTTTGAATATGACATCAAGATGTTAATAATTGACTAAGCCTGTTTTGTCCCATAACGTTCCCCCACTACTCCCACACATGCAGTACTTCTGTCCCTCAGAGCAGTGGTTTTCAACCAGTGGTCCGGGGACCACCAGTGGTCCCTGAGAGGATTCCAGGTGGTCCCCTGCTAAATGATGGACAGTTGGTAACCAAATGGACCCTTATAGAACTGTAACTCGAGAAACTTGAGATCGTAAAATGAAACCAAATGGTCCACCACAGGTCCATTTGGTTTCATTTTACCCAGGAGTTAAATTTTATTTAAACATCTGAATTACTTAATTTTCAAGATTTAAATGTACACTTTAAACATGTTTTGCCAGTTATCTCTCCTAAATGTAGACTCAAACTTAAATGCAGAATAAAAAAAAAGTAGACTCAAACTAAAATGCAGAATAAATAGTGGTCCCTGGTATGAAAAAGGTTGAAAACCACTTCCTCAGATGAACAGTTTAGATCTGGTCACCCTCGGCAAGAGTTATAGTGCAGACTAGAGTTACAGTATGACATGCTTCCTCACGGTTTTCATACCAAGTGCGAACTGTGGTCGCGAGTCTCACGGCCAAATGAATGAACATTCATGAGGACCAAATATGAAATCACGTTGAAAAAATGGTGAAAAGTGATCCTTGGTCTTTTGACTTTATGTCCTGTATAGGTCTGGAGAACCTGTACCATCTGACCTACAAGAGAAGTGAGCTGAGAGTAGACATGGAGGACTTCAGTGGGAATTCTGCCTTCGCTCTCTATGGTAACTTCTACATCGACTCTGAGGACCTTGGATACACTCTGCACTTTGACCACTTCACTGACGGAGGAGCAGGTACTGTATGTCATGGTGTACAGCAGATTAGTGGCATTGACACTGAATAAAACTCAAGATATGTGAGTCATTCCACAGAAACGGTTCGATTTGCAGAAAAATATTTTTAAAAGAGTTTTTAATCAATTGAAATGTTCCCTTTAATATTGTGTAAACATTACATGGATTTTATCTTCACATCAGAAATTATCTTGCTTTCTTTCAGTAGACACCCCCTATTTTGTCCATTTTTCCATGTCCCCAGTGGCCTTCGATGAAAGTGGACTTGACATATGACTATTAAACATCAACAAAAATCCCCAAATTATGACATGAGCATATATATCTATCTGTACTTTATTGCTGGACATGTTTAGTTTTTGAATAAATAGATGATTAATCATTTAAATGGCATTATATAGCTGTGTCCCTCAGTTGCACTCAACTCCGTTACACAAGTCATTCTTCACTCCATAACAACAATTAACTGGCCCTTTAGTGACATCACCAATAGGAAGTAGTATTCTACAACTCTTCTGACCAACATGCTACAGAAAGTGGCAAATTAAAACCTTATTTTACACCGTTTTAGAGGCATTTTGTACTCTCACGTGTGGTCGTAAATCATAACAGCTCAACTCTGTTACATGAAATAATGATATAAAACAATTAGTTATAAAGATTATGTTTGTTATTCCAACAATATATCTGATTCCGTAACCTCAGGCATGCCAAGTCTTCTCCTCTTACTCAACTCAGTTAGAGTAGTCTCTATGTTTAGTACAAAAATCACAACTCCGTTATTAACTTAATTGGCTCAACTCCGTTATCAATTACCATTTTAAGATATATAAGATATATTAAAAAAATATTGAATTCTTGAGATGGGAAATTATGTTTTCTTATAGCTAAAGATGTCCTTAATATTGTGGACTATTCAGAAAAGTAAAACCTTTCGGTCAAAATTTCAGGAAAAAAAAAGTCCAAATCGTACCGTTTCCGTGGAATGACTCACGTACCGTATTGTCCCGAATATAAGACGACCCTGCTTATAAGACAACCCCCTTTTTTCAAAACTCATATGTGTTAAAACAATGGTTTTCAACCATTTTTACCAGGGCCTGCTATTTATTCAGCATTTGAGCCACAAACCACCATTTGATGACATTTTAGCCCCACAGAACCCAAAACTAAATATTTGTTTTGCTTTTGTCCACAATTTTGGAAACAAAACATCCGGATATAGATCAAAATGACCATTCTTTTACATTCTCTAGTTGTGCAAACTTAGACAGATGATGAATATTTTAACTCTTGAGAGACATGAAACCAAATGGACCCTTGGGGGTCCATTTGGTTTCATTTTTACACTCTCAAAGACCTACATCTGGTTAACCAACTTCCCTCCACTGGTTGAAAACCCCTGTCTTAAAAGAACATTGAATGTCAAATAATATAGTCCCCGAATATAAGGCGACTTCATTTTTTAGGATATTTCCATTGGGGAAGAAAACACAGAGACTTAAGCCCGATTCGCACGGGATTAGTATTACCCCAGGACCTCAGGTAATTGGAAATTACCCCCCGACGTCTGTGTTTCACAAGGGCGGATTCGCACTGGATAAGCGATGTCTGTGTTTTACTTGAAATTACGGACATATGTGTGCATACAGTGACGCAAAAGTGTGTAGAAATCCATTGGGCACGCTGCCCTGTGCCCCCGCCGGGCGCACTTTCTCCGCGGCGGTGCTTCGCGACCGGCTCTGGGTCGGCCTGGAAGGGTCCGGCGTAGGGTTTAATACCGGGATCCCGGTTTCCCGGAACGCCCGGGTACAACTGAATTAATTTCCCATCCGGGAAATCCTCCGGGACCCCGTCTTCCCGGAGGTTATCATTTCTTTCTCATTTTTTCCACACAAATCGTGTTTTTCCGATATCTGTGAGTGGTCAAATCAAATCTATAACCCTCGCATAAGTTCCAAACATCACTGATAATTAGACTATGCAGCGAGGGGGCTATGAACAGGAGCACAATATTGGCGACACGTGGTCTAAATGCGAGCAGTCAGGACTCGACTATGGACCGCACGAATGCCGCATCCTCCTTCATTCATTTAACCAGATGCAGACCAGCTTATAGCATACACTAGCAAAAATATGACCGTCTGAAGAGAACGTTGGACTTCCCTATACTGCATGGACTTATTTTCCTGTTCTACAACTTCTTGTCACACGGCCACTCAGCAATGTGAAATAACTTACAACACAGGTAAAAAAAAAAACACCACAGCGCTCTCTCTGTCTCTGTCTCTCCCCCCCATGCCCACCGAGGCTATTGATATTACGATATATACAAAATAAGTTATATATAACTTGCATCCCGTAACTTGTTGTCATGTCAGACAGCGACTAAAACATGCGTAGTCAACAGCGCTTCGTTTGAAAACGCAGCTGCAATCAAATGCCCTTATGCCCATACCAAAATTATTTGATCATCAAGCCTCAATCATCGTATCTTCTGCAATGTACAAGAGCACTTTTGAGGCGCGTTCTACCATCGTATCCTCTTGATGTGCAGAGGTGATGTGCAGATAACCTTATTATGCGATATCCAAGACCACATTTGAGACGCGCTGTCAGCCTCCCTCCCTCTCTCTCTCTCTCTCTCTCTCTCTCTCTCTCTCTCTCTCTCTCTCTCTCTCTCTCTCTCTCTCTCTCTCTCTGATGTCCTAACCTTCCAATAAGTAGCCTATTTTGCGTGCCGCATTGCTAATATTTGTGTAACCGGCTTACATTTGTATTTGATATTGTTCATATTTCAACACGAGTCGCCCAAAGCGGCTGCGTTGCCTAGACAACGTGAGCAGAACAGCCAGTTTTGCGTCTCGTTTAGACGGAGACGCTGCGCTGGAGCGTTTACAACTTTTCCACTTTCAAGGGTGGTTTGAGATTTTTGCGTTTTCAAGCCCAAAAAACGCCGTCACCATATAAACGAAAGGCACTTCTGATAAAATATTTTATCGTTTTTACCCGCAAGCGTCTCCGTGTAAACGTGGCCTTCGTCTTTTGTTGGGTCCTCTGGTGGATCCCAATCTCCTGTAGGGAGATGCGCCTCCCAAAACGCTGTCCAGAATTTCTAATAACATCGATGCTGCATCCATTGTGGTTGTGTGGTTGGAAATGCGCGCGATAGGAAGAGGAAATAGGCTACTAAACAAAACTACGGGGTCCTAAATAGTCCGCTACACCCCAAATCGAAAGGTAATACGAAACACAAAACAAAAAAAAAACTCCATTACACCCCAAATCACCGAGGTGGTCGATTCGCACGGGATAAGTATTACCCCTGGACCCCGGTGTTGGCTGAATTATGGTAGGTAATTTGGCCTGTAATAATTACAGGCCAAATCACAGACATGGTCGATTCGCACGGGATTAAAAACACAGACGTCCTCGGTGATTATTCCATATTACCTGAGGTCCTGGGGTAATACTTATCCCGTGCGAATCGGGCTTTAGAGTCAGGCCGATAGGGTGCTTAGTACTTAACACATAACAGTGTAATATGAGCAGACACAGAACAGTACTGTATGTACATGAAGTTAAAGGTAGGGTAAGTGATTATAAATTCATGGTGTAGTACCAGCCTGGTGCACTAGGGGTGCCCAAGAGAAGCTAGTTACACTATGTGAATCTGCTGCTCCATCGTGATTGGAGGAGAATTCACCCACCACCTGGGGAACTTTTATTAGCTCCTCTGCTAACGTGGGGGAGGGGGAAACTCCATATATGGTTTCCATACCTTATAATAGAGCATTTTAACTGAAAAAAATATTTTTTGGGTGATATCTGACAAAAGTGAAATCACTTCCCCTACCTTTAAGTATAAAGCCCTATAATAGTAATGCAGCTGTAGGTCCATATAGCAACAGCTGCATGCATGAGTAGACTATGGTGCACAAAACAACAAATAAAATAAAATAAAATAAAATAAAATAAAATAAAATAAAATAAAATAAAATAAAATAAAATAAAATAAAATAAAATAAAATAAAATAAAATAAAAAACAGATTGGTGGTGAGATCCATTTAGGGTGCATGCAGAAACCCACATTTACTCATGCTACATTACTGTATACTTTGCAGTCGTGTGTGTGTGTGCGTGTGTGTGTGCGTGCGTGCGTGCGTGCGCGCGTCGTCAAGAGTTATAAAAAGTACTAAAGATGAAGATGAACATGATGATGTGCATTACATTCCCATTTCAACTCTTTCCTCACAGGAGACTCACTGAGTTACCACAACGGACGGAGATTCTCCACTATCGACAGAGACCAGGATAGCTGGGGATCAGGACCTTGTGCTGGTCACCATCTGGGGGGTTGGTGGTACGGTTATTGTCATCATGCTAATCCCAATGGAGCTTATTTTAGGGGATCTTATACTGCCGCTACTAATTTAGGTGTTGAATGGGTTCATTGGAAAGGTAATTATTATTCCCTGAAGTCCATCAGCATGAAGGTCAGACCTCAACCCAGAAGGGAAGAGCAGGATGGACAGACAGACTAATAGATTCACTATCTGACACTTCACACACAGATGGACAGACAGACAGACAGACAGACAGACAGACAGACAGACAGACAGACAGACAGACAGACAGACAGACAGACAGACAGACAGACAGACAGACAGACAGACAGACAGACAGACAGACAGACCAATAGATTCACTACCTGACACTTCATACACATGATGGACAGGCAGACAGACAGACAGACAGACAGACAGACAGACAGACAGACAGACAGACAGACAGACAGACAGGCAGGCAGGCAGGCAGGGAGACAGACAGACAGGCAGGCAGGCAGGCAGGCAGACAGACAGACAGACAGACAGACAGACAGACAGACAGACAGACAGACAGACAGACAGACAGACAGACAGACAGACAGACAGACAGACAGACACCCACCCACCCACCCACCCTGTGGGAGCTTATAGATCTACTATTTTTTAAACATAAAAAAAAGAAAAATAACAGGCCAATAATAATCACGACTTAGTAGTAGTACATACTTTTACTGTAACCCGAGATGTACTTTTACTCAGGTACATCTCGGGTTACAGTGAGTTTACTGCGACAAAGTATATTTACACCATGTGGAATAGATTATTTTATTAAAGTAAAACACCTGAGTTACTTATTCCACCACTGGTTATATACCGTATTGTGGCAAATAGGATATGTATCCAATGGGGGGAAAAACACAGTCTTATGGTTAATCAGCCCAATAGGTTAATACCCCCCCCCCCCCCCCCCCCCCCATACACAGATAATTTAAAGTACTTGGTCGGCTCCTTTTCCCCCTCTAGTCGACACCAAGGCCTAGATTTTTATCACCACTAAACCCTTTATCCCTTAACTTCTTACCTTAAACTATTAAAATATATCAATAGTTAAAATGGCCAGCCTGTAAACTCACAACGTGTCAATAGATCGGCATGTTGAACTATTACCAAAAGGTTTTTCAAAATAGTAAAAAAGACAAAGGATTTAGGGATGAGGGTTTTAGTGCGTAACAAAAATGGAGCCCAATTTACAAGCTAAGACTTGTAGAAATTATTATACCAATCCACGAGCAGGGGTGTAGTGGAGGGGGGACGCGAGGGGACGGCGTCCCCCCACTTCTCACATCTAAAATATTTTTGGGTCTGAAAAAAATCATTAGCATGGTGAAATACATCTTGATGACATCATCAAGATGTGTTTCACCATGTTAATGAGTTTCCTTTTTTCTGAGAGTGTACAAATGGAACCAAATGGACCCGCTAGGGTCCATTTGGTTCACATTTGTACACTCTCAGAAAAAAAAAAACTCAAATGGGGGGAATTCCCCTTTCAGAGGCGTCCCCCCACTTCTAAAAGTACCACTACAACACTGACCACGAGTCCTGAACCTTCCTGTCTGATAATAATAATAATAATAATAATAATAATAACAATATCTGTTTCTGAATATCTGTGATCTGAAGTTAGTCTGATATACTCTGGTTATACGACTCTCGCCTGGATACTGGATTACGCTCTTTTATTTCATATTTACAGAACAGAATCATTGTAGACTGTTATTAATTGTAAAATGTGATCATATCATGAGTGAAACTAATTAACTCATTGTTACTCCCTTCTCTGTAATGAACTCTAATAAAACAAGTAAGTATCATATTGTCATGTATTTTATTCATTTATTTAAAAAAAAAGGCATTTTAGGGCTATCAATTCATTCATCATAATTCCTTATAGTTTAACATACAATACGTTTTAGTTTTGTTGTAGAGCCTTGCCGTTTGTAATAAACTAAAATGTTTTGTCAATCATAGTTTTCATTACTACATACTATGCTCTATATCCAAATTTGAATACAAGGCCAAGGCTATTATATTTATATAATATACCTGTATACCGTATTGTCCCGAATATAAGACGACCCTAGTTATAAGACGACCACCATTTTTCAAGGCTCACTTGTTTAAAAGGTACATTGAATGTAAAATAATATAGTCCTCAAATATAAGACGAATCCACTTTTTAGGATATTTCCATTGGAAAAAAACAAAAAAACACTGTCTTATATTCAGGCCAATAGGGTATTTATATTTAAAGAGTGCATTTATACTTATATCTTCTTCATAGTTATAGCTTACTGATAAGCAATTAAATATTATGAAAATCCATAAAAATACTTTTCCTGGTTCTCATTCCCCCCCCCCCCCCCCCCCTTTAATGGCTAAAAAATAAACTTCTTCTAGTTTTATGATATACCGGTAAACCAGTGGTTTTCAACAGGTGGTCCAGTGGTCCCTGAGAGGATTCCAGGTGGTCCCCAGGCTAAATGAAGGACAGTTGGTAACCAAATGGACCCTTATAGATCTGTAACTCTTGAGAATGTAAAAATGAAACCAAATGGACCCTTACGGGTCCATTTGGTTTCATTTTACGCTCTCAAGAGTTAAATCATATTTAAACATCTGAATAACATAATTTTTATAAGAATCTACACAAATAGAAAATGTAGAATAATTGTGATTTTTGACCAACGTTTCGCCAGTTTAATCTAAATTATAGACAAAAACCTGAAAATCCTTGGTTTTGGGTCCGTGAGTCAACTCAACACCAAATGGTGGTCCTCTGTGGTTAAAAATACAGAATAAACAGTGGGCCCTGGTATCAAAAAGGTTGAAAAGCACTGATAAACTGACTAATGGTTTTATGATATAAATAAATGATATTAACCTGGGGATCAGTGTAGACTACAACAGGCATGCAGGGCCGGATTTAGCCAGACCTACTAGGGTGGGCTGGAAGAATGGCAGGGTGGGCAACTCCAAAGTTTTATATATAAAGCAGTAGTTTTCAAACGGTTTCACACCAGGGACCACTATTTATTCGGCATTTGAGACACCGACCACCATTTGATAACATTTTAGCCCCACAGAACCCAAAACTAAAGATTTCTTTTTGCTTTTGTCCACAATTCCAGGCTGGATTTGGGAAACAGAGCAGTCCAACATACAGATCAAAATGACCATTAATCTTCTACATTCTCTAGTTGTGTAGACTTGGGCCAATTCACACATACATCTGGTTAACCAAATGCCCATCATTTAGCCTGGGGACCACCTGGACCTCTCTCAACCACTGGTGGTCCCCGGACCACTGATGAAAACCACTGATATTACCTTTCATTGGGTGGGCAGGATGCACGTTTGGGTGGGCTCTGCCCACCCCTGCCCCCCTCTAGATCCGACCCTGCAGGCATGTCAAACTGCATCCTTCAAACCATGAGGTACTCTGGTACAGAACTACCATACCTTTTCAAATGGGCTCTTGTCCTGAAAATGAATTCATTTTACACTAGAGTTAAAAGATCTATAAAAGGTCCATTTTGATCACCAACTGGGGACCACCTGGAAAGCCCTCAAGGACCACGGGTGGCCCCCGGACCTTTCCACAACTATTAAAATCTTAATTAATGAGAAATTACTATCACCACTCCTCTTATTGCACCTCACAACCCTGCAGTTATTTATACAATACAAACACCATAATAAGCAGAGGGTCATACAGTACACAATGGTAGACATATGAACCTCAGACACGTTGCCCAAAAGCGCCACCTGCTGTCACTGAACAGACATGACAACTCATGATGGCCTGTTTGGATTCAGACATGAAATATTATATCAATACACACAGGCTGCTGTTACATGCACTGAATCTATTCGGAATTAATACTTGTGCATGTAAGGTGATCAGATGTCCCTCTTTGTGTGGGACAGTGCCTCGTTACCAAGACGACTGAACAGGCCTCAATGTTCAAATGAATAATATATGGTATATAATATATGGTATATATGGTATTTACACACATCAATATGATTTTAAGATGTTAATAATTTGCACGTTTCCCCACTTTTGTCCCGAACATGCAATTCTTCTGTCCCTCATATGAACAGTTTGGATCTGGTCACCCTAAATCCAAGCTGAATAGATCCGGGTAGATTCTGTATACGTAACAGTGACCACAGTGTAGACTTGAGAATGACCCATGACCTACACCCAGGGGAGGATTATTATCCAACAGGCAGGTTGGGCCCAGGCGCAGGGACCCCTGAGCTAGGGCAGGGGTTGACACTAAGGTCTCCGAGGCACTTTCCCATCGGGCAAGTGCAAGTCAGAAATATATTGTAAATTTTGCATTTAGGTTTACTTCCTATACTTGGGTGCTTTAAACCAGGGGTTTTCAACATGTGGTCCCTGAGAGGGTTCCAGGTGGTCCCCAGTTAAGTTGGTTAACCAGATGTAACTCTTGAGAACGTAAAAATGAAACCAAATGGACCCGTAAGGGTCCATTTGGTTTCATTTTTACACTCTCAAGAGTTAAAATTCATCTTAATTAGCCCAGGTCGCAATGACCACCTTCAAGACAAATTCATCTTGTGTTGTGTTATTGCGCACTAAGTTGCACACTTGCCCGATCGGGCAACCAGGTAGCAGTCTTCACTTGCCCCATCATTTTTTTTTACTTGCCCCGGGCAAGCGGGCAAGACTTAGTGCCAAGCCCTGTAGGGGGACCCTGAGCTAGTGGAGCCCTGAGCTTGAATCTCTGCTAAGAGGCTCAAGCTGAGGGCCTAATCACAAAAGAGCTGTGAACAGTGGTGGACTGGGCGAAAAAAAATCGTCCCGGACATTTTTAGTGTGATTTTGCCTAGACCGGCCCACAACAACCAGTATGTGATGGATCTATTCTACCTGTTGGTTAACAAAGATGTAACTCTTTGAGAGCATACACATGAAACCAAATGGACCCGCAAGGAGCCATTTGGTTTCCATTTGGTTTCACTCTCAAGAGTTAAAATATTCATCTAAATTGGCCCAAGTCTAATTAGAAAATGTAGAAGATTAATGCTAATTTTGATCTGTATGTTTGACTGTTTAGTTTCCTCATATCCAGCCTGGAATTGTGGCCCAAAAAGCAAAATAAATCTTTAGTTTTGGGGTCTGTGGGACTAAAATGTCATCAAATGGTGGTCTGTGATTGATTACAAAGTGAAATTTCTTCTGATTTGTTTAGCTAATAGAAGCCATTTTACTATGAATATATTGTAAATATTATATGCCTTTTGATGATCGGGTCCAGTATTTAGTTCAGTGTCCATGGAGTTAAGGAATGGATCATAAGTTGTGTTCACCTTCATTCTACCATTGGAAATGAATAGACTCCATTCACTCCAACATTCTTCCAGTCTCCTATTTTTGTACCCGCCCCCTTCACCTAGAGTCAGAAAGCAAAGCCAGTATGCCCCTCTTGCCATTGGCCTCTTGGGTGTCATTATTAACCTCCCCAGGAGCGCGAGCAGCCGCCAATGGACCAGTGTTGCCAACCTGGCGCATTTGTCACTAGCGCCAAAATTATAGTGAATAACTCCTGGAGGAAAATCTAGTTCTTTTTGGCTGTTGAGTTTGGGTGAAATTGATTGACAGGCGCCAGAGATAAAACCCTCATTTTTCACCATTTCTCCTCCTATGACAGTGGTTTCCAACCAGTGGTCCCCAGGATAAATGATGGATAGTTGGTTAACCAGATGTGACTCTTTGAGAGCGTAAAAATGAAACCAAATGGACCCACAAGGGTCCATTTGGTTTCATTTTTACACCCTCAAGAGTTAAAATATTCATCATGTGAATTAGCCCAAGTCTACACAACTAGAGAATGTAGAAGATTAATGGTCATTTAATGGTCATATTCCCTTCCAGGCGAGCATCTAGCACATTCTAGTGCATTTTGGAAGTGCCACTAGTGCATTTTGGATTTTGGCAGTTGGCAACACTGCATTGGACTTGCTCCATGAAGTGAACGTGGTGGTCAGAACTCTGCCTCTAGATGGCACTGGCTCCATGAAGTGAACGGAGTTGTCAGAACTGTGTCTTCAATGGCTCTGGTCCAGCCCACAGCACATTAGTCCACTCAGCTCAGCTGTGGGTTTTTCAACAGGGAGGTTTTTCCTCTCCTTTTTTAAACATGATAATCACACAACTTTGGCTCTTGTGTTGTTGTTGAATGGATGGATGCCTTTGCGGAATTGTGGACTTACAGAGGTAATAATTTAAGAAGACAACAGTGTTTTATGACGTTTGAATGTTAGTAGGCTACTCTTGTTGTTTGTTTACACAGGCTAGCCTGCAAATTAAGAGCTTGTGAGCGACATAGCGACAAGTTCTATAGCAGTTGTTTCATCCTTTTTGATATCAGGGCCCACAGAGTTTAAGCCACAGACCACCACTTGATGATTTTAGCCACACAGACCCCAAGACTAAATATTATTTATTCATTTATTTTTTGGTCCACAATTCCAGGCTGGATTTGGGAAACCAAGCAGTCCAACATACAGATCAAAATGACCATTAATCTTCTACATTCTCTAGTTGTGTAGACTTGGATAATTCACATGATGAATAATTTAACTCTTGAGAGTGTAAACATGAAACCATGGTTTCATTTTTACGCTCTGAAAGAGTTACATAGACTAACCAACTTTCCATCATTTAGCGCAGTGGTTTTCAACAGGTGGTCCGGGGACCACCAGTGGTCCTTGAGAGGGTTCCAGGTGGTCCCCAGCTAAGTTGGTTAACCAGATGTAACTCTTGAGAGCGTAAAAATGAAACCAAATGGACCCTTGCGGGTCCATTTGGTTTCATTTTTACGCTGTCAAGAGTCAAAATATTCATCATCTGAATTAGCCCCAAGGTTTGTGGGGCTAAAGCAGGGGTTTTCAACAGGTGGTCCGGGGACCACCAGTGGTCCTTGAGAGGGTTCCAGGTGGTCCCCAGGCTAAGTTGGTTAACCACATGTAACTCTTGAGAGCGTAAAAATGAAACCAAATGGACCCTTGCGGGTCCATTTGGTTTCATTTTTACGCTGTCAAGAGTCAAAATATTCATCATCTGAATTAGCCCCAAGGTTTGTGGGGCTAAAGCAGTGGTTTTCAACAGGTGGTCTGGGGACCACCAGTGGTCCTTGAGAGGGTTCCAAGTGGTCCCCAGGCTAAGTTGGTTAACCACATGTAACTCTTGAGAGCGTAAAAATGAAACCAAATGGACCCTTGCGGGTCCATTTGGTTTCATTTTTACGCTGTCAAGAGTCAAAATATTCATCATCTGAATTAGCCCCAAGGTTTGTGGGGCTAAAGTGTTCTCAAATGGTGGTCCGTGGCTCAAATCCTGAATAAATGGTGGTCCCTGTGTCAAAAAGGTTGAAAACCCCTGATTTAGCGGGACCACCGGTTGAAAACCACTGTGCTATAGGATTTATAGGCTGTTGTAGCAGCAAACTGATCACCACTGGCTGAATCTGTTGTCACTTCATTGCATCGCATCATGTCACATCATCAGAATGGATTTACACTTTAGTAAAAGAGTACTGCCCTGCAGCTTTGATCAATGTGTGTGTGTGTGTGTGTGTGTGTGTGTGTGTGTGTGTGTGTGTGTGTGTGTGTGTGTGTGTGTGTGTGTGTGTGTGTGTGGCAGGGTCGCCTCAGTGGACTTGTCACTTGCCACAGGGACTTTAAGAAAGCGTCTCTAGGACTTGGACATGACGAGAATGTGTGGCGTGGTCCGTCGCACTTGCGCCAGAAGCCCAACATATAGTCCAGAAAGCAGGCGACGCCGACGGGATCCACCTCTTCCAATGGCGTCTCTGGTTTCCATGGTGACGCTCCTCTACAGCATAGTCTCGTCCACATCAGTAACAAGACGCCAAGAACTGCGCTTTGCCGTCGGAGGAGAGGGTCTGACAGCCGCGAGGATTATACATCGAGCACCGAGCCACTCATCAGTGACGTTGCATGTCCGATGAATCTTAAACGCTGGATCTGAAGGACCTTATGGAGGATTTTGCAGAACGAAAACCAGGAAGGTTCACCTATAAGGTAAGCAGAGGCAAAGCCTCTTATTTTAATTAGGCTGTGTGATTTGCTGTTCGTTCATGGCGCGCCGTCGCCAGATTTCCACCTCTCTTTTTCTGTCTCCCCCTTTTTTCTCCTCATCTAGAGGGCGCTGTCCATGTCATGGTACTGATGTGATGTAGATGTGGTCATAGTGGTGTCCATGTCATGGTCTAGAGCAGGGGTTTTCAATAGGTGGTCCGGGGACCACCGGTGGTCCCTGAGAGGGTTTCAGGTGGTCCTCAGGCTAAATAATGGAAAGATGATTAACCAGGTGTAACTCTTTGAAAGCGTAAACATGAATGGACCCAAATGGACCCGCAAGAGCTGCGACGCCGCTAAGTATTTTTAATCAATATCCCCGATTTTCTTTTCCTAGATTCTCATGTTGTGTCCCATCCTCGAACTATCTTCGACTGGATATCAGAAGCAGCAACGCCGACGTTGCTGCTTCTGATATCCAGTCACAGACAGGGGGGCAAGACATTCCATCGGTCGAGAGATATGCTGTTGCTTACAGACAGCATTGTTCTGATGCATTGGGAGCACCTGGCCAGTGTTCACTAGGGTGCACTATAAGAGGCTGGGTGGAGCATTTTTTTTAGATTTAGTCAGTCTTAGTCTTTTGGACGAAATGCCTATTCATTTTAGTCACACTTTAGTCATTTGGACAAAATGCTTAATTGGTCTTAGTCACTAGATGTCATTTCTATCTTTGATAGTTTCAGTCGACGGGAACTCTAGGAGGTTTTAGTCAATTTTAGTCTGGAAAAACTTTAGTCCCATCTTAGTAAAATAAATTAAATGAAAACATGTACATGTATAATAGCTAGGCACATATATTTGACATGTAGTTGATGTTCTGATGTTAGACCTGGTTGCTTCCCCACAAAAACAACACCAGTGTTGTTTTTTGGCAGGTATTTTTTTAGATTTAGTCAGTCTTAGGCCTAGATTTTCATTACCGCTATCCCTTATCCCTTATCTTCTTTGCCTTTTAGTTAGTTACCGGTATTTAAAATGGCCAGTCTACAAACTCACAACGTGTCAATAGATTGACATGTTGAACTATTCCAAAAAGTTTATCAAAAGTATCAGGGATTTGGGATAAGGGGTTTCGCGTGTGACGGAAATGGAGCCCTGAGTCTTTTGGAAGAAAGGTTTGTTCATTTTAGTCACATTTCAGTCATTTCTATTTATGATAGTTTTAGTCTAGTTTTAGTCAACATCCTGAAAAGGCTGTTTTAGCTTTTCAGTTTTAGTCTCAATCCTGAAAAAGAGGTGCTGACGAAGTCATTTTAGTCATAGAAGTGATGAAAACAACAGTGGAGCATCTACGTTTTAAATGATAACTTATTTTTCAACCGTTTTTGGAAAGAATAAAATTCATATACATCCCGTTTTATACATATCCTACCCAGCTCTACTATTACTTGTCACAGAACGAGTGCACATATTGAGATCGGTTTGAGCCCCTGTATCTACCTTTACGTCACGCCACGGATAGCCTCTGATAAGGGTCTAAATACTGCGTGTGTGCGGCCACTTTTGAAGCCCTGGAAGTGGAATTTCCAGCATAACATGGAAAAAAATAACATCTAAATAAAATACCACCACTGCTACACGACCTATAATTGAGGTGTTTAACCTGCAAGCCTAGCTTTAAATCAAAAAAGAAAAATAGACTTTGTCTACTTGTATGCTTAGGCTGTCACACTTTTAATTTTACATTAAAAACATGGTTGACAGGAACTGTAACTATGGTATATTAATCATGTGTGACATATAAATGTTAATATATTTTAGTATTTTTTTTCTAGGGTGAGATATCTGTATTCATCTATCTAAACACATTTATCTAAATTTATCCATTCATCCTCACCTGCTTATCCGTAGTCGGGTGGTTGGGGGCAACAGCTCCAGAGAGCTACAGAGTCACCCAGTTGACACAGCATGGTTGGCTGATTGGTGACTCTTGCTTTTATTCTTCATATTCAAAACAATTAGATTCCGCTCTGAAAGAAGCTGACAGATTGTATAGTTGTACTTCCTTTTTTCAGGAATCTGGGTGCAAAGTAATATAAAAGTAAGCAATGCAAGTAATATAAAGGTAATATGCAATATACTACATATTACTTTTGCATCCAAGTAATAAGTAGTGTACTTTTCTAAAGGGGTAATAGGAAAGTAATACATTACTCATTACTTAAGTAATATTGCCCAACACTGGTCAAGCTTCAATATAAGCATTATTAAGCAGGGCTTGACATTCGTTTTTTTAAACACACTATGGGCAAGCACATTTCCTGTTCACGGAGCGTGAGGACATTGTTGTTGTCTGCTTCCTTCTGTCTCGCAAGACAATGGAGTATGCGCCTGGGATAGTCCGGGTTGCAGGCCCTGGCAAGCATTTTAAATACATTTGTCCTAGGGTGTGTACAAGGCTTTTTGTCCAAATTAACCAATCTCGCGAACTTTGGAAGGCAATGCTATGGGGATTGAATGTGTATACCGATTTGTGTGATGTAAGCTTACAACGGGTACAAGTAATATAAAGAAATGTGTTTGTAAAAAACTGCCTAATGGAGAGTAAGGCCTAGGTTTTCGTCACCCCTAAACCCCTTATCCCTTAACTTATTTGCCTTTAAACTAACTTAAAAACATTTTTTCAATAGGTAAAATGGCCAGTCTATAAGCTCAGAATGTGTCAGTAGATTGGCATGATTATCAAAATAGTAAAAAAATAGTAAAAGAGGGATAAGTGGTTTAGCATGTGACGAAAATGGAGCCCTAAATGTACACGTACAGACACACAAACAAATTGCACTCTCTATAACTTAAACCTGGTGGAGACAATGGTGGTGATTACTTTAATAGCACAAACAAATCTTTACTGTGTGTTCCAAACTCTAAAAACTCAATTTAATAATGTAACACTTTTCATCACCCCCAACACTGTCACTGGCAGAATGTTTAATGTTCGACTGGAGTAATGTAATGTAAAGAACCTACCTACCTAAGAATAATGTTGACAAAGCCAATGAACATAATTTATTGATATTCTTTTAATGCCACATTAATAAAATACACTTAATGAAGAATTTATAGTGAACATTAACTCACATTGAGTACATTTCAATGCATCATAATCTGATTCCACTACAATCTTATTTTTTTTAATATTACAATTTTTAGTTTGATTGATTGAACTCATGACTGATTCCACAACCTACAATATTCCTAAACATCTTGATAGTAAAAGGAAATTATATTGAGCCATAAGGATCCAAGAGTCATTCAAGGTCGGGCGGGTTTGTATAGCAGTGTGTTTGTGGGGTTTATGGAGTAGTCAGAGGGAGTGATTGTGTTGGTGTGTTACAGAGGTCCTACAGCCCAGGACTTAGCTCGCCATTGTGTTCATCATCATCATGTATGTGGGCGGTCAAAGGGTCAAGAGAGAAAACCTGGCCTGAACATAAAAAGGCCAAAATAAACATTTAACAACAACAAATAAAGAACAAATGAAATAGCTAATCCTCAAGATCACGTATCAAAACAAACAAATAATCACTTACATGAGAGCATACAGACCCTAAATCCATGCACGTCCTGTTGCATGTTACACTATATGGATTTGAGGGTTGGGGGGAAAACTAGACACACCCCCATCGCTCAATGCATCAGTGTATGCTGTAGACAAATGACATAGAGATTGAACAACATTTATCAAGGGGTTGGTTGCCCATCTGAGTGTATTGTAACCTTTTAGGCGCTTGTATGCTTCTACTTGAACGCCTAACCGGACCCTCAGTCTGCGGTTGGGTGGTAATGACTGCAGGTGCAGTGGTTTGGTCAAGTTCACGTTCCTCAGATATTTCTCCATCAAGAAGTTTTCCATCAGGTAAGTTTCCATCCTGTGAGTATCCGGTTCAATATTGATAGGTTCGTTTTCCTTCAGTTATTCCAGGTAAGTGTTCTATTTCAGGTAAGTGCGTTTCAACAGGTTCCAGGTAGATGCTCTATTTCAGCAGATTCAGATCGGTCCTCATCCTCCATAGTACTGTGCTCAGAAAAACGAATGTCAAGCCCTGCTTAATAATGCTTATATTGAAGCTTGACCAGTGTTGGGCAATATTACTTAAGTAATGAGTAATGTATTACTTTCCTATTACCCCTTTAGAAAAGTACACTACTTATTACTTGGATGCAAAAGTAATATGTAGTATATTGCATATTACCTTTATATTACTTGCATTGCTTACTTTTATATTACTTTGCACCCAGATTCCTGAAAAAACGTTCTTCTCGGCAGGTTTGCCGTTTCCCTTGCGCTTCCAGTCTTATAGGGTTGTTCCACAGTGAGTTTAACTGTTGGTTGAACATGGCTCAATAACCTCAATAACATGAGATCCAATAACCTGAATCCTCCTCCGCTGGAAAGTCTGCATCAACAGAATCAGTTTGGTTGTCACCAGGGTGATGATGGGTTCGTGGTCTACGGACAGAGACAGACTGAGGGCATTCTTCCTTTGATGTCTTAGGAAGAAAACCACAAGGCAGGAGTAGATCTCTATTCAGGGTACGTTTCGGCCCATCTTTGTTCTCTGGCCTTACAATTTATACTGGAAGTTCTCCTGCACAACTGATCACAACATAGATATCCTCCTCCCGCAAGTTTGTTTCCCACGTACCCATTTGTCGAAACAAAGTTTGTTTCTTTCTGCTGTTTTGAGAGCATTTCGAGAGGCCAATTGGTAGCTCTCCTCCAACCGGACTTAAGATTTTTCACATATTGGGCATGCGATTTCAGCAGCTTATCTCCTTTCACAGTGCGTTTTGCAAAACCGCCTGAGCATTTTTGCAGAAAAAAGCTCAAATCATCCAATTACCATCAAAGGCATAAGAGGAAACATCACCCTTTTCACATTGGCTTATTATAGTGTCACCAGGAGGCCACAACCTGACCTGGTGGAGACCTGTGCCCAGAAGAGCACTTTTTCTAGCCCTGGGATCTGACACAGAAGGCAACACCTACAATTGTTTGCAAACATTAACACAAAATAGAAACAAATACTATAAAAGTAGTGCTATGATAACAAAACAAAATCACTTTCAAAAAGTTATGCTTTGAAATATTTTTTTCAAGGGATTTCTACATCATTGTTTGCTGGTGATCTTTTATCTTGATTTTATTTGGTAGTCTGGAGCATCATTTGCAGCAGCAGTTGCATAAGGAAAAGACCTGAGACATGTTAAGACTCTTCAGGTAATTAATCTGTTTAGATGTTCTTCAGAGTCATGAGTTCACCTGAATAACAAAGGCTTAAACTTTCCAAACTACGTTGGCTGGCTGGCTGGTTGGTTGGTTGATGGATTGATTGATTGAGATCAATTGATTGAAATATGTATTTCCCAGTCTGCAGAATGGGTACATATCAATCAGTGTAGACTTGTATATGGGTCCTGATAGTGCTAGTGTCTATTCCTTCTGCAAATGTTGCATATGATGTGTACAGACAGCTCTCATGTTCATTTAGTCCTTATTTACTCTATAAGCTTCATAAATCAGCCCTAGAACGGGGACTCCCACCAAGCTTTTGCATTCTTCTCCCGTAGCTTCATCAGCTGCTTCTCTTTCTCTTTTAAAGCTGCTTCTTTCTTTTTTACTTCCTCTTCTTTCTTTTTTACAACATCTTCCTTCTTTTGTACAACATCTTCTTTCTTTTTTAGATCCTCGTCTTTCTTTTGTACCTCCTCTTCTTTCCTGTTTACATCCTTTTCTTTTTCTTCTAAAGCCTTTATTTTCTCTTTTACGTCTGCTTCTTTCACGTCGGAAGCAATTCTTTTCTTTTCTACATCTGCTTCTCTCTCTTTGACATCTGCTTGTTTCTCCTTTAAAGCTGCTGTCCCTTTTAAAGCTGCTTTCTCTTTTTCAGCTTCTTCTTTTGCTTTTTCAGCTTCCTTTTTCGCCTTTTCAGCTTCTTTTTTCGCCTTTTCTGCTTCTTCTTTCGCTTTTTCTGCTTCATCTTTTGCTTTTGCTGCTTCTTCTTTCGCTTTTTCAGCGGCTAATTTCTCTTTTACAGCCCTTTCTTTCTCTTTTACAGCCCTTTCTTTCTCTTTTACAGCCCTTTCTTTCTCTTTTACAGCCTTTTCTTTCTCTTCTTCAGCCTCTTTTTTCTCTTTTTCAGCTCTTTCTTTCTCTTTTACAGCCTCTTCTAACTTTTTCTGGAGAGCCCTCTGTTCTTCCAGAAGACGTTTCTCCTGTTCTTGGAAATCCTGAAACAAAACCGGAACATTAGACATCATAAGATGTAAAAACGCCTTTACACACTATTTACGTGTGTAAAACTAAATTGTTCTTTAAAAAATAAATTAGTAAGTAAAACCCAAAGAAATTCCAAAAGAACAACATCATCATGACTTACAGCCATCTCCTTAGCAAGTCTGTCATCAGCCTCTTTCTTCTGTTTGTCCATCTTTTTCCTCTGCTGAGCCAGCTCCGCCTCCAGTGCCTTCTGGTTCTGCTCTGCCACCAGTCTCTCTCTCTCTGCCTTCTCCCATTTGGCTTTCTCGTCTGTAGGAAATCAATAAGACAGAAAAACAAGTTCAACATGCTACAAAGTCGTACCTTTACTGAATGTCCCAACAGCCCTGTCTTTCCTTCACCATAATCGTGTAATGAGTTAACCACACTCCAAACCTCAACCAGACACCTAAACCATGTTTCATACTGCATGCACAACCAATGGAACGGAGTCTACCAGCGTGCCTCAGTCTAATGTCTACTTTATTGTTTTTCCAGCACCGTTAAATGTAGGGTAAGTGATTTGAAATTCAGCAGGGGAGCAGGGGATTTCGCCCAGGGAGTAAATCACCCCAGAACCCCCACTGCCCTCAGATGCCAACGATGAATCTCTCTGCCCCACATTTTCCAGAACAGCCTGTTATAGTGGCACCAGGAGGCAGCTTTTCACATCTTTACCTAAAACTGGACCATCTACATATCTGGTTTTATCTAGCATCACTATTATAACTCAACGGAAACAAACCTGGTTTTATCTAGCATCACTATTATAACTCAACGGAAACAAACCGGGCTTGATCTAACATCACTATTATAACTCAATGGAAACATGCCTGGTTTTATCTAGCATCACTATTTCAACTCATTGGAAACCAGCCTGATATTATCTAGCATCATTATAATGACTTAATGGAAACAAGTCTTAAAAACTAGTTATTTGCGCTTTGGGGGTGCTCAAACAGCAGACATGGAACACACACAGGTTTGTCCCGTTTTATATTTTACCTTCGGCTCTCTTCTGTGCCATATCTGCTGCCAGTATGCCCTGTCTGATGATTTCCTTCTGGTCCAGGTATGTCTTCAGTACCTCCTCAGCCTGGACACACACACACACACACACACACACACACACACACACACACACACACACACACACACACACACCATTATCATCATCATCATCATCATCATCATCATCATCAGTGTGGTTTAATTAATATTATCTACTGTAACTCAGATCAGAAGTTGTCAAAAATCAGACTCACCATGACTCCTTTGCCTTCTTCACCTCTGTAAGTCCCAGTCATCTCCTGGAGATCCTTGCAGAACTTCTTGTGTCCTCCAGGGACAGTGTAGAGATCAGCTCCCAGATTGTCCTCCAGAGGTTTAAAGACTCGTTGGAGGATTTCTTTACAGGCCTTCCTGGAATTCTTGGAGTTCTTCTGACAGATCTGAATGTGTATTTCCTGAAGTAGACTCTAAAAACACAGTCGTAACAATGAACATGGTTTGCATAGACGGAGGGCCCTGTCTCTATTGAACTTATAATATATAGTAAATGGTGCATTTATATAGTGCCTTTATCCAAGGCGCTTTACATAGATTGTGCATTACACTCACCCATTCACACACACACACACACACACACACACACACACACACACACACACACACACACACACACACACACACACACACACACACACACACACACACACACACACACTGATAACCATGCAATGCACAACCAGCACATCAAGATGATGGTGATACCATGCAATGCACAACCTGCAAGATGATGGTGATATTGTTACTGAACCTAGCACTTTATTTCGCTAGCACTTTTTACCCTTGGCACTTTAAACCACCACTACCTCTTCTTTGTCATGTCTTGTTATGAACATGTTTCATATCCTATTGTACTTTGCACTTTATGTCCAGGTCTCGTGCTACTGTCTGGTGTTATATGTCTGTCTTGTATGTACTGTTCTTATAGGTCCGTCTTGTGTGTATTGTTCTGTTTGTACTCTGTTGGCCAATACTGCTTGAGCTGTAAAAAAAACAAATTGCCCCACGGGGACACTAGTAAAGGCCTTGAACCTTGAACCTTGATCAATATGGGGTTAAGTGTCTTGTTCAGGGACTCATCAACACTAACTCTGAGGGAGCCCGGGTTCGAACCAGCAACCTTCAGTGACTACCCCTCATCTAACGCCATCCTTTAGCCACAAAAGACACTGAACATGATAAAACACCCAACTTCAGTGACTGAAGATGAATCCTTTACTGTAGCGCAGTGGCAGCATGTCACCAGTGGGTGATGCTTCCATATTGAAAAGACAACAAACAGGAAATATAGCATATATAGCAGTAATAAAACGGGACCAAGCAAGCAGCAATAAGGACTCAGAACAATATGCAGAAGAAGGGACATATTTTTGAGAAATTATCTGAGGGGGGAGAGGGGGGGTGCTTTTGCCCCGGGTCCATACAGTGAATGAATAAATGAAATATAAAATTCCTACAGTAGCCTACATGTCAACCTGGCCTACTACAACAAAACTCATAAAAGCTTGGAGAATTACAGTACAATTCAAGTACAACTAGAGGAAATTGAAACAATAGAAAAAATAATTGAAAACTAGTCAACAACAGTTGTTTAACAGCCACTTTGTTCAAGAAGTTAATTCCTTATATGGGAATCGAACCCGGGCCGCCACATTGCAAGACCAATGTCTTAACCACTAGACTGTTACGTGAAGTGATCAAGGCTTGTACAATGCAAAGCTTTCATTGGGTAGGTTACTACTGGAAATCTAGAATGTCGGGGTATGACCCGGCCTCCCAGTCTCAGGGCGGACACTCTAACCACAAGGCCACTGAGTTGGTGCCATTACCATTACATTGAGTTTTACCCTGGGTTACACATAGAAACATAATATTGAGTTAGCTAAAGCAATAAAAACAATAACCCATAGAAACATGGAAGACTGAACTTGAGAAATATGTCATGCAATTGTGGGAGCAGAGCAGGGTTCTTGAAGACTCACACTTTTTATTGTCAGTAACGGGACGTGAACCCACAACCTTTTGGTCCCAAGTCTGGTGCTCTCGAGCTTTCCAGGCACAATGATTTGCTTAGTTGTTGTTAACTATCAAACAACCCTAACACGGCATCAAGCAGTAAGCAATATGAACAATATGCACAATTCAGCAATCCGAGGGTGGAGCTTAGTGGTCAAAGTGACACAATTGTTTCTCATTAGTCAAGGTGCATGTGGAAACAAGTTCCACATGCTTATTCCTGGCTGACACTCTGGGGGTGGAGCTTACCGGTCAAAGTTACAGATGTGTTCCACATGAATCAAGGAACATGTAGAAACAAATCCCATGATTTTTGGCCAAACAAGGCCTGAATTATGCTTGTTCAAATGTTTCAGTTTAAAAGAATTGCTATGGCGCCCCCGTTTGAACAATTGGTGTAAGACTGGTTTTACTGCCATTTGGTATCCCCCTCTACAAAACTGTAAAATCTCAGAAGCAGATTACGCTGCATGTGTAGATTAGGGGCATTAGAATCATTTTCACAATTTTCATTGGCTCGTAAAAACATTTTTTTCACTAATAACAAAATTCACACCCATTTCATGTTTGTATGGCTCCAAAGTTCATGTGTAGATCGTTTTCATGCATTTTGATCAAAGATTGTAGGAGGAGATGCATTTTTACTGTTTTACATATATTTCAAGATCATCTACAGCATCTGAGAGAGGAGGTTTTTGCCGTCACGCTGCACTTTGAAATGTAAAAAATGGTCCAGAATTGACCGAGAAATCAATGATAAAAAAAACGTTTTTTTTGCCACGAATTGACGACTTTTTTTTGCAATTTACTTTATAACATTTCGCAGACTTGGGATAAATGCACGCCACATACAGCAAAAAAACATGGAACATGTTTTTTCAACATAACATGTTGAATGGTAAGAAATGATTGAGAATTGACCGAGCTATAATTGTTTGAAAATGAGAGCATGATCTTTGAGAATAGGCGTCTGTCCTAAGCCCGCAGCCAGGCTGCGTGCTTCGGAGGGTCAGACATAGCAGTAGGGATAAGGGAAATAGATAAGGGATGAATTAAAGGGAATGGCAAGACCAACACGGATTGGATGAAAGCTAAAAACGCCCAAACCACACCTATGCATAATTTAACGGGTATATATAGAGGTTTTTAAGGGACATAGGATGATCACGAAATTATCAACTTTAGTGTGGGAACGCCTCTTCCCCAATGCTAAGTGCGTTAATTGCGCATAAGGGCTAATGTAACCAAAATCAGGCCCCTAATTTCCAACACATACCCCAAGCTTCTTCTGATATTCCTGGTTGTCGTCTCTGAAAGAACGTTCCATGAAGAGTTCCAGAGCCTCTCTCTCACTGGACAGATGGATGTCAGACAGCTCCTCCCAGGTGTTGGTGGGGAATCGTACCGACTCCATCCTCTGTACATAGAGGACTCTGGCCTGCTCAACGGCTTTGTCGTTCTCAATCTTAGCCAGAGCAACCACAGCATTTTCCAGACAGGGAACCTTTCCACTATTGATAGCTTCCACATAGGTATTTGCCAGATGACCAAGCACTGTGGAAGATAGAACCATTCAGCTGGTGAGTTCAACTAGTCATCACAGTTCAGATTGATGTGACAAGCCAGATATAGTTCATTTCAATATCACCTACAACAGCAAAAACCAAGGGTGGTGCCATTTCTTGTTCTGAAGGTCCATTGATCCGAAAATACTAACCCTATCTCTAAACCTCACCCTCAACATAACCGCGAGCACGTCACCGCCTGGACACTAGGGATGTGAATCTCAGCACTGAGGGCGATTCGATACACATCTCGATGCACTGCCAGCGATACAATACTTTAGCGATCGTACCGTTACTACTGTATATGATTCATCCCCTCACTGAGAGCCTGGTCAACACTTTTAATTCAGAGTGCTTAGTCATCCTAGACCGGATCGCTCCCATTAAAACTAGATCTGTTCCTTCAGTAAATTGCTCTCCCTGGTTAACAGAGGTCACTCGCTGCTCTAGACGAAAATGTCGACAAGCGGAACGCCGGTGGAAATCCACCAAGCTCCAGGCAGATCGTATTCAATTAAGAGAACTCTTAACTGAATACAACAATCTTGTTAAGGATGCACGTGCCTCATATTTTGCCAACATTATCGCTGCTAGTAAGCGAAATCCCCAAATTTTATTTAGTACAATTAATAATATTGTCAGCCCGACCCCTCCAACTATTCCAGTTTTTTCCAATAAGGACTGTAATGACTTCCTCTCATTTTTTATTGACAAGGTGGACAGGGTCAGATCCTCCATCACCCCGTCTTCCTCCCCCCTACCTGCTTGTCCTATTCGACCACCTACCATTTCCAGTTTTTCTCCACTCTCCCTACAAGAACTGACTGTTCTAGTGGGGTCCATGAAATCGTCTTCATGTTCATTGGACATTCTTCCCACCTCCATGTTGAAGGAGGTTTTCATTTCAGTAGGTCCATCCATCTTAGCAATCATAAATTCATCGTTAACCTCCGGATATGTCCCATCTCACTTTAAACAAGCAGTAATTCAACCACTCCTTAAAAAAACAAACCTGGATCCGTCACTTCTATCTAACTACAGGCCAATATCCAAATTATCCTTCATCTCCAAACTCCTAGAAAAAACAGTGGCTAATCAGCTCACTATCATTTTAGATCAACACAATATATGTGACAAATTTCAATCTGGTTTTCGTCCAAATCACTCCACAGAGACAGCCCTTCTTAGAGTCACCAACGACATTATGATGTCTTCTGATGTCGGTGACCACTCCATTTTGGTACTACTGGACTTGAGTGCGGCCTTTGACACCGTGGACCATCACATTCTGGTCGACAGGTTAAATAAATGGGTGGGGGTTACTGGGACCGCCCTAGACTGGTTTCGCTCCTACTTAGCCGACAGAACCTTTTCAGTGGCTGCTGGCCCATACTCCTCTGATCCCACAACTCTAAAATGTGGCGTTCCACAGGGGTCCGTGCTAGCCCCCCTTCTGTTTGCTCTTTATATGCTTCCTCTCGGATCCATTATTAGAACCTTCCAGGGAATCTCGTACCATTGTTACGCCGACGATATTCAATTGTACTGCTCCTTCAAACCAGATTCGATGGACAATATGATCACCGAACTGAATAATTGCATTAATGCCATCAAGAACTGGATGGCTAACAACTTTCTGCAACTAAATCCAGATAAAACGGAAGTCTTAATTGTTGCCCCCAGTAGGGTTGTCGCAGAGGTTACAGACCGTCTTGGGCCCCTAAAGCAAAATGCTTGTACCAACCCCAGAAACCTTGGAATTATCTTAGACCAATCTATGCTCCTCGACAAACATATTAATGCTGTATCTCGCTCCTGCTTTTATCACCTTCGTAACATAGCCAAACTAAGGTCTGTTGTCTCTCATGCAGAGCTTGAAACCATTATCCATGCTTTTGTGTCATCGCGTCTCGACTATTGTAACTCTCTTTTTACTTATCTGTCCAAAACCTCGTTAGATCGCCTGCAACTGGTGCAGAACACTGCTGCTCGGTTACTGACCAGATCAAGAAGATACTGTCATATTACACCCGTCCTTGCCTCCCTACACTGGCTCCCAGTTAACTTCAGAATCCATTTTAAAATCTTAGTTATTACACACAGAGCCCTCCATGGACAGGCACCCCCTTACCTTTTAGACCTGCTCCAACCATATGTGCCTAGAAGGTCACTGCGATCTGCCTCCCAGGCCTTGTTAGCAGTTCCACCAACAAAATTAATAACTAAAGGGGACCGAGCCTTTGCTAGTTTTGCCCCCAGGCTATGGAACGAACTCCCGCTTAATCTAAGAGCTGTAGATTCTGTGGATATTTTTAACAATTTCTCTGCTGAATCCATGTATTTACGTTTTGGAGGAACGTTTTGGCGGGGTGCGGCGAACGTAAATAACCGTTTGCGGCATTATGATCAATAAACCAGCATTTGATTAATAATAAACAAAAGTGAACGCATAAATCCAAGTTGGTTCTGTAGTATACTGTTGCTTTAAGGCCCTGACGATGTCACAACCAAAACTCCGCCCACCTACCCATTTTTTTCCCTGCTTTGAGGAAGAAAAACAGACAGGCAACACAGGCTCCGGTCAGGGGACGTAGCACAGGCTAACTACTGATCTCTGTTGTTGCTGGCAAAACAGCACCGGGACTTCGATTGCTTGTTTTTTTTCCATCAATTGGATTAGATTGTTTTACTTTGGCCATCTGGATATTGTGTGGTTGATACTGGCATGGGAATTTCATCTTTCTTTCTCTATTTCTCTCTCTACTCTCTCTCTCTATCTGTCGGAGGGAGCATGGACGGAGCGCAGCTCCAGCTGTTCTGCCTACGATCCCTAACGATCTAGCAAAATCTGGCTCGTTGGGGTGTGTGTGTGTGTGTGTGTGTGTGTGTGTGTGTGTGTGTGTGTGTGTGTGTGTGTGTGTGTGTGTGTGTGTGTGTGTGTGTGCGCGCGCGCATGTCTGTGGTCTTCAATGCTAGCTATGTTTAGCAGCTAAACGTCTTTGCAAAGAAAGCACAACAGCCCCCCCCCCCACCCCCACCCACCCACACACACACACACACACACACACACACACACACACACACACACACGCACGCACGCACGCGCGCGCACACACACACACGCACGCGCGTGCACGCACACGCGCAACGGATCCCTTTTCTCTGCTATTCTATTCTATTGCAGGGATTCTGACATAAAACCTCAATAAAGATGGCATGTAGATGGCATATTTTTTTTTTCTTTTTTCTTATTAGAGCAGAGGGTGTGCCCTTTCATATGGTATATGGTTTTTATATATTACTGTCAACATAATTATATTATATAGACCTGAAAAATATTATTCCATAAATGATATGGTGTTGGCCCACAACGCAAGTTGAATTCAAATGGCAATTACAGACAAACGGAAGATGGGATGAATGTAATTTTTCCCCCCCTAAAAGTGGACAAATAGGGCTGTCAATCGGTGTATAGCATGTACAATATCTTCATTTGGTTCATATATATATTTGTCTGTCAATGTCTCTATACAATGTATTTTTACAAGACTGCTCATGTCTCTATAGCATTCAAATGGCAATATGTCCTGAACAATAGGTGGTATGAATGCATTTTTTGAAGTGCTGCAAAGCACTTCCCTTAAACGGTTTACAAGATGTGTGTGTGTGTCTGTCTGTCTGTCTGTCTGTCCCTGCGTGGCTGCGTGGAGCTGCGTGGAGCTGCGTGGAGTGAGTGGAAACGTCCCATTGTGCTTGTTTCTCTGACCATGTGGCAACATCAACATGCATAGCAGTGACCGTCGCATAGACGATGCAGTGTTGCCAACTGCCAAAATCCAAAATGCACTAGTGGCACTTCCAAAATGCACTAGAATGCGCTAGATGCTCGCCTGGAGTGGAATATGACCATTAAATGACCATTAATCTTCTACATTCTCTAGTTGTGTAGACTTGGGCTAATCACATGATGAATCTTTTAACTCTTGAGAGTGTAAAAATGAAACCAAATGGACCCGTAGGGGTCCATTTGGTTTCATTTTGACGCCCCAACTCACCAGCCAAAAAGCACTAGATTTTCCGCCAGGAGTTTTTCACTATAATTTTGGCGCTATGGGGGTCTGACAAAGCGCTAAATATAGCGACAAACGCGCCAAGTTGGCAACACTGATACTATGTACAAGCTGCCGTGTGTGTCCCTGCGTGCCTGCGTTGAAGTCGGAATGGGAACGTCCCATTGTGCTTGTTTCTCTGAACATGTGGCAACATCCCAAGCACCAATACCACCACGTCACAGAAAAGCTCATTGATTGGCTAACACGGCGCTACAGACCCAGTCTTATTCGTCGAACAGAGCAGAGCCATCTAGTAGAAGGCTTGCGACATTGAGGGGGCAGAAAACAATGCGTATGATCCAATACACTTAAATGCATTCGCTAACCTCGGTTGTCCCAATTTAATACAAGTATATAGATGAGCCGCCATTGAACTGGCCCCATGAAGACGGCATAGTTTTCGCGTAACTAAAGGCTCTGGCCTCTAGTAACCACACAGCCACAGGCTATGCTCCGCCCCCTCCAGGCAGCTTTCCAGCTGAGCTCTGACCGTCCGCTCTGAAGCGTAGCGCTCAGCAAACACCAGCCAACGGTGGACTTTGGCTTAGTTATCAATAATATGTGTATATAAAATATATCTAACTCATCGAATCTGCTAGTTAGATCGATTTGGTTCGTATAAAATAGTTGATTGGTGCAAGTATACATATTATGAAGATAGCTTTTCTTATTTTGACTGCCTGGGACTTCTCATTCACTTACAATGGGCTTCGGAAGAACTCCGAATTCTAAAAACGTTTTTTTTAAATAGCGGCTGTACCTGAAATATTAGTGGAGATTTAGCATCGAAATGGGTATAAACTTATATAAACACTTGGTTTGCTAACCTACAAGTAGTCGAAAGTCATTTTCTGCTATAGATATGTCTCTCCATTCTAACCCGTCTTCAGAGAGGCTGATTGACAGCTCGCTGCTGCTGGTGGTAGTGCTGCTGCACGGAGCTACGTGCTGTCTCTACAGTGTACAAAATAAACAAAATCATTGATGGTTATCTTGTTCCAGAACACTGAAAGTGATCAATTTCCCCCTTAATGCATAGAATGGTTAGGTGTAATGACATTTATTCTGTTTGCACAGACAAGATTTAAATAAATAATATTGTCAACACCAAAATAGTGCGATACCAGGGCCCAAGGCAAGCCAGTGGATCCCAAACGTTTTTATGTCAAGGACCCCCAAATTGACATTCAGGACCATACGGTCCCATTAACAAATGAGGGAGTCCAGGGACCCCCAAATATCGATTTGGATGGTTCTAGCAGCAATTCTCAACCTGTTTAGTTTCAGGGACCACTGAGTTACAACAACATGGTTATAGTGTGGTTACCACTGGCATATTTTCTGCATTGAAAATAACCCATAATTTACTGTATTCAGTATTAGTTCCCAATCCATTTACAGTTTTAAGGTAGTGGTGCTGTGGACTGCATTTGCCATGCAGGCTTATAGCCCCAATTATTCTAAAGTGTGTTTCAGTATACTGTAGCCGCACACGCAGCACTTCATTTCACACGGGTGTGATTTTTTTTTTCTTGTGAAAGCAGTGAGTGTGTTCTTTCAGACGGTATATGGCATGTAAATGTCGCTATAGGACTTTGGCAACATAATCATATTATATAGAACTGAACAATTATTATTCCATACATTATATGGTTTTGGCCCACGAGGCAAGTTGAATTCAAATGGCAATTACAGATGAACAGAAGATGGGATGAATGTAATTTTTTTTTCCCCTAAAAGTGGACTAAGAGGGCTGTCAATCGGTGTATAGCATGTACAATATCTTCATTTGGTTCATATATATATTTGTCTGTCAATGTCTCTATACAATGTATTTTTACAAGACTGCTCATGTTTCTATAGCATTCAAATGGCAATAAGTCCTGAACGATAGGTGGTATAAATGTATTTTTTTTTCTTGTGAAAGCAGTGAGTGTGCTCTTTCAGACGGTATATGGCATGTATATGTCGCTATAGGACTTTGTTTTTTATTGGCCTTGTTTTCAATTAGTGACATCCCTAGTGACATCACTCAAAGAGCTTAGCACAGCTCAAACCCCTTTTTTCCAGGATGCTTAGCAGTGAAATTGTTAAGAGACTGTTGAAAACTCATCTTTTTAGACAGGCCTTCCATTCCTTGCCTATGTGACTGTTGTTTTGTTTTGTTTTGTTTTATTTTCTGTTTTGTTTTCTTTAACTCCTCTCTGTTTTATTTCTTTTACTTACTTCACTATTTTTTACTTGCCTTGCTATTGTTTTATTTTTCTGTTGTTAAGCACCTTGTGACTGATTGTCTGTGAAAGGTGCTCTATAAATAAACTTTACTTACTTACTTACTTACTTACTTACTTACTTACCGATACCATGGAATTTTAATTTCCCAAAACATGTCAAAATGCAATATATTTAAATTCTAAACAATGTAATTTCTTTTACTGTAGGTTAGTACTATAGCTCTAGTTTGCCTCTCTAACTTCCCAACTTAAAAAAGTAAATGCTGAGCTCTGCTCTCTGCTGGTTATTTTGTTATTGTTGGATTAGCATATGCTAATCAGGTAGGTACTGTATATAATGACCATTTATTCTATACCTCAAAAGTCAATTTGAGGTGTAGGCCAGAGGGTTAAAAGATTAAATGACATTAAGGCTACTAGCATAAATAGAGAAGAAACAAATATAAAACATGTTTACAGGTCACACACAGTAGCTATTGTCATACAAGTCTGTGTGTATCTACAACACAGTGTTATAGAATGACAGGCGGTCTCTCTCTCCCTGACTCACTACCAGCTAAGCCTAAAGCTTGGCTAACCTTGAAGACCATATTATTACAATTATAAAATTAATATAATCCAGCATTATGCAATTATTAGGAGTTTTACAAAGCAGAGGAAGTCCTACAAGCTCACAACACATTGTACCACACCATGCTGATTAAACTGAGAGCTTATGGACCTGCTATTTTAAACCTCCATTGGACTGCACACAAACTGAGCAGAGTTGTCGTAATTGTCTATAGCCTAGTTTACGCCTCTGAGTGTGCTGAATAACAGAGATTTTTTTCCTTTGCTTTGCCAATAATGGTGCATTCAAAACGGCTCAGATTATTTAAATCGCACTTACATCTGCCAGTGACCTCCACACCATCTCCGACATACTTGGTGTCAGACTGGGTGTAGATGTGTTCAGTGAACATGTTGACCTGTTCAACAAAGTCTGGATCCAGGTCAGCATCAGTCGCTTCCTCCATTTGTCTCATTATCCTAGAGCGAGCTGGTGTCTCAAACACAAAACAATGACGATGCACAAAGAGTTTCCTCAGGCAGGCACGTTGTTCATTGTAGTGTGACTCCCAACCTTTAGCAAAAATAAAAACACAATACCTTTTAGTATAAAGACCTTCTGATGGATAGTTTAACTTATTGAAATCTCAGTTATTATTTTTTAAAAATAGTCAGGAAGGGGGTGGGGGTGGGGGGGGAGGATTCAGAAGTCGAACCCACGGCACACTGTCTGGCATGGCTTGACAGCCTAGCTGCCCAGACAGTTGAGCTAACCGTTCAGTCCCTTCAAATCATTTTTATCAGTTCATGAAACCTGGTATCTCCTTGAGTGCGTAGTCCAGGTACTGGTCTGCTGTTATGGGTTCCCCATCAATCTCCAGTTCAAGTATAAAATCTCGTACAGCCCACACAAAGGAGGGAAGATGACGAACAATCATAAGATCATCATCCTTCTCCATATTGGACTTAATCTTGATATACTTTGGCAGTTCTGTCAGATAGCTTTAAGGGTGGTGTTAAGGATGTAATCAGGGAATGGCAGAAATGCAGTTAGATTTAGTATTAAATTGTGAATTAAAAGCTGTCCTTAAAACACCGTTTGGAGATAGAAAGAATCTTATTGCTGTGTTGCTCCCAAGGACTGCCCAGGCCATTAGTCCAACCTATGTGGCGGGTTAAGACTGAGGTTAAGGTTAGTGACCTATGTGGCTGGTTAAGACTAAGGTTAGGGTTAGTGACCTATGTGGCTGGTTAAGACTAAGGTTAGGGTTAGTGACCTATGTGGCTGGTTAAGACTAAGGTTAGGGTTAGTGACCTATGTAGCTGGTTAAGACTAAGGTTAGGGTTAGTGACCTATGTGGCTGGTTAAAACTAAGGTTAGGGTTAGTGACTTTTGTGGCTGGTTAAAGTGAAAGTAACCTGTTTTGCACTACTTTTCCCTATCTAATTGTGTAATAATTGTGCACACATTTGCCAATACAAGAGTACTCTGTGTGTATTTGGTTCAAGGTTCAAGGGTTCAAGGTTTTTTATTTGTCACTCCAGTGTATGTCAGGACATATACAGGGATGAAATAGCGTTTCCATTTTCCACAGTGCAATAAGACAAGACAGTGCAATAAGACAATAGTCAAGACAATAGACAGTGCAATAAGACAAAGTCGAGACAATATAGACGAGACAAACAATAGTGCAGCAGACCAGTAAAGTGCAAACTGTACACCTAACTTGAGGTGAAGGTGCTAAGCTAACCCCAACGGAATGGTTGGGGAGTTATCAGAATAAAGGTGGTTACCCTAACCCGAACCCTAGGCTTCTAAAGTAGGCTATAAACAAGGTGATTTTTAAACAAGGTGAAGTTTATGATAGTTTTTCTTTTTCTTTTTTTTTCTTTTTTCATGGTGGAACCTGGCATTTACAAATGGGGGTCTGCGTGCGTTGTTATTTTGGGCGTCCTTGAAAACATTTCTGAACCACTGTTGCACAGAATAGCTATAAACCAGTGGTTTTCAACCAGTGGTCCATGAGAAGGTTCCAGGTGGTCCCCAGCTAAGTTGTTCAACCAGATGAAAAGTTTTTTAACTGGATGTAACTCTTTGAGTGTAAACATGAAACCAAATGGACCCGCATCATCATCATTCAAATATTCAATCATAAGAGAAACTTATCATACATTAAATACTATAGGACCGTAGATTATACATTATGGGCTCGATTTTGGTTACATTAGCCCTTATACGCAATTAACGCACTTAGCATTGGGGAAGAGGCGTTCCCACACTAAAGTTGATAATTTCGTTACCATCTGATCTCCCTTAAACACCTCCTATACCCGTTAAATTATGCATAGGTGTGGTTTGGGCGTTTTTAGCTTTCATCCAATCCGTGTTTGTCTTGCCATTCCCTTTAATTCATCCCTTATCTATTTCCCTTATCCCTACTGCTAAGCCTGACCCTCCTAAGCACGCAGGGCTTAGGACAGACACATGCATGAGTAGCCTATTCTCAAAGATTATAGCTCTGATTTTCAAACAATTATAGCTCGGTCAATTCTCAATCATTTCTTACCATTCAACATGTTATGTTGAAAAAACATGTTCCATGTTTTTTTTGCTGTATGTGGCGTGCATTTATCCCAAGTCTGCGAAATGTTATAAAGTAAATTCCAAAAAAAGTCGGGAATTCACGGCAAAAAAGACGTTTTTTGATCATTCATTTCTCGATCAATTCTGGACCATTTTTTACATTTCAAAATGCAGCGTGACGGGAAAAAGCTTCTCTCTCAGATGCTGTATAGAATATGTGGGTAGGTCTTCTCTACGATGCGGGATCTAGCAAAATGTAAGTGGATTTCGGTGGACCGTTTCCACCGAAATCCCGACCACCGCTCAGAGCACCGCACCGCGCGCTATTTCATAGACCTAGCAGCACCTCGCCCTCCCTCCCCTGTTCTCCTCGCGTCCATTGATTGTTGTTTATTTTCACCTCTGCTTTTCTCTCTACTTCCTACCTTTCTCAATTATAATAAATTCTGCTGCTTTTATGTTTATTTCGTATTTTGTTTATATCATTGTGTCTATCATTGAATCCCTTCGTTCTCCTCCTGGCCGTCGTGCTGTGGTGTGTTTTCTTTTCTTTCTTTTTTTTACCAGCTGGCAGCCGTTAAAAACAAGCAACCGGTGCTCCTAGAGTACTGGAACCACTGCGCGGTGCGGTGGTTAGTAAAATCCGAGAGGAGGGCTGGGAGGTGCGGTGGTTGCGGTGGTATGACGTCATATTGTAGGAAACGGTGGTCGCGGTGGTCGCGGTGGGCACCGAAAATCCATCTCTGAATAGGCCTTAAGCCTGACCCTCCTAAGCACGCAGCCTGGCTGCGGGCTTAGGACAGACACATGCATGAGTAGCCTATTCTCAAAGATTATAGCTCTCATTTTCAAACAATTATAGCTCGGTCAATTCTCAATCATTTCTTACCATTCAACATGTTATGTTGAAAAAACATGTCCCATGTTTTTTTGCTGTATATGGCGTGCATTTATCCCAAGTCTGCGAAAGTAAATTGCAAAAAAAGTTGTGAATTTGCGGCAAAACAGACGTCATTTTGATCATTCATTTCTAGTTCAATTCTGGACCATTTTTTACATGTCAAAATGCAGTGTGACGGGAAAACGCCACTCTCTCAGATGCTCTATAGCAGGGGTCTCAAACTCAATTTGCCTTGGGGCCACTAGAAGCAGAGCCTGGTCGAGGCCGGGCCGCAGCCACAACGCGTCACATGGACAAACGTTTTTTGCCATTTCAAGCCTATTTTTTCGCCATTTTCGCCTTCATTTCACTTAAATTTAAGTATATTTCTATTCCTTTCTATTTCTTTCTATTTCCTTCTATTTCGATTCCTTCCTTCCTTTTGATACCACTGTGCTATCTGTTTCATTCAGTAGCACGTAATAGGATTATGATGATAATGACTATAATTGAACAATATTAAATGAACTATTTACTGGACAATAGAACCTACAAACAATACACCTGGACACAATAACTGGACCAGCCAACCCATCAACAAAGAGGCTCTGATTTGATTGTGATGGCATGAATTACAACCAATAAGGAAGCAGTAACAAAATCTTTACTTCAGCTATGAATTTATATTCCTCCTAACAAAGCCAACTACAGCAATTTTGAACAAATTTGAGCCACTACAAAGCAGCGCCATAAAATAAATAAAATCAAAAATATAGTTTGTCAGAGTCACTGAGAAACTAGTCTTGCAAACATGACGCTAGAGTGGACCATCAGAATCGCCACTTAGGCCCAACTAGCAGCATTGGTTTCCCATCCCAATAGTTGTCATGTTTTACACGTGCCTTTATTTATTTGCGCTAGCCTCTTTGAAAACTATATACCAGTTGCGCGACGTCTCATCTTTGCTGGCAATGCTGTCTGCAGTGGTCGCGCAATGGGGCTTTGAAAATACTATTCAGCACGTTCGGTTTCTGACCCCACAATGTTGCAACTTTTCTACTAGATGGCTATGATTCTATCCAGCGCAGATGTAAGCCTGCCCTGGAGCAACGACAACACCGTTCACTACGGGCAAGGGGGACACAACAGCTCGTTTTAGGTTACTTACCTTAGCTCAGCGTGCTGCTCTATAAGCCATGCGTCCGCCCGTATCGGGCTTTAGAAAACGGTTCCGCTGTCATTATTTATCAAACCGAACGCAATCCTTGGTAAAAAGGCAAAGTTTTCTTTTCCCTACATGTGTTTGTAAACAAGGAGCGGTGGATAGAGAGACGCCATGACAGGATCTCGCCTGTACTGCAGCCAATGGCGTCATTGCATTTCGTTTGATTGACAGTTCAGCAACAAATCAGAATGAACTAAACTGCACGGGGGGATATCCGGTTCCTCTTTGCTATTCTGTGTAAATGGCAAAGCCAGTAGGCGGGCTTTAAACAGGATCTCAGCGATCAACAGTCAATAGTAACAGACGGTTCTCCCGCAAATGCTTTTGGTTGCATTTGACGGGGGAACTCGCGGCCGTCGCGGGCCACATTAATATTAAACGTTCATATTAAGGTGGGGGCCACAAAATATCATCTCGGGGGCCGGAAATGGCCCGCGGGCCGGCAGTTTGAGACCACTGCTGTATAGAATTTTCATGTGGGTAGGTCTTCTCTACGATACGGGATCGAGCAAAATATAACTGTCGGGGATTCGGTGGACCATTTCCACCGAATTCCCGACAGTTACAGTTTGCTCGACGTCTTTTTTGCCGCGAATTCCCGACTTCTTTGCAATTCACAGCATTGCGTCACAAGTTAATTAATGTATTTAATTATATTATATACTGTACATTACCTAAACACAAGAAAGTGACCGACAGCAGGCAATCTACAGCTGTTTATAGGACAATCCATAAATAAGGAGATGAATTGAACTGGCGCCTTTCCACGTGGAGTCGTGGACATCTCCAAGGTGCACCGTGCGCACGTGGCTCTGCCTTCTCATATCGGTTAGTAGGTGCTTTGAGATGGCGTTATCTAGTTCCCAAATCTATTTGACGAAATTAGCAACTTAAGGGACTGCGCGACAAACACGCCCATGACCACACCTCCAGTCACAAATAACGGTGTCGGCATAAAGAATAGTGGCTAAGGGAAGAGAAAAGGTGACGAAAATACCAATAAGGGAATTCGCTGCGGGTTTCGGGTAACGTTAGGGACATCGTGTGGAGCGAAAATCGAGCCCTTAGTCTAGTATTAATAAATGTGTTTCTGCAAACATACACTGTTGTCTTCCTCTTCTCTCCAGGGTCTCCATCAGATTAACACCATCTGTTTTCCTAATTCCATTAACTGTGCTTATTTTATAAGCACAGTTGAAACCCCCTGAGAATTTTATACACTCCATTCATTCATAATACTGTAACTGTGGCTTTTCACACGTCGCGAGTTTCAGGCAGGGGGGCGATTGGCCGACCAGATATTCAAATGCTAATTAGGTGGCTTTTGTTTACCTGCAAGGTATAGTGTCAATAGGCATATAGGTAGGCTACATACAGTACATTATGAAAAGATTTCGCCTCTGAACACTGCACTGCAGTGATTCTCAACATTGTATTCATATAAGCATTTAGTGATTTAGGTATTACCTTTCAAATGGAGACATATACTGTATAGTACTTTGCTCAGTCTAATTAGCGTCAAATGATATTGCAACAACCTGTGAAGAATCGGTTTTATTTATATTTTTATTTGTATGTGTAGCACCCAGCCATGAGCCAGCGACAACAACCCCGCCAATCGGGCTCAGCCCTATTGGCGCGACTTGTTGTGCGTTGGACTGGCGAGTGGGAGTCCCGGGTTCGATCCCCGCTTCCGCGTAATACTACAATCTGGCGTAGTCGGCAGGATTTGGAGTGCGGGTGTTATTCCCAATATACCCGTATACGTCCTTGCGGGTCCACATGAGGGACATCACGTACGGGGGTCCGTGGTGTGAAGTGTGAAGCGCGAGGACGCGCTCCAAAAGATCAAGGGGGTGAATGTAGCACCCAGCCATGAGCCAGCGACAACAACCCCGCCAATCGGGCTCAGCCCTATTGGCGCGACTTGTTGTGCGTTGGACTGGCGAGTGGGAGTCCCGGGTTCGATCCCCGCTTCCGCGTAATACTACATATGCAACAACAAATATATGACGGGCAATAAGCGATACTATTGCAGTACACAAATCCTCAGTCCTGGTACTCCACAGATCTGGAACATGATTGTGACGTCCATGGCACAGGCATACGTCCTCCTATATGACAAAAGATGTGATTAGAATGGTAGACTAGCCTACTGTTACGCTATATTTCATTTATGTAAACACACACACATCGACGCTATCAGGTACTGTACATAGAGTATAGACAGAGTTGTGACATTGAGGGGTCAGAAAGCAGCCTGGTCACGTGGTTCATGTAATAGTGCAAACCCATAGATGCCTATGTATTTCGTAATTTCTGGTTGTCCCTATTTTCTCCGTTCTCAATTGAAGTCTATGTGGAAGAACCGGCGTTGGAATGGCATCATGAAGTGAACGGAGTTTCTGTGATTGTCTATACTCTATTTAGCTTCCGTGAATGCTCGTCCCTTCAGTTATTCCAATTTGATTCTTACATTCTTACAGTAAATGCACACTTACAGTAGCCTCATAACAGCTGTAGAATGAACGCTGTGTGGTATAAAATAAATCAATATAATATAATAGTTGCTCTGGGGCTGTGTACAAAGTACCAACCTATGATAGCAACAGTTGATAAAGTTTTTACTTACCGTGTCACTCCCACTGGTGGCTGTAGTATGGACAGTTACGTGAATCGGTGAACCCTGAGGGTGGAAGGTGTGGCTTTCTTCCCAAGGCTAATTATTTGCGCATGTTCTTCGGAAAACAGCTGCTTTCTTGTCCATTTGTTGCACACAGAGCGAAGGGTGCTTGTTGCTGGAAGTGGCACTCAGGCGAGGGGCGTGTAGAGTTAGCATTGCACCGAGAGAACATTTGTGGAACTGGAACGAGCTGGACGACGCTGCGGCGTGCTCCTTGTTTACATGTGTTTGTAAACAAGGAGCGGTGGATAGAGAGACGCCATGACAGGATCTCGCCTGTACTGCAGCCAATGGCGTCATTGCATTTCGTTTGATTGACAGTTCAGCAACAAATCAGAATGAACTAAACTGCACGGGGGGATATCCGGTTCCTCTTTGCTATTCTGTGTAAATGGCAAAGCCAGTAGGCGGGCTTTAAACAGGATCTCAGCGATCAACAGTCAATAGTAACAGACGGTTCTCCCGCAAATGCTTTTGGTTGCATTTGACGGGGGAACTCGCGGCCGTCGCGGGCCACATTAATATTAAACGTTCATATTAAGGTGGGGGCCACAAAATATCATCTCGGGGGCCGGAAATGGCCCGCGGGCCGGCAGTTTGAGACCACTGCTGTAGAGAATATGGGGGTAGGTCTTCTCTACGATACGGGATCGAGCAAAATATAACTGTCGGGGATTCGGTGGACCATTTCCACCGAATTCCCGACAGTTACAGTTTGCTCGACGTCTTTTTTGCCGCGAATTCCCGACTTTTTTGCAATTTACAGCATTGCGTCACAAGTTAATTAATGTATTTAATTATATTATATACTGTACATTACCTAAACACAAGGAAGTGACCGACAGCAGGCAATCTACAGCTGTTTATAGGACAATCCATAAATAAGGAGATGAATTGAACTGGCGCCTTTCCACGTGGAGTCGTGGACATCTCCAAGGCGCACTGTGCGCACGTGGCTCTGCCTTCTCATATGGGTTAGCGGGTGCTTTGAGATGGCGTTATCTAGTTCCCAAATCTATTTGACGAAATTAGCAACTTAAGGGACTGCGCGACAAACACGCCCATGACCACACCTCCAGTCACAAATAACGGTGTCGGCATAAAGAATAGTGGCTAAGGGAAGAGAAAAGGTGACGAAAATACCAATAAGGGAATTCGCTGCGGGTTTCGGGTAACGTTAGGGACATCGTGTGGAGCGAAAATCGAGCCCTTAGTCTATTATTAATAAATGTCTGTTTCTGCAAACATACACTGTTGTCTTCCTCTTCTCTCCAGGGTCTCCATCAGATTAACACCATCTGTTTTCCTAATTCCATTAACTGTGCTTATTTTATAAGCACAGTTGAAACCCCCTGAGAATTTTATACACTCCATTCATTCATAATACTGTAACTGTGGCTTTTCACACGTCGCGAGTTTCAGGCAGGGGGGCGATTGGCCGACCAGATATTCAAATGCTAATTAGGTGGCTTTTGTTTACCTGCAAGGTATAGTGTCAATAGGCATATAGGTAGGCTACATACAGTACATTATGAAAAGATTTCGCCTCTGAACACTGCACTGCAGTGATTCTCAACATTGTATTCATATAAGCATTTAGTGATTTAGGTATTACCTTTCAAATGGAGACATATACTGTATAGTACTTTGCTCAGTCTAATTAGCGTCAAATGATATTGCAACAACCTGTGAAGAATCGGTTTTATTTATATTTTTATTTGTATGTGTAGCACCCAGCCATGAGCCAGCGACAACAACCCCGCCAATCGGGCTCAGCCCTATTGGCGCGACTTGTTGTGCGTTGGACTGGCGAGTGGGAGTCCCGGGTTCGATCCCCGCTTCCGCGTAATACTACAATCTGGCGTAGTCGGCAGGATTTGGAGTGCGGGTGTTATTCCCAATATAGCCTACCCGTATACGTCCTTGCGGGTCCACATGAGGGACATCACGTACGGGGGTCCGTGGTGTGAAGTGTGAAGCGCGAGGACGCGCTCCAAAAGATCAAGGGGGTGAATGTAGCACCCAGCCATGAACCAGCGACAACAACCCCGCCAATCGGGCTCAGTCCTATTGGCGCGACTTGTTGTGCGTTGGACTGGCGAGTGGGAGTCCCGGGTTCGATCCCCGCTTCCGCGTAATACTACATATGCAACAACAAATATATGACGGGCAATAAGCGATACTATTGCAGTACACAAATCCTCAGTCCTGGTACTCCACAGATCTGGAACATGATTGTGACGTCCATGGCACAGGCATACGTCCTCCTATATGACAAAAGATGTGATTAGAATGGTAGACTAGCCTACTGTTACGCTATATTTCATTTATGTAAACACACACACATCGACGCTATCAGGTACTGTACATAGAGTATAGACAGAGTTGTGACATTGAGGGGTCAGAAAGCAGCCTGGTCACGTGGTTCATGTAATAGTGCAAACCCATAGATGCCTATGTATTTCGTAATTTCTGGTTGTCCCTATTTTCTCCGTTCTCAATTGAAGTCTATGTGGAAGAACCGGCGTTGGAATGGCATCATGAAGTGAACGGAGTTTCTGTGATTGTCTATACTCTATTTAGCTTCCGTGAATGCTCGTCCCTTCAGTTATTCCAATTTGATTCTTACATTCTTACAGTAAATGCACACTTACAGTAGCCTCATAACAGCTGTAGAATGAACGCTGTGTGGTATAAAATAAATCAATATAATATAATAGTTGCTCTGGGGCTGTGTACAAAGTACCAACCTATGATAGCAACAGTTGATAAAGTTTTTACTTACCGTGTCACTCCCACTGGTGGCTGTAGTATGGACAGTTACGTGAATCGGTGAACCCTGAGGGTGGAAGGTGTGGCTTTCTTCCCAAGGCTAATTATTTGCGCGTGTTCCTCGGAAAACAGCTGGTTTCTTGTCCACTTGTTGCACACGGAGCGAAGGGTGCTTGTTGCTGGAAGTGGCAGTCAGGCGAGGGGCGTGTATAGAGTTAGCATTGCACCGAGAGAAAATTTGTGGAACTGGAACTAGCTTGGCGACGCTGCGGCGTGCGTACGTAATGACGCATTAGGTCCATCCTCCAGAATGGCATTAGAATTTATATTGCTAAAATATTAAATGTGCTTCCTCCAAAAATAATATTCATATATATAGTTGACATGCTAAGGGGGTTTCTGAGAGACATGTGTCAACAGTTTGGAGAGTTTTTTGTAGGTTACCTACTCTTTAAGACTGAGGTTAGTGACCTATGTGGCAGGTTAAGACTGAGGTTACGGTCAGTGACCTATGTGGCCGGTTAAGACTGAGGTTAGGTTTGTGGACTGAGGTTAGGGTTACGTCTGTAATAATAGGTTGCTGTTCACCGCACTTTTTAGGTCAAATAAAGTGGCGATAGCTCATATCCCTTCATATCCCTTCACCAACACAATACTGTTGAAAACAGCAGCATGACGAAAGTAACTAAGTAATATTAGTAGAAGTAACTGTAATATTATTACTGTTTTCTAGGACATAATCCTGTTACTCGTTACCTGAAAATGTAAAAAAGGTAAATATTACCTGCTACACCCATCACTGATCATGAGTGAATGCTGCATTTATAATGCACCATTATCCAAGGCGCTTTACATAGATTGTGCATTAGCATTTCATTCACCCATTCATACATAGCATAGGAAACCATGCAAGGCAACAACCAGCACATCAGGAACAACTAGGCTTTCCTTGCTCAAGGACACTTCGACACTAACTCTGGGGAAGCCCAGGATCCAACTGGGAACTTTGCAACCACTGCCACTGAATAATGTGAAGGATACTGAAGTTTCTCCATGGATCTATTATCAATGGTTCCCATGCTGTTGTAGACCAGGGTGCTGCTAAGGAGAACTGCCAGGGTAAAGATCCAGTTGCCATGATTTGTACTTCCCTGAAAAAATAAATAAATAAATAAATAATTTAATTTATTTATTTATTTATTTAGACATAATTTTTTTAGGCCTACCTGGCCTAAGCACAGCTGCAGAATGGCTTTTAGTTTTCGGTCATTTAACATGAAAATAGGTTTAGTCCTTCCATTCTACTCCAGAGAGGAAGAATGCACAGCTGAATTCTGAGGTTCTGGCATAAATTATTAATATTAATGCAATGTGATTTGAACATCTCACCTTCTCCACATCTTCCAGTCCCTCTGTGTCCAGCAGCACCAGAGTGTGGTCAGTCTTCCTGGGGTGAGGAACACACCACATCCAGATGCCCTTTGTCTGGGGTACGACGGCAGAGCCCAGAGGAAATCCTTGTAGATGGATATAGGACAATCACAAAAAATGGACCAAGCAAAATCCTATCCCTGTGAACTGAGCGGTACAGGCTGCATGCTCAACAACACCGCTGGCTGCAGTGTGGTCTTTTTAGACTGCCGTATTGCTACCTTTGGCAGCAATACCACAGGGCAGGTATGGAGCAGATGGTAACTTTCACCAGGTTGTAGTCTGTGATGTGTTGTCAGGAAACCACAAAGGTAGCAAACAGGGGCGGTTTTAGGCATGGGCATTATGGGCAGCATCGTGGGGGGGGAGGCGGCATAGCGAAGCAAAAAAAAAGCAAAAAAAAAAAAGAAAAGAAATCCGCTATTTATTGTCATTCCATGGATCTACAAGTATTGCGCCCACTTGCGCAGATCAGCGCACAGAAAATGATAATATCATGCAATTCAGCGTGTATGTAGGCCTATGTGTCCTGGGGGGGGGGGGGGGGGGGGGGGGGGGGGGGGTTGCGCGGTTGTTGGTTCGGTGTTACCGATGGACTGCTTGACGTCAACGATAAAGAATGCACTTTCCGTGTTAAACTTTTGAGATTTGAAAAGGCCACAGTTCACTGGTGAATGGTGATAACAGTATTTATGATACAGTAAATGAAATCTTACAGTACCTCACAGTGTTTCTTGGGAAGTCCTCCCTTTTTTAAAGGCTGGGAAATGAGTCAACTATGGCCTTTTCAAATGGAACTCTATGGAAATATGGAGCGCATTATTTCAGTCAGTGTCTTTGTGCAGCAGGTGCACTAATTAGTGGGGACTTTACTCAGTGGTTGAAGGAGAATTCCACACCAAAACATATTGGGCGCAATCTACCTTGATTCCTGTGACATGCATAATAATGCTCTTGATTCTTGTCATAGATGCCCCCTTTTCTACATTTCACCCTGAGGTCCCCCTCCCTCCAATGCAGTTTGCATTATAGCTACTTATTCATTGAATTAACTGAAACTATAGTAGGCTATACAGCATAAACTCAAATGCAATCAAGGCTAATAATAATAATAATAATGCCACCCCATGGAAGGCTACTTTTTGCCTGTGTGTTTTATAGCCTACTTTGCTTAGAAGAGTTCAGTAATGCAAATGCATGTCAAGTTGATCAATAGATGTATTATTATTCTGAAAAAATAAAATAAAGGGAAAAGGAAATCACACCTGTGTGAAGAAGGTGGTGTCAAGGTGACATGCTCACTAGATGGTGATATCTACTCAGAAGGTTTATGTATTTCCTCAGACCCCCCCAAAATTAGAGAGAACATTGCTTGGGTGTCTCATTTGTTTCATATCACCAAATGATAACAATATGGAAAAATGCATGTACATGTGTGTGTGTGTGTGTGTGTGTGTGTGTGTGTGTGTGTGTGTGTGTGTGTGTGTGTGTGTGTGTGTGTGTGTGTGTGTGTGTGTGTGTCAGTTTTTTTTTGTAGTAGTAGTAGTAGTAGTTGTGTTTGTATGGACGATGGTCTTGTTTAGTCTCGAGTGGTGGAGTAGAGGTGGTCGTTGGGTTGATCCTGGAGGCTGGGGGGGGGGGGCTGGGGGGGGGGGTGCCAGCAGGGGATTTCGCCCTGGGAGTAAATAATTCTAGAACCGCCACTGGTAGCAAATAGACACTGTGTTCACTTTGACATGAACACAGAGAATACACACATTTATCAATAGACCAATGTAGCGACATGCAATGGAAAAGTAATCAAACCCATCTTTGTTCTTTTTTTTTTTCTTAAAATGACTAAACACAATATACTTGCATGATGAAATTGATTATTTAGCCACTTGCAAAACAATTTGATAACAATTATCTCCAATGATAATATGATACAATAAAAGACCAATGTGATTCAATATTTGCTTTTATCTACTGATAATGATCTGATAATGATGAGTGTAAGTGTATATATAATTCTCTTATAATGAAAAAGCTCACCTTTGTTTTTCCCAGCCAGTCTGTTCATCAGGTAGGACTTCCCGGTTCGGTACATTCCTACTACTGACACCACAACCACTTTCTGATCAAACTGCTGTAGAATCAGTAGAGAACTGGGAACCACATGGAGATTCCCTTCACTGTCACTCTCTATCAGACATACTGGCATGCTCACTGCAACGTAAACCAACACAGAGGGTCATGAGGATAATACGTACAATGCTACTTAAATACTACTGCTTCAATAGTAGTGTTGCCTCGCAGTAGTTATACTGCAGTGCAAAATGACCACAATCATAGAAGCATTAGAGATATGGACCAGAGGGGACAGAATATGTAGTCAATGGACTGATCGACTGATCAGAGCAGAGTCGCCTCCTCTAATAATATTGTTCATGTGAAGTGGGTTAAATTATATACAGATCCCCAGTAGGCTCTCCAGTGTTGAAGCTGCGGGGGGCGAAATGTGGAAGTGCAGCACTATAATGGAAGACGCACATAACCCATCCTCAAAATTGAGGTCCGGGCTAAGCTATGCTAGCACTTCTGTTTACTTGTCCCATTGAATTATAATTGTACTTCCAGCAGTCTTCGGGGGTGACTTCTTAAAATGAATAGCGAGGGGGCGGACTGGCGGAGCTAACACTCCAGTGGTTATATAACCAAAGTAATAAGCATAAATTAGATGCTTATAACTTGCATGAGTGGAGCTGGTCCTCGAACACACTCACCCCTGCCCACTTTAACAAACTGGGTTGGCTTAGGGTTGATGACAGAGTACAACATGTTGTTGGGTCTGTTCCACAAGATTCACTACAATACTGAAATACCCATGTGGATGTATTAAAGTATATTCCCAACTGTTTAGTCCAGTCACAGTTATCAGTTTGTGTTTGTGCTTGAATTGTACTATGAATTTAAATCAAAAAGCCTGGCTCCCACCGGCCCAGGGTTTTTTTCCCCTATGTCTACCGCATGCAATAATAGGATCTTACAACAAAATAATCTTCTGTCCATCTTACTACTTTCATGTTGAGCCTATTATGTTGTAGAGCAGGGGTAGCAAACTCATTTTGGGTCAAGGGCCACATTGCATGAAAGTTGACTTGATGAGTGCTGTGACCAATTGCAGCTCATTGGTGTTGACTTACACACTTGTCACTTGGCTTTGTTTTAAAGACTGTTTATTGGCATATATCGACTGTATTTATTTGTATTACCATTGTAGTCTTTGGTATGAGAGGTGGAAATATAATTCCATTAAGCTGTAACAAGGTTATCCTCTTTGTGTCATGCTAAGAATCACAGTGTGTGAGGAGAGCATCAACCACAACTGAACTAGATTTATTATTATTATTACCCTTATTATTATTATTGTAGCAGTTGAAAGGGGAGTAGCAGCATTGTTTCCTTTTTGAAAATCATGTTGCGGGTCGCTTTGAACCTCTCAGAGGGCTGCATGTGGCCCCCGGATCATCAGTTTTACACCCCTGTGTAAAATAGTGCTTCATTCACATTCACTAGATCCTGTGATCTGTTGCAGCCAGATGTAATTTCCTGGGGTATATTAGAACTATAACATGGTTGGAAAAAACAACAAAGTTGTCCTTTTATATTCTGATAAAAATATGTGGAATATGTTACAGTTACATAACATATTCCACATGGGTTAATTTAACCCATGTTTACTAATAATGTTCACCGAATAATACCTACTCTTTCTCTGAAAAACATCAGACTCACTATCTGGAGGAAAATCCTTGCTGTCTCTCTTCTTCTTTGGTCGAGTAGATGCCTCATCTGTGGTCTCTCCTTCCACTACAAAACAACACAGATATCAATCAAACTTCAATTCAAAAATCTTTATTTATGCGTAGGCCTATGTCAGTGTCGAGGGAGCAGTGGGCTGAGTTAGTACTGCACAATCATCTGCGTATTGCAGTTTTGCAGACCTTTGTCTTTGAGTGAACTTGGAGACGATGGATGTTAAAAAGACTTACGTCAAGGCGGTATTCTAAATCAACGCTATTGTTGTGTCCCAAGGCACGATGGAAGAGGCAGGTGATGGCAGAGAGGAGGAGGTTAAAGAGCACTGGTGCCAAGGCACAGCCTTGCTTCACCAGTCTGCAGTTGCTGCAGGATGGAGAGAAACTTGGGCGGTGCCCCAAGTTTGGCTAGGTGTTTCCAGAGCATTTCACGGTTGATAGTGTCAAAAGCTTTTCTGAGGTCAATAATAGAAATAGCATTTACGGTGCTCTCTGCTCTTCTCTAGAAGTTTTCAAGTCAGAAGTAGATATAGTTTTCCGGAAGCCACATTTCGTCTCCAGGAGAGCAGCTTCCGAGATGTGCTCCATCAGCCTCTTGAGCATAATCTTAGCCAACATTTTTCCTGCGATGGAAAGCAGTGACATTCCATGGCTGTTTCCACAGACTGATTTGTTAGACTTGTTCTTGTAGGTAACCACAATGTAGGCATTCAAGTCCTGCGGGAGAGTCTCATGTTCCAAAATGTGTAAGATCAGGATGTGCAGGCGGCAGGTTAAAAGCTACACGCCATGTTTAAGCAACACTGCCCGAATGCCATCAGGCCCGTGCTTTTAATAATAAATAATAATAATAAATAATAATAAATCTTTATTGTCCACCGGAGTGGAAATTCTTCTTCGGCTCACAGATACATACAAGACATTAAGAGCACAATAACAAACAGTGAGGATCACAACATAGGTAAATGAGACACTGACACTGAGATATACCAAAGATAAAAACCTGTTCATGATTACCCAACAATAAGAAGCTACACCAATAATAAATACACCAACAATAAGAAACCTGTTCATGATTACCAACAGTAGGAGGTTACAACAGTAATAGATACACCGACAATAAAATCCTGTTCCATCAACACCAAACAATAAAAGGCCTATTTCATGATCACCATCATCATCGCCACCATAACCAACACCGCTGTCGTGCAGTGCATTATTCTCGTATTGAGAATGTTAACTGCTCTTGGAATGAAAGACTTCTTATAAATATTTTTGGTCACCAGAGGAACTCTGAAACGCCTTCCAGAGTTCAAGAGCACAAACTCCCTGGAGAGAGGATGGGAGCCATCGGCTATCCTTGTACAGTAGGCTCAGAGCCTTTTGGGGCTTACCAATGATTTTGCTAGCCATTGACACAATTCTAGACAGTTTGTTCAGGGATTTACAGTTTAGGTGACCAAACCAGGCAATAAGGTGAAAGCTCAAGACACTCTCAGTCATGGTCTTATAGACAAGTTCTAAGACCTGCTGACTAACACTGAAGCCGTTTAGCTTACTAAGTAGATACAGTCGCTGGGAACATTTCTTGTAGATGTACTCTGTGTTCCCAGAGAAACTCATCTGGGAGTCTAGAACTGTGCCTAGATATTTAAAGTTCTCCACAGATTCTATTACTTGGCCATCTAGTGAGACTGGCAATATAGTGATATCTGGTTTAAACATGATTATTTCCTTTGTCTTGCCTACATTAATTACTAGCTGGCTGGTATGACACCACTTCGCCAGTGCCATAGTGTGAGCAAGGTAGGCATCTGCACCGCTTGGGTCTGACTTGAGTAACAGGGCAACCAAGGCCATGTCATCTGCATACTTAATTAGTTTAAAATATTGCTCACTGATCATAAATTCATTAGTGAAAAGAGAGAACAACACAGGGGACAGTACGCTCCCTTGTGGGCAACCTGTGCTTACAGTGAGCACCTCTCATGTATTCTCCCTGGCACAAACCCTCTGTGGGCGACAGGAGAGAAAATCCCCAAACCACCAGATTAAGCTAGGGTGCACCTTAAGATCAGCAGCCCTTTTCAGCAGGATATGGATCTTCATTGAATTAAAGGCTGAGCTAAAATCTATGAATAGAATCCTAATATATCCTTTAGGGTGCATGAGGTGTTGTGTGACTGCATTAAGCATGGTCAGTAGTGCGTCATCTGTACCTCTGTTCCTTTTATATGCAAATTGAAATGGGTCCATCATAGTTGATACGGATAGTGTTAGGAGATTAACCAGGACTCGTTCCATTGTTTTACATAATACAGAGGTTAAGGCAATAGGACGGAAATCATTAGGTGAGCTTGCGCCTGGCTTCTTGGGCACAGGCCTGATTATAGAGTGCTTCCATGACAGCGGCACTGTGCTACTGTCTAAGAGAAGCTGGAACAGCCTAGTTAGCACACTCTTTAGTTGAAAATATCAATCTTTGAGAATCCTAGGCTTCAGATCGTCTGGCCCCGGGGCCTTGTCAGGTTTGAGTCTTAGGAGAGAGGAAGCAACATCATCCTCTTTGATGACTATGGGGGTTGCTGTTGGGGGATTATTTCATATTTCATCACATTCAGTGGCATCATTCATTGTGTCAAATCTACAGTAGAATTTGTTTAGTTCATTAACATTGATTTGACTACTATGGTTCTCTTCCTTTTTAGGGGCCTGCCCATTAGACTGTTTAGCCCCTCCCACGCTTGTTTCACATTACCATTTATAAACTTGCTCTCTACTTTATTTTTAAAAGCTAGTTTTGCTTTAAGGATGGCTCCTCTCAGCTTCCTCTCATGTACCAAATCCATGTTACCAGCACAGAAGGCAAGCTTCCTTTCATTAATGTAGCCCTTCAGCTCTTTAGACACCCAGGATTTATTGTTCTGAAAAATTCTAATAGTTTTCTTTTCAGACGCAGTGTTTTCACAGAAGGCTCATATAACGTGATAGTATCAGTCAGTTCATGAACATCCTGGCAGGACTCGAAGAAGTTGTCCCAAGTAGTGTTATCAAGGCAGTCCCTGAGTTGCTCTCTGCTCCTGTCAGACCTCACCAGTATTACCTTGGAAATAGGTTTCGTTCTCTTCACTACAGTTCTATAGCCTACTTGGGAAGTAGATGAATAATGTTATTGTCCGATTTTCCGAGCGGGGGTCTGCATACGCTTTTATAGGCATTTGGGACGTTTCCGTAACATTGATCAATAGTCCTGTTAAGCCGAGTGGGACAGTCCACGTATTTCTCGAGGGTTGGCAAATACTCAGAAAGGTTACACGAGTTAAAGTCCCCGAGAGTTAAGATCGCTTGGTCTGCAGAGCGAGTGAGAGCGTTATTATAACTCTCGGCTATTCTCTCCCCTGCAGCCTCATAGTTTGGCCCAGGGACGTAAGTGAGAATAATCGTAATCTGTACATATTCCCGTGGACTGTAGAAGGGTCTAAAAGAGACAGTTAATATTTCAAAGTCTCTTACTCTCTTGCTCTCGTATACAGTATTGCGTGGCCCAGTTATTGTCCACAAACACATACACAGCCCTCCTCCGATGGATTTAGAGGAGCTGCTCTTTTCCCGGTCCGCTCTGATTGTAGTGTAACCAGGTAGGCTTGGGGTTACATGCTGCTCTTTAAGCCACGTTTCTGTGAGGCAGACCAGATTACTCTGCCTGAATTCACAGTCGTGTTTGGCTCTTGCCGCAAGCTCGTCCAGCTTGTTGTTTACAGAGCGCACATTTGACAGAGTAATAAAAGGGATTGGGAACCTGCTGCCGCGTCTCCACAGCCGCTGTCTCACGCCGCCTCTCGATCCCCGCTTTTTCTTCTGCACTCTCCGGCTTCCAGACCAGCCTTCTGCCCGTTGGATTTCACCACAGTCCGCCGGTAGATCAGCTGAGAAGCGGACGCTGGTTGAGCTCAGTGACAGCAGCTTCTCACGCGAGTAGGTGACAGCGTTTGGTTCACCCACCAAACACAGGCTGTTTCCAGGTGCAAACGCTCCGAGGCAAAAAATGATCCATAGCGGTATAAAATCCATGATTTTGGTCTACTTTGGGCTACCAAGTGCAGTGCGCATTTAGCCACGTGAGAGAAGTAGGCTTAAAAAGTGATAAAGTAAAGTAAAACACATAACAAACACAAAACAAACAGACAGCGTGAGCACAGGGTCAAGCAGCTGAGCCGCGCCCCTCCTCCAGTGTATGTATTTGGTCACAGACTCCCATTAGAGACTCTGCCCGAATTTTGATGTTTTTCAATCCCCTGACAGCTTAGGCAGGTCTCACAGTACTGTGGTGGCGTGCCAAGATGTACAACTGGTGGAAAGTCTGAGAGTTGGTCCAGAATTTGAAGGTCAGCAGGACTGATATGGTTGACGAGTGTCTGAAATTGATTTGCATAATGGCCAAGGATCTCGTGACGGTCCTTGAAAAGGGAGAACCGACAGGGGCAATTGCCCGCTTCTTAGTGCCATACAGGGATTTGATAGCATCATAAAAGCCCTGGGTGTTGTTGCTGTCTGCGAGGTTCTTTGAAATGTTCTCTTTGAAATGCAATTGCGGTAAAGTCTGCAAAGGCGTAAGAGGGCTTAAGATACACCAGCGTCTAGTCAAAGACAGGGCCAAATATGGACAAGGAAGGACGCAAGCACACTGCACAGACGAGCAGTCTGGCGAGACGCAGTAAAACCCTAGGCAGGAGGCACACCATAGACCTAGAGAAGTCTTGGTGCCTGCAACCCCCCAAGAATGCACAGGGACAACCTCAAATGCCAGCCCAGAAAGCCCACTCAAGCCAACGACAAAATCAAGTGGCCTTGATTGAAACCAAGGAGAGAGATCAAGGCCAGAGCAGAAAATGAGAGCAGAAGCGAAAGGAAGATCAAACAACTTAGTAAGGATATTAAAACCCTGAGAAAGCAGTTCAAACTGGCAAGCACGGAAGGAGAACTAACACCCAGCCTCAGACAAAGGCGGAAAAGGCAAGAAGCTTCAAGAGCCAAGTTCATAAAAGACCCTTACCGCTTCACTCCTGGGAGAGGTGAGATCTGGGACTCTAATAAGTTTTAAGGAGGAAGTGGAGGAGTGAGTCATTCAGTGACCCTCAGTACCATCAATCCACCAACTTCCCACCCTCAGCACAGTTTTTCCATCATGGATAGAGGTTCAGAAGGTTGTCAAGGATGCAAGGTCATCTTCTGCCCCAGGTCCCAGAGGTATGCCCTATAATGTAAACGAGAAATGCCCCAAGCTTCTCCAAAGGCTGTTGAAGCTTATGCAGGTAATCTGGTCCAAAAGAACCATCCCAGCAAGGTGGAGACGGGGAGAGGGGTGCCAAAGGAACAGGGATCCTCACAGATCGACCGATATGTTGACACCTCAATCTAGAAGGGCGGTATGGAAGGTTTCTCCAGGTGCTTGGAGCACACAGGGGTCCTCAGCCAACTTATCCAAGAAGCGAAGGAGAAGAAAGGCAATCTCACAGTTGTCTGGCTTGATTTTGCTAGTGCATATGGGTGAATTCTCCATAGCTTGAACCAAGTTGCGATGGAGCGCTACCACATCCCACATCAAATCAGGGAATGATTACAAGTTACTTGGGAGACATCAAGCTACGCTTTCAGTCAGCCATGTTTACAACAAAGTGGCAGCCAGTGGAGAAAGGGATAGTAACCGGGTGTACCATCTCCCCCATCTTGTTCGTCATGGGAATGAGCCTGATTGTTTCTGCAGCGATGATGAAGTCAAGAGGACCAAAGACTGCAGCAGGAAGCCAACAGCTAGCATCAGGGCATTTATGGATGACCATACCGTGATAACACCAACTCTGGAGCATATGGCCACCTGGGAAAAGATATAAAGGATCTTGGTGATCCAAAAGGGCAAAACAACTGAATGCATTAGCCCAGGGCAGATATAGGTGGCGCCATGACAAGGTGTTGGCACTGCTCGCAGATATCCTGGAGCAAGAGAGGAGAAAGAAGCAGCCAGCCAAGACAAGACCACCGCTGAGCACTGCCGCCTTTGTAAAGGAAGGACATAGACCAGTCGTCCAAGGCCAAGCCAAGCAAAACCTCCTGCAGTCAGCCCAGGGATGGGAGACGTCGAACTGGGGAGGAAGCTACACTTCCAAGAGGCGGTACTGACCACCACTCTGAGACCTGACATAATTATGTGGTCTCCAGAGAGAAACAAAATCATCTTGGTGGAACTAACGGTACCATGGGAGGAGGGCTGCGAGGAAGCGCCAAAGAGAGAAAAAAAAAAAAAACAAGTACCAGCAACTTGTCCAGGATTGCTGGGACAAAGGGTGAACAGCATTGCAGATGACAGTGGAAGTGGGGTGTTGAGGATTCCCAGCCCAGTCTGTGTGGAATCTATTGGTCGGATTGAGAGGCCACATGAGGAAAACAGCCAAGCCTCCTCTTGGCTCTAGCAACCCGCCAACTGTGAGTGATTTGATTAAGGGTCGAAACACTCAAAGAAGGTTGGGTACCTGCCACCTGACGACCTCTCATCCAGGCCAAAGCTTCATCCATTAAAAATGGATTATTATTGCATCTTCGATGTATTTAAAATCTGGATCTCTTTTGCCTTCTGCACCCACCAGGTGACCTCCATGCTTCTGAGGGCAAATCTTGCTGCAACAAAGGTGGCTGTGCTTGATGTTTGGATGTGACGAGTAGATGTAATTCGGCAGAGTTGCAGTTGAACCAGTTCTGGTGACGTTTCCTAGAGGCTGGCCAGTCAGTGGATTCCTCAAGGATCTGGTCAGGTCAGGTTTGTTGCAAGTAGACACCCAAGGTCGTCTGTAGTGGAGCTGTTTATTGCAGAGCAGTTGAGTTTGTTGTTTGGGACTGTCTTTGGCCATGAGGAGTTTGGACCTGACCATAAGGTGATCAGTCCAACACTCAGCATTACTCTGGTGGTTAGAACTGCGGTGGTGTTGGTGATGACTGTCCCCAAGTGTAGATTTCAGTTCAGTATTTACTCACCTAGCCACAACACCCTCCCGGCTTAACCCCTGTGGTATGTTTGTGGGGCCACTGCTGCGATCACTTTCTTTGTTCCTTGCACGCACGCACACACACACACACACACACACACACACACACACACACACACACACACACACACACACACTACAAACTACAGTATGTTAGTAGTCTCTAAACGGGTTTGTGGAGTGCATTCTTTTCCTTCATGTCCAAATGAACTTATAGTAAACATTACACAGCTCTTCTTTCCAAGCATCCACATCAGGTCTACATGAACCTATAAACATTGCACATTCTTTTACCTGTCTGTGTGGCTTCAGGCATCCGCTCCAGTCATCTCTCCCGACGTTCATCCACGCTATGTTGTATACCTACAATCACATGACATGTACATTCTCTGAATGCTCTGGATGAGAAGAGACTGAACACTGTGGTTGAAGTTCTGTTTAAGTCCAGCCAAATCAAGCATTCTGATTCAGATGATTCAAGCATGTGATTCTGTTGTTCAGAAAATAGACGGAAATGAAATAAATAAATAAAAGTAAATCACTATCTAACATGTACATGTTATTTAATTAACCCCAAACCTTTTTTGGTTGAATGGTGATCGTATTGCTGAGAAATAAGATGAGTAGAATGAGTTTTTTGCAGAAGATTACTTAACAAAGTGTACAGGAACAGGTGTACAGGAAGTGTTGTTTTTATGTGGTCAGCCCCCACCAGTTTAACTCAAAATATAACAAAATAGTTAATTTAAAACCTAACAAAAATGAATACATGGTTGTTTGCTGGTGACCTTTTAGCTTGATTTTAAGTCTGGTGCTCTGGTGCATCACAGCAGCAAGGTTGGTCGGTCGGTCAGTCACTTACTTTTTGGTCAAAATATCATTTCCCAGTATGAAAAATGGGTACATTTCAGTCAACAGTTGTTTACACTTGTTTATAGCAGGGTCCTACATAGGACGGGAATCCATATTTGGATCCTGTACAGTATGTACAGTATTCAAATATTCAATTTGTTTTTATGCTGATATACAAATATTTAAAGTTTTTCAAAAACCTTAGGTCAGGCCTAAATGGGTTAATCAGAGGCAGTGTCTGCAAATGTTTCATATGTGCATTCAGACATATTAATTTATTTCTTATTTACTCTAAGCTTCTATACTCTATCTTACGGCATCAGCCTCGTCTTTCTCTGTCTGGAGAGCCTCCATCTGTTGTTCCAGACGGTGTTTCTCCTCTGCATTCGCTTTAGCCATTTGTCCCTTCAAATCCTGAAATAAAACCGAAACATTAGATGGATTGATGACCTACCTTAACCAGGCAGCAACATTTAGCAGTCGTGTTTATCACAGTGCCAATCCGATCAGTCCTATACCCACATATGCAGGCTGTGATTCCCAAAAGGCTCCTGGAAGCTCTGTGCATATAACTCAGAAAGAAGTATGTGTAATTTTGCTCAGAAGTGGAAGGGAAGTGAAGGAGATATTGTGAAAATATTTGCACGCCAATATCCCCCAGATCTGCCCCCTCTCCACTAGTCTAAAGTGACTGCTACAATAACTTTAATAATGTTAAATTAAATCCAAAGGAACGACAAGCATGTGTATCATCACTTACAGCCATCAGCTTAGCATGTCTCTCATCAGCATCTTTCTTGTCTTTTTCCATCTTCTCCTTGAGCTGTTTGATATGCTCCTCGTGGATTCTCTGCATCTTAGCAAAATCCACCCCCAGTATCCTCAGCATCTCCCACCATTCAGATTTCTTCTCTGTAGGAAACCAATAAGACAGAAACATTAACAGAAAAACATAGTCACTATCCGACAAAGTCAGGATTTTACCTCTATGTCTCATTTGAAACCTGTTTCCTCAACCATAACAATATAACAAATTAACCACACTCCTAACACTAAATTTCTCTTACTCACATTAGTTGACTACTATAAACACTAGTCAAGTGAGTACACACTTTGTAGTCGTCAACTAATCAAGGGTGTATTTTCATAATTTAAATATTAGCCATTTTACACTTTACCTTCTTCCCTCCACTCTGCCACAGAGGGTTTATCTACAGCAAATAAGGTCTTGGTGACAATCGCCTCCTGATCCAGGTATGTCTTAAGCACTTCTTCAGCCTGGACACACACACACACACACACACACACACACACACACACACACACACACACACACACACACACACACACACACACACACACACACACACACACACACACACACACACACACACACACACACACACACACACACACACACACACACACACACACACACTCACACACACACACACACACACACACACACTCCTCATCAGTAAGGTTTAATTAATTTAACATCTGACTTGGAGCAGAAGATGTGGATCAAACTCACCATGAATCCTTTGCCTTCTTCACGTCTGTATGTAGCAGTCATCTCCTGGAGGTCCTGGCTGAACATCTCATATCCTCCAGGGACAGAGTAGAGACCAGCTGCCACCTTGTCCTCCAGAGGTTTAAAGACCCGTTGGATGATTTGTTCACAAACCTTCCTGGATTCGTTGGTGTTCTTCTCAAAGATCTGATTGTATTCTCTCTCAAGTACACTCTAATAGTACAGTGGTAACAATGAACATGGTTTAGTGGTCAGGACTGTGACAATGCAGTGTTCAACTTATTGGATTTCAAAAACACAGGACAATGTTGAGTCCAAAGTGCCTAGGGACTCTGAATCCCTCGTACCTAAACAGGTAGTAGCTGGGGTGGTGGTGGGTGCGCAGCAAATGTTATTACAGACAGAGCATCAGTAAAAGCAACATCATAAAGATGAAGGGGGTGTGTGATTGCCTTAGTGGATCATGGGAAATAGAAGGTGATGCTGCAGCGGCCCTATCAGATGGCCAGCACTGCACTGAGGTTTCCAGACCGAACTTGCTCTGTATATGTCTATGACATGTGCACCGCTCAATTTACTGCACTGCAGTAAGGCCCTTTCTACACCAAAGTGTCGACGTGCGACTCCTTGCGTCATGCGTCAGGATGCGTCGGCTTGTGTCCTAGTCTAGTCTAGCTACTACAATGTGAGAACGGCCTGCCCCGTTTGTCCGCCTTTGTTGCACTTCTCCTAAAAAACTACAATGTTTGCATGGATCTAACCATGCACAACCAGCACTGTTGTCTTCACAGCATAGGCTATATTTCATCCATGCAACTGCCATATTTTCTGTATAGGCTACTGTCCATTTATATGAAAATAATTTTGGTGCAGTGTCAACCACCCGGTCTACCGAATTGCCTTCATCCTTCCGGTCTATGCTACTGTAACGTCAAAATCGTCACCCTTTTGTAGCACACCAGAGCCATATAGTACAGACAGAGTTACGCCAACTCTGTTCACTTCATGGGGCCAGTCCAATGGCGGTTATTTTACATAGACCTCTATTATCAATCAAAGGGGACAACAAATAGGAACAAGTCCCGCCACTGCAGCAGGCAGAAATGCATTGACTCAAGCAACAGCCCAGTTATAATGATCTTAAATCCCTTTATTTTAGATACATACACTACATAAACACTAGACTAGAGTCTTTAACTGTTACTCTAGAATAGGCTACTTTAAAACAGTTGTAATGTTGCTAATATGTCCTAAAATTGCTCTTATTTGCGCCACCTTAATTGAAAACAATGTATTTCCAACTCCAGTGTGTCCCTATTCAAGCTGCACGAACAGCAGCGCAAGCGCTCAGTTTCTGACCCCTCAATGTCGCAACTCTTCTAATAGATGATTCTGGAGCACACAGTCCACACTGTCAAGTGTTGCCAACCGCCAAAATGCACTAGAATGCTAGAGCATTGGTTTTGGATTCTTGGAACCATTTTCATACCAGGGCCCACTGTTTATTCTGCATTTTAGCCCCGGAGGACCACTCCTTGATGAGATTAGTCTCAGCCTTATTTAGGAGAAATAACTGACAAAATGTTAGTCAAAATAGCAATTCTTCTACAATTTCTAAATGTGTAGATTCTTGAAAATTAGCTCATTCAGACGGTTAAATATGTTTTAACTCTTGAGAGCGTAAAAGGAAACCAAACGGACCCGAAAGGGTCCATTTGGTCCATTTGGCGCCTGTCAACCAATTTTGCCCCAACTCACAAGTAAAAAAGCACCAGATTTTCCGCCAGGAGTTTTTCACTAATTTTGGCGCTAGGGGGGGTCTGGGGGGAAAAAAAGCTACATATAGCGACAAATGCGCCAAGTTGGCAACACTGCACACTGTGCTTCTGATTCTAGCCTCTGCACGCTGACCCAACCCCCTTCTGCCAGTCCATATAACTCTTACGTAGCGCTGCTCGATGCGATGAAACTCCTCGACATTGCTCTCTATAATCAACAACACGCCATGCAGAAGACGGACGTTACTTACTCTTTCTGGGAGCCGCAAAACCCAGCGGCTCCTCAACTTTAGGTATCCCTCAACTACGGGCCCATACTATAGGATGCCACCATTGATGTGTGTGACTGTGTATGTCATATGGTGCACAAACACACTGCCCTCTGCCCTATGCCTGTATATTGGCGTTTCCAATTTTCACTTGAGTCCACTGCTATACAAACAGTTTCAACTATGTCTTATTCTTTGTTAGGGTTTATGTTGCACAGACCTTTGCCTATACATGTATTACCACTGTCCTCTTATGTCCAAAACTTGTGTAGCAAAGTGTCCAAAAAAAGAACATTTTCAAAATTGGGGTGAACGCAAGTTGGTGTATGTAGTTGTGTAGCAAAATCCATCTTACAGAATATTTTGTGAAGATTCTTGTAAACCATATTTTTTCTGTTCTATGGACCCTAAAGGACACAAAAAAAGTGGTTTACATTTTTTCCCCCACCCCATTATTTTATCACCATGGCAACATGGCGTTGTGTATCAATCTGTCTGTATTTCTGTCAACATCATTTCTTCAAATCTGGAAGCCCGATTTATACCAAATTTGGTCCAGATGTGTATAATATGCTTTAGAAGACCCCATAAAAATGTCATCATGATCGGCACATAGGTGGCGCTACAGTACCAAATTAAATATTAAAAATCATGATTATTCACAAACTAATTGTCTAATTCCAATGAAAATTGCTGGGTTGTTGCACAATAGGCGACACAAGCCCTGCAGATTTACAGTAACCCATTTAGGAAGCAGATGCATGGTCTTGAAAAATTAACACAGTGATTTTCATGTAATTAAGGGATCAAGCAGTCCACGAAGTGGACTTGATCCCTTCTTGTTTCTGTCTCTTTTTTCCTTCTCCTTCTTCTTCTTCCGCCAAAAATAGCTGTTCTGGCTGAACCGTGCAGTCGGTTTTCGCGAAAATTGGTAATCTGGTAGAGGGTGATGCCAAACGGTGATGATGCGAAGCCTGTGACCACTGGTCAAATGGTGGCGCTATAGCACTCAACTGAAATTGCAAACTTTAAACACTCATAACTCATGAACTGCTCGACTCTCAGAAATGTAACTTATATTCACTTATGCGTCTGCTTATGTCAAACAACTTTTCTATTCTGACTTTTGACCTCTGACCTTTAGATGAGCCGCCATCTTTAATCATATGTAAAACAGTTAAAATGTCTCTTCTCCTACAATCTTTGATCAAAATGCATAACAATGACCTACACATGAACTTTGAAGCCATACAAACATGAAATGGGTGTGAATTTTGTTTTCAGTGAAAAAAATGATGTTTTTACGAGCCAATGAAAATTGCTTGTTTGTGAAAATTCTTCTATTATCCCTAATCTACACATGCAAAGTAATCTGTTTATGAGATTTTACAGTTTGGTAGAGGGGGATGCCAAATAGCACTAAAACCAGTCTTGCTCCAATCGCTCAAATGGGGGCGCTATAGCAATTCTTTGAAACTGAAACATTTGAACAAGCATAACTCAGGCTTCGTTTGGCTTAAAATCATGGGACTTGTTTCTACATGTTCCTTGATTCATGTGGAACACATCTGTAATTTCGACTGGTAAGCTCCACCCCCAGAGTGTCTGCCATTTTAAGCAGTTTGAAAAATGCTCATGCCTGATTTTATGCCTGGATTTTTTGATCAATTTGCATGACACCTGCTACATGAGAACTTTGGCCCCATCCGGACAAAACTTCAGAAGCAAATTTGTTTTCATCAAAAAATGACGTTTTTATAAGCCAATGAAAGTTGCTCGTTTGTGAAGAGTCTTCTTCTGCTTGTTTCTCTCTGGCAACACTGGAGCAAGTACATTGTGCCAGATTGTGTGAGAGGAATAAGCATGTGGAACTTGTTTCCATTTGTCACTTTGACCACTAAGCTCCACCCTCGGACTGCTGAATTGTGCATATTGTTCATATTGCTTACTGCTTGGTGGCGTGTTGTTGGGTTGTTTCATTGATGACGACAACTAAGTAAATCATTGTGCCTGGATAGCTCAGTCGGTAGGGTGCCTGACTTCGGAACACAAGATTGAGGGTTCAAGTCCCACTGCTGACAATACAAAGTCTGAGTTTCCAAAAACCCTGCTGTTTCCACAATCACATGATGTATTTCTTCCATGTTTCTATGGCTTATTTGTGCATATTTAAGGAGCGGTAGTGGCTCAGAGGTAGAGTAACCGGATGGTAACCACAAGGTTGCCGGTTCGATCCCGGGCTCCTGCAGAGTTAGTGTCGATGTGTCCCTGTCCCACTGCCATCAGTGTATGAATGTGTGTGTGAATGGGTGAATGTGATGCACAATCTATGTGAAGCGCCTTGGATAAAGGCGCTATATAAATGCACCATTTACCATTTACCAAGCAGTCCACTGAATGTGTGTGTTGTTTCCAGTACGTCTTGTGTCTGTTGGGTAGCCTCATTGGTAGAGCGCATGACTTGGAAATGAGAGTTCCTGGGTTCAAATCCCGGCACGGACACCTAGTAATATGAGTCAATCATGCACAATCTCATGTGGTCTTCTACATCTAAGTTCATGGTTCTATGTGTAACCCAGGGTAAAACTCAATGTAATGGTGGTTGTCACCATTCGGCCATGTTGTGTTTTGTCACTATTCGGCCATGTTGTCACTAATGACAGTTCACAGCTCAGTTCACCACTCACTCACAGCTCACCAATCATTTACTCATTCACCAACTCAGTGGCCTTGTGGTTAGAGTGTCCGCCCTGAGACTGGGAGGCCGGGGTTCGATTCCCGGCCGGGTCATACCAAAGGCTCTAAAAACGGGATCCAATGCCTCCCTGCTTGGCACTCAGCATCAAGGGTTGGATTGGGGGTAAGACCCTGTGTCATACTAGCGTCATGTCCAGAGGGTGTACTTGTACATCAAGCTGCCTCATGCTACAGAAACAGGAGATAGGCACCTGCCCTATGGGCCTCATGGCTGGGCAAGGCTGTTTGACTGTCACTATTCGGCCATGTTGTCACTAATGACAGTTCATAGCTCAGTTCACAGCTCACCAATCATTCACTCAGTCACACCAGATTACAATGTGTGAGTCAGTCAGGGCAGGGCTCAAAAACCCTGCCCTGCTCCCATAATTACCTGATGTATTTCTGAAGTTCAGGCTCCCATGTTTCTATGGCTTATTTGTGCGTATTGTTCTTACTCCTTATTGCTGCTTGCTTGATCCCGTTTTATTGCTGCTTGCAGCTATATTTGCAATGTGATTCTCGTCACATTTAAGTAATTTTTAAAGCATAGGGGAGAAAGAGACAATAGCCTTGGAATATTTTACACTAAATAAGACCACGGCCCATACCCCGCATCGAGGGACGTCGTGGCAGTGGCATAGCCATAAAACACAAACAACACATCAAAATAAGTCTTGTTCCCTCCTCATTTGAACATTTCACCTTCAAACTGTCTGGCCCTAAACCAATGGTCGCAGCAGTCATATACCGACTGCCCAAACCTGCCCAATGCCCATCCATCTTCATCTGCTTATCCGAGTTCGGGCCACGGGGGCAACAACTCCACCAGAGAGCTCCAGACTTCCCTCTCGCGAGCAACATTGGCGACCTCCTCCTGGGGGATCCTGAGGCGATCCAAGGCCAGAGAGTCGATGTAATCCCTCCATCTGGTCCTTTGTCTGCCCCGGGGTCTCCTCCCAGTGGGACATGCCTCGAGGACCTTCCTAGGGAGACGCTCAAGAGGCATCCTGATCATAACCAGATGCCCGAACCACCTCAGCTGGCTCCTTTCCAGGCGAAGGAGCTCTACTCTGAGGCTGTCCCAAGTGACTGAACTTCTCACTCTATCTCTAAGGGAGATGCCAGCCACCCGCCAGAGAACTCATTTCAACCGCTTGTATTCACAACCTTGTTCTTTCGGTCATGACCCACACTTCATGACCACAAGTGAGGGTAGGGATGAAGATAGCTCGGTAGACACAGAGCTTTGCCTTCTGGCTCAGCTCTCTTATCGTCACAACAGTGTGGTATAGCGACTGCAATACTGCCCCTGCTCCTCCGACTCTCCAGCTGATCTCCATCCTCCCCTCACTTGTGAACAAGACCCCGAGATACTTAAACTCCTTCACCTGGGGTAATGCCTCATTCCCCACCTGGACTGTACAATCCACCGGTTTCCCTATCAATTTTCTGTATTTCTCACACTGCTCACTGCCATTTCTCCATCCTGGAGAAAGTAATGCATATTACTCTGTCTGGCGATATCAATATCCACGTGAACTCACCTGACTTCAAAGCGCCACTGAATTCCTCGACATTTTAAACGTTTTCAATCTTACTCAGCACGTCCATTTTCCCACCCACAGAAGGACACACAGTGGATCTCATCTGTACCACAGGAATAACCACTTATAATGTCACTAGCATGGACCTTGGCTCCACCATCTTGGACCACTTAGCCATCATCATGGACATTGACACCCCCACTCCCCTCAACAAGGAAAAATGCTCCATAACTTTCCGGAACCTCAAATCTATTGACCCTTTGTTTAATGTCCTCCATGTCCTCATTATTATCAAACACCATATCTGACCATAGTCCACCCACCCCCAACACTAAACTGGTCAATGTTTACAACTTGCCCCCACAATGACCAAGCATGCTCTCAACAGTGCATACACCTCCCACTACTCATCTGTTATTCAGTCTGGCAGCAACTACTCAATCCTTTAATGCAACAACTGCATCCAACCTCTCCTCCATAACCTTTTGCATGAAAACCTCCACCTGTATCCTTGACCCGATACCCATCACCTTGGTCATTGCCAGTCTTCCTGTTCTCTCTCCACTTATCACCAATATCATTGGTCAGTTCACCCTGCTCTCAAGCTTGCTGCTTTTACCCCAATATTGAAAAAATATTGGGGCAACTACTGACCCATCTCTAACCTTCCTTTCCTCTCCAAAATCCTGGAACACACTGTTGCCTCTCAGCTCAAGTTACACGTAGACTCCAATAACCTCTACGAAACACTCCATTCCCTAGCACAGAAACCGTTCTCACAAAAGTCACCAACAATATCCTCTTCTCCGCTGATTCCGTTCACCTCTCTATCCTCGTCCTCCTCAACCTCAGTGCCACTTTTGACACCATCAGTCATTCCATTCTCATCACCCGTGTCCAATCTTCCATTGATCTAACAGGAATTGCTCTTTCCTGGTTCAAATCCTACCTCTCTGATCGACAACAATACATCTCTGTCAAGAACTGCAACTTCTCCACTACCCCCGTCACCCATGTGTCCCCCACGGCTCTGTTTTTGGTCCCCTGCTCTTCATCTTAAACATCCTCCCACTCTGTCAGATCCTCCGTCACCATGGCCGATGACACACAGTTGTATTTCTCCACCAAAGCCATCACTCCAACCACCCAATAATTACAATAAATCAGAAATCATCATCACTGACTTAATAATGGGCTGCACTATTATTGGCTATTATTGGCTATTATTGACTGTCAATCATACAGTGCTGCTGTTGGCAGCACTGTATGATTGATTCTCTCTCTCTCTCTCTCTCTCTCTCTCTCTCTCTCTCTCTCTCTCTCTCTCTCTCTCTCTCTCTCTCTCTCTCTCTCTCTCTCGCACCCGTAACCGCTTTGAGCTGGACCAGAGAACGTGGAAGGAAGGAATCTTTTGCAGCTGGCGATACATTGCACTGCGCAAATGTATTCAATATAATAGCACTGCATGTTACACTCACGTTAATTTCATTTTGGTAAAATGAAGAAAAAAGACTAGAGTTTACTGTACTTCATAAAGCTTGAATCACTTGCGCCACCTTGCAACAACATGCGTCAATATGCGCGACGTGCGTCAGGACATACCACAGTGAAGGTACACACGCCGATATGCGTCGATATGCGTCAAGACCACTTTGACGCATTGGTGTAGACAGGGCCTTAGCCTGAATATCAGACTGCCTCTGTTCGGATTTATTGTTAGGCCAACCCCCAACTCAGACTCTCATTGGATAAAGGTAGGGGAAGTGATTTCACTTTTGTCAGATATCACCCCAAAAGAAAAAATCTGTTAAAATGCTCTATTATAAGGTGTGCAGACCATATTTGGAGTTCCCCCCTCCCCACGTTAGCAGAGTAGCTAATAAAAGTTCCCCAGGTGGTGGGTGAATTCTCCTCCAATCAGGATCGAGCAGCAGGTTCACACAGTGTAGGTACTGTTGGGCGCCCCTAGTGCACCAAGCTGGTACTACACGACTAATTTCAAATCACTTCCCTTAGCTTTAAATACATCTTGGTAGGGAAGGAAATTAGAGGTTGACAATAGAAGGCCAGTCTATGGGTCTCAGCCAATAATAGTGCAGCCCATTATGAAGTCAGAGAGGCTCCGGAGTGAAAAGACAATAGTCAAGAAATATGCATATCGAGAAAAAAACTAAACAAGGAACTGAAAAGGATGAACAAAACACGAAATATGAAAAATGGATGATAATTTCCAACACATACCCTAAGCTTCTCCTGATATTCCTGGTTGTCGTCTCTGAAAGAACGTTTCATGAAGAGTTCCAGGGCCTCTCTCTGACTGGACAGATGGATGTCAGACAGCTCCTCCCAGGTGTTGGTGGGGAATCGTACCGACTTCATCCTCTGTACATAGAGGTCCAGGGCCTGCTCAACGGCTTTGGTGTTCTCAACCTCAGCCAGAGCCTTCACAGCATTTTCCACACAGGGAACCTCTCCACTACGGATGGATTCCACATACTTCTCTGCCAGCTGACCAAGCACTGTGGAAGATAGAATCATTCAGCAAGAGAATTAAAACTAGTCATGGTAGTTCAGAGATTAATGTTCATGCTGGAGCAGACAAAAATCACATGTTGCTAATTCCATTATCACCTACAACAGGAAAATACAGGAGGCTGGCAGAGAGCCAGCGAAATCCATTCAAGCCCTCGCCCGCGGGCGCGCCCGGTTTCAAAAGCGGGCGCCCTAACCCTAACCCTAACCCTACCCTAACCCTAACCCTAACCCTAACCCTACCCTAACCCTAACCCTAACCCAACCCTAACCCTACCCTTTCAAAAGCGGGCGCCCGCTTTTGAAACCGGGCTCGCCCGCGGGCGAGGGCTTGAATGGATTTCGCCCCTGCTGGGCTGGCAGGTATAACAATGTGACTAAACTCCACCCACGTTGAGTCATCTCGGGGAACGGGGGTACACAAGGACCTTTCTAAGACACAACAAAGCGATTTTAAATTAGCATGTAAAACTCTATTTAATGCTCTAAAACAACGGGGGTACACAAGGACCTTTCTAAGAAAAACCTTTGACACCTTTCGAGAGGTGAAAGAGAGGGATGAAAGACCCCAAATTGCTTAACCACATATTCAACATTAAGCAAAATAGCTAGCATGAGGATCAAAAAAAACTTTGCAAGAAGGGCAGAAGATCCACTAGAGGGGTACAAAGTAATACCTGCCTACAGAAAAAATAAAAACTTAAAAGATTACCTAGTCCACAGCAAACTCAAAGGAACAAACAGAAACCTCCCTAAAAGGCCAGATTACTTTAAACCCAAACCACTAGTGAAGAATAGATCAACGAAAATCATGATAGGGATAAAACAAAACATTACAGCGTCCACAAAAAACTGTGTCTATCTAATCACATGCAACAGATGCAAGTTACAATATGTAGGGGAAACCAGAAACACAATAGCGGATAGACTTAACCAACATAGATATAACATAAAAAATGCCAAAGAGATGTCCATAATAGTAGAACATTTTATGGGACATGGAATTGGGGCAATGGAAGTGTGTGGATTAGAATCCAATCAAACATGGACAGAGGGAGAGAGGAAGTTTGCAGAAAAACAATGGATTTTAAAACTTAATACCACATTCCCACAGGGTTTAAACCACTATGAAAGATAATTAAGATTATTTATCCCAGACCTAGATAGACTCCTTCAACAAAGATGGCGAATGCAAACATTCTCTGTATTGTACTCCTACATAATATTGTAAGAGACAAAACATTGAAGTCTTTTACCACAAACCTACCCTAACCCTAACCCTACCCTTTCAAAAGCGGGCGCCCGCTTTTGAAACCGGGCTCGCCCGCGGGCGAGGGCTTGAATGGATTTCGCCCCTGCTGGGCTGGCAGGTATAACAATGTGACTAAACTCCACCCACGTTGAGTCATCTCGGGGAAATGAAGTTGTCAGTAAAGGGTCTAAACTTTATTTTCTCTGATTTTTTTATTATCTGTGATTCACCCAACAGTACTATTGCAATGAAAATGAAAAACTGAAATATTCATATAAATATTTTGACAACAAAATGTAAAGTGAGCACTACTTCGCAGTAATTTATGTCAATCCCTGTCAGAAATATCAGACACCCTGTGAATGTAGTGTAACTAACATGTACAACACAGCACATTCCACTTACATCTGCCAGTGACCTCCACACCATCACCAACATACTTGGTGTCAGACTGGGTGTAGATGTGTTCAGTGAACATGTTGACCTGTTCAACAAAGTCTGGATCCAGGTCATCATCAGTCGCTTCCTCCATTCGTCTCATTATCCTAGAGTTGGCCGGTGTCTCAAACACAAAACAATGGCGTGGCGAGAAAAACTTCCGAATGCAGGCACGAGGTTCATTGTACTGCTGATTCTCTTCACCTTTGGCAAAATAGAACACAATACCTTTTAGTGCGTAGATCTGGATAGTTTAAATTATTGAAACCTCAATTATTATTACCCTTATTGTTTTTTATGGATGGGTTGTTTTTGGCCTTTATGGGTACAGTAATTAGAAAGGAAATCCCAGAAAATTCAAATAATTTTCATGAGTTTATGAAACCTGGTATCTCCTTGAGTGCGTAGTCCAGGTACTCGTCTGCTGTACAGGGTTCCCCATGAATCTCCAGATCAAGTGAAAAATCTCGTACAGCCCACACAAAGGAGGGAAGATAACGAACAATCGTATGCTCATTATCCTCCTCATTGGACTTAATTTTAATAATCTCTGTCAGTTCTGTCACATAGCTGTGAGGGGTAATGTTAAGGATGACAAAATAACCTCACACACAAGTCTGGGTTTGTAAAGCTAAGTGTTTAGATATTTAGAAGTGGTGCCATAATCATGAAAATGTTCTTGTAAATGTGGTCAGACTCACTTCCATCCTGGACTACAAGTTAATCCATCCGTCCTGAGGTCATTGTAGGAATTCACAAATCCAGTCCCATCTGAGTTCATTGTTTTTCTGACCATTGTGCAAGTTTCAAATTGTGCTACTGAGTTACTGCAGTTTTCTTCCAGCAGTGAAATGTCTCTTATAAGGGTCTTAAATCGATCCTTATAATATATTTTACTCTTCAGAGTGTAAAATGAGGTCCAATGAAACATTTTACACTCTCAGGAGTACAATTATTAAACACCTGCAATACTTAATTTACAGAGTCTACAGAATTGAGTATGTTTTGATCAACTACTGTTGTCTCATACTAACATCAATACAGCATGTAATTGTGGACAAAATCCAGCAGAATCACCTTCTATTCCCATGATCGATCCACTTAGCCAAACACCCGCTTCATCTTCTTACCAGGTATTGAAACTTTTGCTGCTCACCCACCTCCACCCCAGCCACCACCTGTCGTGTTGGATCTGCTGTTTAGTTATGGGGATTCAGAGTCCCAGGACGGGAGTGTTGCGCTTGATCCGTGTACCTTTAAAAGCAGATCCAATCTGCTTTTAAGGTACAGGAAAAGATATGACAGGGACCCCCACAAGAGAACCTGCTTATTTTCCTGATAATATTCAATAATAATAATTATAATGCCACCCCATGGCAGGCTACTTTTTGTCTCTGTGTTTTTATAACCTGCTTTGCTTAGAAGAGTTCAGTAATGCAAATGCATGTCAAGATCAATAGATCGTGAAATTAAAGCTATAAGGCAGCCCTTTCATAAGCAACTAAAAGGTTTGACAATGTTTGAAAAATGGTGAGGGGCACAAGAAAAAAAAAGAGTAAAAAAGAGTAAAAAAATATATACATATAGTAACGGGAAAATTACTTTTCACAACAACACAATACTTTTTGTGTAAGTAACGTAAAGTAACATAAAATCCTTTTGAAATGAACTAACTAGTAACGGTAATTAGTTACTTTTTATGTATATGAGAGTCAAGTGCAATTTTGGGAACATCAACATTTACCCTAAAACAATAAACACCTAAACGTAATCTCATTAAAACTAAGATGTTTGATTTAAATCCATGATTAATGCCATGTGTAGCCAATAAGCAGCTAGCTACTAGCTTGTAGACAATTGCTAGTCTGTGTTTGCTCCCAACACCTCCAGTATCAGTATCATGTTGTGAAAAAACTTGTGCGCCACGCAACCCCTAGTGGACAAGACCAGTTCTACACAATGAATCTGAGTGTCATGTGACAATAAGTAGCATCTGTTAACATGGGTTAACATGACGGCTGAGGTCCAAGTGAATTATAGAAAATCCTAGATATAATCCTCGCAAAAGAGTGAACGATTATAGAATAATGAAGGATACTGAAGTCTCTTCAGGGATGTATTATCAATGGTCCCCATGCTGTTGTAGACCATGGTGCTGCTGAGGAGAACTGCCAGGGTAAAGATCCAGTTGTCATGGTCCGTATTTCCCTGAAAACACAATACATTGTGCGGACATCATGTTTTATGTAGTATTAGAGTAAATGTGGTGAATGTCCAACTCTAATCCCCATCAGGTTCTGAGGTAATTTATTGAATGAAACCTGATTTGAACATGAAACAAAATGGCGTTCTCACCTTCCTAACATCTCCCAGTCCCTCTGTGTCCAGCAGCACCAGAGTGTGGTCAGTCTTCCTGGGGTGAGGAATACACCACATCCAGATGCCCTTTGTCTGGGGTACGACGGTAGCACCCAGAGGAAATCCTTGAGGATGGAATATGGGACAATAACAAACCAAAATACAACATAAGAAAGGGCCAAGCAATAAGAGCAAAAACACACCCGTGTAAACTCAGCAGTGCAGGCTGCTCAACAACACCGCTGGTTGGCTACAGTTATAGTTACAGTGCTCAGTGTGAATGTCACCGGGCGCTGTATGTTTCCTTGGCAGACAGACAGAGCTGCTGGGGCTAGGGCACAGCTACGAACAAGCAGTGGTTACACTGTATCACAGCAAAAGTCAAATAGTGACTTTTTTCCAGACCCCACACAAAGTCACTATTTGACTTTCCAAAGTCAAATAGTGACTTTCTGAAGAGGGTGTGGTTTTCCTTTTGTCTTGCAAAAAAAAAAAAAAAAAAAAAAAAAAAAAAAACACCAAAACAGTAGCAGCACTGATTCGAACCGCCAACCTATTGACTACTGGCCTACCTGCTTTACCCCCTGAACACCGCGCCCCCTGCTGATTCTAGCATAGTTTTACTGAGGTTAGGAATAGTTTTACTGAGGTTAGGTTTAGGCATAGTTTTACTGAGGTTAGGTTTAGGCATAGTTTTACTGAGGTTAGGTTTAGGCATAGTTTTACTGAGGTTAGGTTTAGGCATAGTTTTACTGAGGTTAGGTTTAGGTTTGTGGTAGAAGACTTCAATGTTTTGTATTCTACAGCATTATGTATGAGTACAATACAGAGAATGTTTGCATTTGCCATCTTTGTTGAAGAAGGGTCTATTTATGTCTGTATAAATAGGCTCTTTCTTCAAATTCAGAGGTACAAGCTGGTTAGGTTTGTGGTAAAGGACTTCAATGTTTTGTATCCTACAGCATTATGTATGAGTACAATACAGAGAATGTTTGCATTCACCGTCTTTGTTGAAGAAGGGTCTATTCATGTATTTGATGCATTTTTTTTTCCTTTTTTTTTTTTTTGCAAAACAAAAGGAAAACCACACTCTCTTCAGAAAGTCACTATTTGACTTTGGAAAGTGAAATACTGACTTTGTGTGGGTTCTGGAAAAAAGTCACTATTTGACTTTTGACATGTGATACAGGGTTGACTATATCTGTCAGAGCATGAAAGGTGCCAACCTGACCCTTGCCAGAGGGGGGGCTATGATTGGCGTTTGATCGATGGCCTCACAGACAAGCTGTGTGTTTGGAAGTCTTGTGTTTGGAAGCAGTGCCGATTCTGGCCTCCAAGGGGCCCTAAGCAGGTTTTTTACTAGGGGCCCTGCTTTTTTTTTTTTTTGTTATTTTGGCCATTTTTTGCAGAGAAATAAATTATAGATAACTTAATTGTTATAAACCTATGGACACACACACACACACACACACACACACACACACACACACACACACACACACACACACACACACACACACACACACACACACACACACAGAGAGAGACACACAGACTCTCTCTCTCTCTCTCTCTCTCTCTCTCTCTCTCTCTCTCTCTCTCTCTCTCTCTCTCTCTCTCTCTCAATGTTTCCTTTTCAAATGAATGTATTTATTGCTATTTCAATCCTGACCAACAACAAAACGATATGAAACTGTCTCTTATGTAGAGATGTAGAAGGTCTAGAATAGGGACAAATAAGAGTTGAAAATATTTGTTCACCGTCAAAGTATTGTAGGCTACAGTAACCAACACATTCTGTGTAGTAGCATAATAGTGCCACATAAACATCAGTCACAGAGACTCTGTGATGGGACTGGCTTCATGAAGTGAATGGAGTTGACATGACTGTCTATATCCATAATACTCTAAGCTTTGGGCATGCCACATGATAGGAGATATTATTATTGACAAAATACAACAAGCTTGTATCTCTGCCACCAAAAAAACATTTTGTACAACACAACAACACACTACCGACAACCCAGCATTTAACAGCACAACCGAAAACTGCAGTCATTCATAGCGTTAGCCTGCCAGCCTACCTGACTGCTGCTGCTCCTTTTTTCATATCCTGAAGTAATGATGTTGTTGACCAAACATGCTAAGCAAAAAGGGGGGGCGTTTCTGCGTGGTGTAAAAAACCGCGACAGCGGGCATGATTCAAGTAACGCTGTTTACGGAAGAAGATTTCCCTTCTACGTACAGAACAAGCATGCACTAGAGTGGTTACGTTCGCCCGCTGTACGTTATTTACGTAATGCTCCGCGATTCAATAAACGTACATGCGCCCACTCTACGTTATTTGCGTAAATAACAGTTCTTTCAATTAGTTATTTACTCAGAGCTGGCGGGGGCCCTTTGGGGAATCGGGGGCCCAACGCAGGGTGCGTAGTATGCGTATAGGAAGAATCGGCGCTGTTTGGAAGTCACCTCCTGGGGCAGCCAAGACTCAGCCCGGACTGTTACATACATCTGGGCTGGTAAGAGTTGGACATTGGCTGAGCAGAGAATTTTGTAGGCCTCACCCTGAGTCCCCTGCACAGGTACCTCCACCTGTGCCTCACACACAGCTGGACCCGGAGTACCCACACTTAAGCATCCCTCAGCGGGCCTTAAAAGGATCCCAGGCTATGGATAAATACTTTATACTTGCCCTATATAACTAGAATGGAACATTTAAAACACATTGAATAAGCTCTTTAGTTTAAAAATAGTTCATGTTTTTATCCCAACGGGGCCACCATTTTACTGTGCCTGTCACATGGTGATGATGTCACAGAAGATCGCTCCGCAGTAGAAGTAATGCAATGTTCAATGCAATGCATGTTCAATTCTAGTTATAGAGGGCAAGTATAATGTATTTATCCATGTTTGCCTCATCAGACAGGAATCCTTTTAAGACGTGTGATCCCGCAGCAGTTAAAACCGCCTGCCCCTGGGACAACAACAATCAGCCCCATGCTCCACTTGCATGGGGCCCACTACGACCATAATTTAGACTCAACATACATTTTTATTACTTTACTTTTTCATTCATTTCATCATTCATCATTCATTTCATGGATTTTGGTGGCCCCTCCTTTTTACAGTAGGCTATGTTCCATAAATATACAACAAAAATAGTTAAGAGGTGCAATTCGAGCATAATAGTGCAGGAAGAGGCCAAAGGTATGGGTGCTTGGGGTAGGTGGGGTGGGCGGCTAGCGTTTTCTTTTCCCTGGTATGCTCTGGTTCTTATCAGAAGCTTCTTTTGCAGTCTATTTTGAGTGGATTTGAGACTGCGAAACTGCTTCCCATGCAGCAGCATCTCAAACAGACTGCGTTTGGGATGGTTTGGGTCCTTCATTATTCCTCTTTGCTGTGTTCATCGTAAAGGTTTGGAAGGGGGAGCAAATGTCTGCTGATGTGTTCAGAAGTCTGCACTACTCTTTGCAGTGCGGTTTAGGACAGTTTAGTTCAGTGCAGTTGCTATACCAGTCTGTGCAAGCAACAGGATGCTCTCTGTGGTGCCTGTGCAGAAACCTCCTGGAGCTTTTGGAGTTTACTGAGAAATAAGAGTGTTGTTCTTCTTTGCTGTAAGCTGTTTAATCATCACCCACATTCCAATGACTGTTGTGTCATCAGCAAAATAATGCCTGTGGCAGTCTATCAGTAGTTCAAACAATTCTGCTCTGCTTTTCTATAATGGAAAAACAGTTGAGGGCCAGTCCTATGACAGCTCGAGACCTGAAATTAGTTGATACCTTATAATGAAAAATCTCACCTTTGTTTTTCCCAGCCAGTCTGTTCATCAGGTAGGACTTCCCAGTTCGGTACATTCCTACTACTGACACCACAACCACTTTCTGCTCAATCTGCTGTAGAATCTGCAGAGCCTCTGGAACCACGCAGGGATTCCCTTCTCTGTCACTCTCTATCAGACATATTGGATACTCCATGCTGTATGGCTCCATTCTGTAGGCTGGCTCCTCCATGCTGCTCACTGCTTAGTGGAGAAAACACACAGAGGGACATGGAGACAATATGTACAAGGGGAGAACAATGTATTTAATGCTATCTAAATAAACAAGAGCTTATCTATGTGTTTTATATGTTCAACTCTAGTTATAGAGGGCAAGTATAATGTATATCCATATTTGTGTCATTATGCAGCGTTCCCTTTAAAAGTAAGGTTGGCAAATTTATCTACATAGGAGCCACACAGTGGAACAGCCAGGGAACTAGTGGATAACTGATATAAATGTTCAGGTCCTTTAAACAGAAAAGTAAATTATGGTTAATGAAAAAGGTTTCCCTATAAAGCGTCAGCTTATAGACACAGGGACAGAGTCTTTGGGAGATGGGGTGTAGTGTATGTATTATACGTGTTTGTATTGTACTGTGATATAAAGTATGGTAATGTATTTTTGTGTTCAGTGTAGAGGACATATGAGGAAATAAGCCTGCGGACCTTTATTGGTCATCCTTGAAATGCTGATTATAAGGATTCTTTTGATTTTCTAAACAAGTCAAATCAAATCAATGATGACAGCCAAAAGCAATGCCATCCACAGGGGCACAGCAAATTACAAATAAATGTGATATTTGAGGGATAAACCCTCCATATTATTTACACATGATCACAGGGGTGAAGTGGCATGGTAATAGGCTTGACTAAAAATAGTGGGAGGGGCGTAGTAAGTAACTGCAGCAACCACACTGTACAATTTTGGAAGAAATAAATAAATACGAAATAGAAATAGAAATAAATACTTAGAATAGATTTACAGTAAATAACTTGAATATAGGCTCTGGCTTTCATGGCAGTAGTATGGGTGAGCTGTACTCTTGTAGTCCCAACAGGTGGCGGTGGTCACCTGGGTCTAGGCTGTCAAGGGTTTTAGTTGCATGTTTGCTCTAGCCTATAGTCTGGGGTGAAACTAGTGTTTCACTAGTTTTCTTCTTTTGCAGTGTGTGTGATTGAACCTGTGTGCGTTGTGGTGGCGGTCTGTCCCCTAACCCCCTGCCTTTCCCCCTTGAGCATAAGAACACCTGTAGCACACCTGTCTACTGTGATAGGCTAATGGCCCTGTGTGACACTGACCGGTGTAAAATCATTTTAATTAGTGTTTTGTAATTGATAAATACATTTCAAGCTTGATTTATTTTTACATTTGGTCAAACCGAAAGTGTTCAAAAAAGTTGAAGTCCTTGGCTTCGACGTCACCTAAATAGGCATGCTTTAGCAGCACAGCTGTACTCGCTAGGGTTTAATATTTTTTCCGAATTTGGCCCATTTAATATACCAGGAATTTGCCAATGGTGTCCCGGGCCTCATGGGAATTCCCATAAAGATATACAAGTCCCCCTAAAATGCATTTATATGTAGAGAAACCTAATATTCGCAATAGAATAGTGATATTTTATTGTTTTAAGCATTTCCAAAATATTCAACATGCAACAACAAATACAAAAATAATAATGTAGCACGAAAAACACTCCATCTGTGATCTTGTACATCGCATAATGTTATCTACACATCACAAGAAAATAAGATGATCAAGGCTTAATGATCACATGGCATGCCAAGATGCCTTTCTAACAAGAAACAAATAATAACCTCTTGGAAGACGGGTCCCGAAGGCATTCCCAGGTGGGAAATTAAGTGCACTAGAACCGTGCATCCCGGTATTAAACCCCAGCACTCGCACACATACCGTTCTAGAACTGAATTAGAGGAGCTCCTCTAATTCATGAGATTTCTTCTCCCAACATTTTAAATGTTGGATGCTGCGGTGGTGACTGTCTGTGTTGTTTTGTTTAACAATGGCTTTCCTCATTCAGGGACCTCTACAAATATGCCTGTCACTGGACTGTATCTAAATCTGACACAGACATTATATGCTATTTATGAATGCTCAGTTAGTATTTGTCCTGTACAAAGGTTTAAAGGCGAGTTTCCAGGACAATACATTTTTTAACACCATGTACTTTTGATATAAATACATTTAATTAAGTGATTGTCTTACTGGGTACTTTTACTTTCAAGTGAAAAATCAGTACATGTTGCTTCATATTGCTTCTCCCTTTTGTGTTGTGCAGCCTTCTGCCACCTACCTGTTTTTTTTTCTCTTGAAGTGTAATTCACTTGTTTCCACTTGTTCAATCATTCATGGGGAACAGATCTATCACTTTAGCCAGTATACTATTGTAGCTGTCACAGTCCTGTTGTTTGATGTTCATTAATCTGCCGGACCCAAACCCATTATAACTTAAAACTCCATTTTAACCATGACAGATTATTCGAAAACAGCCCATCTTTTTTCTGGTGACTGATATTGTCCTCCTAATACGTGAGAGGGCTGTGGAATTTCATTTACAGTTTTTATTTATTTTTAAAATATTTTTTTATTCATTTGGTTGGGCATTCCCAAATATGGAGGGGGCTACATTTTACAAAACAATATTTTCAAAATAAATGAAAACTGTAAATGAAATTCCACGGCCCTCTCACGTATTAGGAGGACAATATCAGTCACCAGAAAAAAGATGGGTTGTTTTCGAATAATCTGTCATGGTTAAAATGGAGTTTTAAGTTATAATGGGTTTGTATAGGAAGGACGTTCCGGCAGACTAATGAACATCAAATATCTAAATAGTGAAAGGAGTAACTTATAAACTGTCTGGTGTGTTCACATGAGGCTGAGTAGACCATAAAATGACCAAAAGTTTTTTTGAAAGTGGAGTACCCCTTTAACTATTGTACCACTCTGGATTGAATTGAGAATGGAAGTGAGTAAACAGGGGGATAAGTGTTCACTATAGGAGAGGTCATAACCAACTCCTGACAGTAGAGGGAGACTAAGCTGTATGGAGCTACACAGGCAGCAACACACTAGAACCACTGATTAACAGGAAGTGAATACTTTATGCTTGGTGTTCTGTGCAGGTGAACATAGACATGACCTCCTGTGGGGAACAGCAGAGTAAACATCGTGCTCCTTTCTTCTTTTTGTCAGGTAAATCTAATTATTCCAGCCACAAATAAATTTGGAATAATGTGACAAAAAATAGGACAGTCTGTTGATCTGTTTCATGTTTGCAGCAGCTTACAGGTTGATGCAGCATGATCGTACAAATGATCAGAATGTCTACAGTATTTATATTAAGTATTGGTACTGCTAGTTCACTGAGTTTGTACACATGCAAACTCAGTGTATGAGTCAGTATGCATATGTCTACATATATGAATGTAAAGAGGATTAAATCTATGAGGGAGTATGTTTAAAATAGAGATGTTAAAATGCCCTGGTTGTTATTGTTTAAGATTGAGTGATAGGCCTATGCTGCAATGAGGTTCATTATTGTTTATTGTTTATTATTGTCATATCAATTCAGAGATGGTTATATATTGTTATCTGAAAAGAAAAAAGGTATAGGTTAAAACAAAACCACAGACAGCTAAACAGGAAGTGAATAGTTCAGATGCAGCATGGCGTTCTGTGCTAGTCTAGCCTACAGCAGAGTAAACTGTGTGCCCCTTTCTTCTGTTTTTTCGGAATATAGTAAATAAATAAATAAATAAATAAATAAATAAATAAATAAATACATGTGATACAGAGGCTGGTTTATTCCATGTCAGACCTGTAACACTATGCAGATATTCTTCCATTTTGAGTTGGAAAAATGATTATACCACATTTTCTGCCTGGATTATGCGATCGCAGAATCCATTGCATAATCAAGCAAAAGGCAGGGATCAGTTTATTTCTAAAAGGGCCTGTGATTCCCGCAATAATTGCATAAATATGCAAATTATGCGGCTGATTTCACAATCCCCGCATATTTCCCATAAAATTGCTAAAATTACAAACTCACTCATTTGTTCACATTCACACAGAATTGGTGGTGGTAAGTGCCTCTCTCTCTCTCTCTCTCTCTCTCTCTCTCTCTCTCTCTCTCAAAACATTGTGTGCTCTGTGTGTGTGGGGTGTGTGTGTGTGTGTGTGTGTTAGCTGTTATTTTGCGTGGAGGGACTGTGGAACACATCCATACACGACTTATTATATTACGGTTAAAAGACTCACCCCAGGTAATGGCAATACTCTAATCAGTGTATTCTTAGAAAGTATGGAAAATCGGACGGTCGTTATAAAGTTGACAGCTGTTTGAACTTTGTTTTTGTATTTGTAGGTCTTAAAGTGATGCCATGCACATTTGTCCAGCTGTGCATCTGGTTGACTAGATTTAGAAGCCATTACGATAGGCCTACTGAAATGATTGAAATGATTGATTGGAGACATCAGTCATTTTACATGTACAACTGTATCTCAATCACAGTTTGTGTGGGCGTGGCTTAGTAAAAAGCTATTATGATGTCTGTTTTGCAATGGCTCTACTCATTCATGGACCCCAAAATGAATATATATTTGACTGGATCCCCCATCCAAAATGTATTTTTGTGTGAGCTTGTAGATATCCCTACCCTTAACTGTAATGGTGCTGAAATATATTTTTATATTTATACATTTTGCAAGGGACCCCCTGGAACCCCATCAAGGAGTGCTGGGGGTGCCTGGACCACGCTTTAAGGACCAGATGCTTACCATAAGGTCTAAGAAATCCCTTTTTTATCAAAGCGCATATTATGTTTCCACATATTCACTTTTTTTTGCATATTTCGCATTTCCCCACATAATTTGCATTTTCCACATATTTCTGCATAATTTCTGCAACTTTTGAAAAGTCCCGCAATTTCACCACATAATTGCACATAAATCCTGCATATTCCATAATCAAGGATTTTTGCCCATAACAATCCGGATTTTAGTCTGCAAAATTTCTGTGTTTTTCTGGAGGGTCTAGTGTAATGCTTGTTACACACCAGCGAAAAAGCGAAACGATTTTTTTCGTGCGAATATTTCGTTTTTTTTAAAAACATATTGGAGTCAATGTAAGCTTACACACCACGGCGAATTAGCGAAATAACGAAAATGCAACTATTTTCGCTTTTTGTTTTTTCGCTTTTGTGTCGAATTTTTCAGCTAGTCGCAGGCGACTAATACCCGCTGACCAATCAGAATGCAGTCTAAACTGCGCTGCCGTGTATAAACCATAAACTGCAGCGCATCTTTCTCTTTCTCTCTCTCTGTGTGTGTGTGTGTGTGTGTGTGTGTGTGTGTGTGTGTGTGTGTTTGCCCCATATTTGGCAGACCAATAGGCTCATGCATTGGCCTGCACAGCCACATGCAATGGCATCGTCGCAACCCCCTGCAATAACCTATTCTCGGAGCAACGTGATCATCAAAAACGATGGACAGCCATAAGCAAGTGTGTGTGTGTGTGTGTGTGTGTAAAAGAGAGAGATTTATGCAAAATACTATACGCACAATATGACACACAAGTGCTTATACCTGCAATGTAAATAAGTAAATTTGAACAACAGCCATTAGGCCCACTCTATTTAAGCTTATTTTGTGTTTTCCCTAAATAACTGGACGACAACTGCACCACTTTTTGGGTAATAAATCAACTTCAGCAAATAAAGTTAATTAGCGGTATAGCGGTGCAAACTGCATTAATTAGTTGTATAGTTAGGCCCTCCAGAAAAACGCGATTATGCGATCGCAGAATCCATTGCATCATCAAGCAAAGGGCGCGCATTATGCGACCATCAATTAATTTCTAAAAGGGCGCGCAATTCACGCATAATTTACGTATTTTGCACATGTCGCGCAAAATATGCGCATTATGCTGGCATCGCGTGATTTCACAATCATCGCATATTTTCGCATAAAGTTCATAAAGTCACAACCTCACTCATTTCTTCACTTCACACAGAAGCGCATGGTGATGATCGCCTGCAGCGCGCCTCTCTCTCTCTCTCTCTCTCTCGCTCTCGCAAAGCATTGTGCAGCGCGTGCGTGCGTGTGTGTGCGCGTGTGCGTGTGTGTGTGTGTGTGCGCGCGCGCGCTGCTAGTGCTGCTTCGTCAAGACGGCATGATATCGCATCTGCTCGTTTGTTATTTTCCGTGGCTGTATTGTGGAATACATCCATCCATACGCAGCTTATATTACCGTCGGAGGGCTTCGACTCAGCCCAGGTGACGGCAATGCTAATCAGTGTATCTTAAAGCATCAAAAAGCTCCGCTGAACGGGCAGTCGTTATAGCCTATAGTTTACAGCTGCTTCAGTGTTCTCATCGTAGCCTATTTCTATGTCTAAAGGTAATTTCATGCACATTTGTCCAGAGCATAGTCGGCTATATGTCTGCTTGACTAGATTTAGAAACCATTTTGATACTGAAACGATTCATTATTTAATATGGAGAAATCCTGTTATTTTACATGTAACTCAATGTGTGACAAAGGCAGGGTGGTGTGGGATGTCATAGTCAAAAGTTATTATTATGGCTCTACCCATTCATGGACGGACCCCTAAATGAATATTTGACTGTGTGGATGCCCATCTGAAATATATTTTTGTGTGAGCTTGTCGTTGATGGGCTTGAAAATAGCCCATGGCATCGACAAGCTCACACAAAAATAGGCTTAGGCCTATGTTGAAAAGGTCACCAGAGAAGTCGGCCCGCCGCGAAGTCGGACCAACCGAAATGTTGCGACATTGAGGGGTCAGAAACTGTGCGCAGGAAGGCTGTTCAGCCTGAAAGAGGGACAAACTGGAGTTTGAAATACATTGTTTTCAACGATGGCGGTGCAAATAAGAGCTATGTAAACATCTGTTATAAAGCATTGCACAGTGACAACTAAAGTCTCTAATGTCTAGGCTGTAGGCCTACTAGTAGTAGTAGGCTATAAAACATTGTAAAATAAAACGGTCGCACGAGAGTCGGCCCGAATCGTGTGGAGAGCTCGGGCCGCGGCTGTGGAGAGCTCGGGCCGCGGCTGTGGAGAGGTCGGGCCGCGGCTGTGGAGAGCTCGGGCCGGGGGAGTGGAGAGGTCGGCCCATGTCTGTGGAATAGTTAGTTACTTAGTGAGCTAGTGTCAGCTGTTTTAGGCCCTTGTATATCATTATCCTTATTATTGTGCACTTTTTAAGGCTACAACAGAATGTAGAAGATTAATTGTCATGTTGATCTAGTGAATGTTTTGACTGCTTTGTTTCCCTGGTCCAGTTGAGAGTAAACCAGTATTATTGACATGCATATGTCTTGATAATGGTTGACATGCAGTGATAATGGTGCCTATACATGTCTATTGTCATGACTTGATTAAAGACATGTCTATTGTCATGACTTGATTAAAGAGTGAAATATGTATTTATTCTACTCTGGTAAAGAGTAATGGTGCCTATACATGTCTATTGTCATGACTTGATAATGGATAATGGTGCCTATGCATGTCTATGATATGCAGTGATAAAGGTGCCTATGCATGTCTAATGGGCCGACTTCTCCACACCCCCTGGGCGACTTCTCCACACCACCTAGCCGACTTCTCCACACCCCCTGGGCGACTTCTCCACACCACCTAGCCGACTTCTCCACACCACCTAGCCGACAAAGCTGGGTTGTTAATGTGTATGCTGTAGTAAATGACGTAAAATAAAGGGATTTATGAACATCAGGCTATTGCCTGATGTTTTTACTATATCCTAAAGTATTACGAAACAATCTAAAATAAAGATAATATGAAGTCTATGTAGGAGAGCCGCCATTGGAATGATCCCATTTAGTGATCAGGGTTTGCAACAGCGTAACTCTGTCTATACTCAGGGTCCGAGTTCGCGGCGGCCCGACTTCTCCGGTCCCCTTTGAAGATATCCCTAAGTTTCAATATATTTTTATATTTATACATTTTGCTAAGGACCCCCTGGAACCCCCCCCCCCCCAGAAGAGCACATTAAGAACCAAATGCCTATAGGTGTAAGGTGTAATGCCTAGGTGTAAGAAATCGCCTTTTTAATCAAAATGCATTTTTAAAAATGCATTTTTCGCATTTTCCCGCATAATTTGCATTTCCCCGCATACTTCGCATTTGTTCCGCAATTTTTGCAAATTCCCGCATTTTCACCGCATAATTGCACTTAAAAACCCCGCATATTCCATCGCATAATCAAGGATTTTTGCCCGCAACAATCACGATTTTAGCTCGCATAATCAAGGATTTTTCCCCGCGTTTTTCTGGAGGGTCTATATAGTGGTGTCAACTGTATTAACGGATTGCTGAGGATTACATGATTATTGAGTCCTTTGATGAGTCTGGTTTTGCTCTGGTTTTGGTCAATATTAAAGAGTAAATTCAAACATTGTCAATATTTTACTATGTCATTAATATACCTCATAGATGTTGTGTTAAAAGACGAAAAATGTCCTCATATTCTGTTTTTCTAGAAATGAAATGCTTGCCATGGTAATGCTTTTCATCAGAGCTTCAGCTCTCACTCCCACAGAAATTACATTGATCTTTAATGTAATGACAGTAAAATGTCGACAATGGGTAGAATTGCTCTTTAAGTTTGAGAGTATAAGATAAAATGAGCTTAAAATGAAACCAATTTTACACTCTCTAGAGATAAGGATCTGTATGTGTGTGTATGTCTATCTGTGTGTATGTCTATCTGTGTGTGTGTGTGTGTGTGTGTGTGTGTGTGTGTGTGTGTGTGTGTGTGTGTGTGTGTGTGTGTGTGTGTGTGTGTGTGTGTGTGTGTGTGTGTGTGTGTGTGTGTGTGTGCGCATGTGCATGTGCGTGCGTGCATGCGTGCAGCTCTTACCGGTCAGTGTGTGTGTGTTAGCTGTGGTGAGTCCAGTGGTGTGGTCAGTAGTCAGTAGTAGAGGTACAGTATAATAGTGATCGCGTCTCAGAGAGACAGAAGTGAACCAGCAGTCAGACAGACAGTCATACAGACAGACAGGCAGCGTCTGATACTGTCATCAGATAATAATCAGATCTGTGTCACGTGGTGAAGGTGGTTCTACTGGATTCCTCAACACAACCTACTCCTCCTCCTACCACATTAACAGCTGCTTGTATATCTGTCTTTTCCCTTTCACCTCCACTAGGATTTTGGCCTCATAAAAGTCAATATTTTGTATGTCTCTAAATGTCTTAATGAAATGAACATGGTGGACCCTGTTGTAAACCAGTATGGTGTGGTGTCGTCCAGCCACAGCTAACAGTCTTTGAGTTGTGATTGAATTATAATGTAAATCTACAAGCTGTTAATACAAATACACATCAATCAATCAATCAATCAATCCTGGACCATACCTCATTTGCGCATTAGACTCTTTCGATACGCTCCAAAATACGGCACCTTTCAGGTTTTAAATATATACAGTAGCTCATCCTGCCCATTTCGGAGATATGATATCATGAATATAGTCTTCAACTTTTATTTTTGACAACTTATGCATTCAGTCTATTGGCATTAGTTTGCCATGGGATCCGATCGCCATGCCATGTCCCTGGCCTTATTAATCACGCTCGTATTGCCCTTTATTAATTAATCATCATCAGCTGCTGCGTTTCTGCCACGAAAGGCACAGCCATAAGAAGGCTTTCTTATATACAGTATATCTATGGGCACGGCTCTCTGGCTCTTGACGGTCTCGCTGATTGGTCACGCTCAAGGAATCTACAATCCTCATCACAGCCTTTTCAAGCAGTATGTGCACGCGCCAGCAAGCGAGGCTATATGATCGTGGCTCGCTAAATCCACACATTTTGAGCCTCGCTTTTGCTTTGGTGGAACAGAATGAACCAGGCTCTAAAGACCAGGATATAAAAAGCGTGGTTTTGGCTTAAATCCCCGACTTTCTAACCCACCTTTCGTGAAATACCCCCCTGCTCTATGGCTGGATGACACAGAAACTGTGTGTGTGTGTGTGTGCGTGTGTGTGTGTCTATAACTGAACACAAGGGTGACACATATAGATGTGTGTATAAAGTACTCAACACATACACATACTCAACACAAGTGATCAACACATATCATTAGTTCTATATTCATACTCCTCATAGATAAACAACTGTCTTCTAGCTCATAGAGTGTCACTTAAGGACAGATTCTAGACCTGCTGAGCCAGTTTATTTTGTTTGTCAAGGTCTTCCTGCAGATGAAATGTGCCAGAGATGCTTGCCAACTCTGCCATGGCCTACTTGTGAGCAATCTGCAAGCTGGCACTTGTCAGAGTGCAGTTCTAGTTTTTAAAAGCATTTACTGTATATATAGTTATCTGAACCGAATACATACAACTACACATAAACAAAACTATTATTAATTAATAATTATTAAAATTTAATACTAGTAATTAAGCTACTGAAGAAATTAAAGTGGGTTTTCACCATTGAACTTCTAATAGCTTTAATGAATGATAAGTATTCTGATATTAACCTGAGGACCACATTAAGTAAAGGTGCGGTCCACATGTGGTCCCTGGACCACCAGTTGCCCATGTATGAGCTTGACTGCCAAGCGTATGCGTGATGGAATGAAACTCACATTCTTTCAGCCATCCTGTGGTCTGCTGAATTCCATCACCATGCATGGCTGTCTGTCTGATCCTTCATCACAGACAGGCAGGCAGGCAGGCAGGCAGGCTGGCAGGCAGGCTGGCTGGCAGACAGGCAGGCAGGCAGGCAGGCAGGCAGGCAGGCTGGCAGGCAGGCAGGCAGGCAGGCAGGCAGGCAGGCAGGCAGGCAGGCAGGCAGGCAGGCAGGCAGGCAGGCAGGCAGGCTGGCTGGCTGGCTGGCTGGCTGGCTGGCTGGCTGGCTGGCTGGCTGGCTGGCTGGCTGGCTGGCTGGCTGGCTGGCTGGCTGGCTGGCTGGCTGGCTGGCTGGCTGGCTGGCTGGCTGGCTGGCTGGCTGGCTGGCTGGCTGGCTGGCTGGCTGGCTGGCTGGCTGGCTGGCTGGCTGGCTGGCTGGCTGGCTGGCTGGCTGGCTGGCTGGCTGGCTGGCTGGCTGGCTGGCTGGCTGGCTGGCTGGCTGGCTGGCTGGCTGGCTGGCTGGCTGGCTGGCTGGCTGGCTGGCTGGCTGGCTGGCTGGCTGGCTGGCTGGCTGGCTGGCTGGCTGGCTGGCTGGCTGGCTGGCTGGCTGGCTGGCTGGCTGGCTGGCTGGCTGGCTGGCTGGCTGGCTGGCTGGCTGGCTGGCTGGCTGGCTGGCTGGCTGGCTGGCTGGCTGGCTGGCTGGCTGGCTGGCTGGCTGGCTGGCTGGCTGGCTGGCTGGCTGGCTGGCTGGCTGGCTGGCTGGCTGGCTGGCTGGCTGGCTGGCTGGCTGGCTGGCTGGCTGGCTGGCTGGCTGGCTGGCTGGCTGGCTGGCTGGCTGGCTGGCTGGCTAATACAAATACACATCAATCAATCAATCAATCAATCAATCAATCCTGGACCCACACGGTTCAATGTAAGGTCACCATGCTGCCTCATCACCACTCAGGGTATGAGCACATTAGAACCAACAGAAACTGACACTAGCCACGTTTCCATAAAACCTTTGCGAAAATAGGAAGAGTATGTTAGTTAAGTCGAAAAAAGAAGAGCGAATTGTCCGCTGTTTCCATTAACTGAAGAAATGCGACTTGTGGGAGTCTAGGGAAAACAAAATAGGTTCATGAAACAAGCAATAGGTGGTACAGTTTTGCCAGTAACGTGATACGTATGGTTATTTTACATATATATTTTTTTTACTTTTGAAGTTATTTTAGGCTTTACACACGGACTGCCTGCTTTATTCCTATTGAACTATAGGTCCGTTGTGCTGTGCAGAGGCTGTTCTGGCTCTGCTGTAGAAAAAACAATAATTAATATAGCCTACAATACATAATCTACACAACTCACTGTTTTCCTGAACCGGAGCGCTTGTGAGACTCTGTAGCCTACTGATTTGGTGTGTCTACTTTGTGATATTGTAGACTACATCATGTTATCTGCAGCGCGACACGTGCGAGGAAAAAAGGTTTGAACATTTTTAACGGAATAATATCTATAAGGGCAGA
>CM076967.1:55491961-55496961 GCA_039105355.1 Benthosema pterotum
GTATAAAACAAGCACTCCCCCTCAACTCTTATTTGGCAAGATGGCAGCTGTGTGTTTGTTGAGGACTACCCAGGGCAGAAAGTAGCTCATAATATATCTATGGTGGATTTTTATGGCACAAAACCCTTGCAGATCGACAGAGGATGTGTCAAGCTTTCTCTACAGCTGCAAATTTGGTGAGTTTGACTCGTTCAAGCAGATCAGATAATACACATAATACAAGCAGATCACTGATATAATCTAATGTCTAGTGATCCATGCCTTTCACAAACACACTATGAGAACTCACACCTGTTTTGTTCTGGTGAGTGTGATCCATATGCTATACTATTATTGTTTGTTATTTTTTTTTTTTCAGCTCTGATTATAAGATACTTTTGTGACTTATTGAGTGAAATACATCTTGATAATGTCATCAAGATGTGTTTCACCATGTTAAGGATTTTCTTCAGACCTCCATTTCTAGGAAACACAGAATGGGGGAAACGTTTTTATCATGTCCACCCAGCACCTCTGGGGTATACTAATGACATATTAGAATGTTGAAAATGGGTGGAATTCCTCTTTAAGCCTCTGATCTACAAGTGTGGTGAAAGAGTTGAGCAGTTGTGGCGGGCGACTCATCTGAGATAATCCAAAAGGTTCAAGGTTCTTTAGTTGACATTCCAGTGTATGTCAGGACATACAGTATACAGGGATGAAATAACATGTCCATTGTTCCCCAGTGCAATAAGACAATAGACAGTGCAAGAAAAAGGACGAAAAAACAATCAAACAATAGAAGAAACAGTAAGTGACATAGTGCAACAGACTAGAGCAGTAAAGTAAAGTGCAACTGTGACAGCATAAAGTGGTGTGAAGGTGCTAAAATACAACCAGGTATTATAAAGTGGCGAGTCGTGAAAGTTATACAAAAGTGAAAAGAGGGAAGTTCGCACACCTTCGATTGCTCCCAGGTAGTGGATTTATTGACTTCGAAGTCAATAAATCCACTACCTGGGAGCAATCGAAGGTGTGCGAACTTCCCTCTTTTCACTTTTGTATTTCTCACCTTTTTAAGTTCAGCACCCGGAAATATATTTTTAGAGATGTGCGTACTTTTCCTTTTGCCTCAGAGTCGTGAAAGTTAAACAGACAACTAGACAGGAACTAGACGTGACATATATGCAACAACTAAACTATACAGCTAAGACTAAAAGCTGCAAGACTAAAACTACAAAAGAACTGTTTTCTTGATCTGGAGAACCGCTAGGATCGACTATCCATTGCCATGGTTATTTCAGTCTTTCCACTGAACTTGGACAACTAACTAAAGGGAAGGGGGAAAAGAGACATTCTGTTATTGTTTGGAGATTAATTTCACATTATAATTTCATGATATTTACAGTTGAATATTAATTACTATCATCCAATCTTGTGGATACTTGCGGCTAAAGGTTTTGCTGATACAAGGTTACATTGTGGTACTTTGATTTTGTACTTTTGAATATTAAAGGGTTATTGAAAGGTTCGAAACTCATTCATTCATTGGGTTTAAAATGAATGCTTTGAGGTTGAAACACTAAATTATTTCAAAGTGATTGATGTGTAAAAGCATTGCTGAAAAAATACAAACAGAATTAGATTGCCATGATAATAGGATAAAAAAACAACAACAAAGAATATGATGAATGGGAGAATTACAATGAATAGGTGAAACTGAACACTAGTCCACTAGGGGGCGGTGTTTCTTTGTTGCCATATGCCTTATATGAGCGTCAAGAGTTAACCTGTTACTCTTACGCCCAAATGTATTCATTCATTCATTCATTCATTCATTCATTCATTCATTCATTCATTCATTCATTCATTCAACTTTCAATATAGTTAATGATCTTTATTAAATATAATCCATTGGTATCTGAGTCATTACTTGGTTTTGCTGCTCATTCAGTAATATTATTATAGTCATTCCTCTTTCAACAGAATGATCATAAAGTACAACTATTTCAAGTCATCGTTTCCAGATGTGTTGTAGTTGTAATGAATTGTACTGTAAATCTCCAAGCTGTTATCAGTTTTTATTGCAGTGTGTGTGTGTGTGTGTGTGTGTGTGTGTGTGTGTGTGTGTGTGTGTGTGTGTGTGTGTGTGTGTGTGTGTGTGTGTGTGTGTGTGTGTGTGTGTGTGTGTGTGTGTGTGTGTGTGTGTGTGTGTGTGTGTGTGTGTGTGTGTGTGTGTGTGTGTTTCCTCCAGGGGGGCACCAGACAGTGCTGTTCCCCAGGCAGGATGCACCTCCCTGGGCCAGGCATGGGACCCTGCCAGGGTGACTGGAGAACATTGGGCAGAAGATAGCATATCTAGAGGCAGGGGCGGATCTAGGCATGGGCATGGGGGGGCAATGCCCTCCTAAATACCCAGTCTGCCCCCCCAAACACAATGCCATGCAAAACAACCCAAGATATTTCAAATTAAAGTGCTTCTATTTAAAATGATGTGAAACACTACTACTGCTACTAACTAACTACAGCTGTGTCACCACTAAACCAACAGCATTTCATCACTGAAAACAGAAAACTCTCTGAGTCAGACCTTTAGCTTTATGCATGCTGCGTGTCTGTTGCAACTTCAACAACAACTGATATTATTATTGATGTTTTACTTGACTAATAAAAGTCCTGTAACTGAAAATGGTATGGGTGCGGCTTCATTGCCCGTGGCGCGAAGTGACACAGGTGATGAAGCCGCCCCCATACCATTTTCTCTTGCCCCTCCAACATGTTCTCTTGCCCCCCCCAAATGGGACATGTCACATTCGCCCTTGTCTAGAGGCTCGGTGCACGATTCCTTTGGGCGCCCATGACTTGTAGTGTAATTGATGAATGAACCCACCCATTCATTCATTGTAAGGGCACATGCCATCCCAGGGGCGGATTTAACATTTCCCTTTTTTTTGGGGGGGGGGGGTTATTTAGTAGCAGTAGTAGTGTTTCAAATCACTTTAAATAGAAGCACTTTAATTTCAAATATCTTGGGTTGTTTTGCATGCCATCATGTTTGGCGGGGCAGTCAGGGCATTTACAGGGGCATTGCCCCCCCCATGCCCATGCCTATAGACCTGCGCAGTGACGTCACCAGCCCTGTTCCACTAGTGGATTCCTCATTCATTTTCCTCATAGACTTTTCAGTGACGTCACCAGCCCTGTTCCACTAGTGGATTCCTCATTCATTTTCCTCATAGACTTTTCAGTGACGTCACCAGCCCTGTTCCACTAGTGGATTCCTCATTCATTTTCCTCATAGACTTTTCGAAAATGGTTAATAAAAACACGATTGCGCCATGACCAAAGCCAACTCGGGCCGTGACAAATCATGACAACAAACACAATATCGTCATATGATATATAATTAAGAAGAAGTATGATACAAGACTTTTTGTTTCGTTTTTCATCTTAGAAATGATTTGATTGTCCCAAAAGTTTGTGTGTGTCATCATGATTCGTCACGACTCGAATTGGCTTTGTCCGCGGCGTAATCGTCTTCATATGAATTATTTTCGAAAAGTCTATGAGAAAAATGAATGGGGAATCCATTTGTGGAACAGGGGCGGTGACGTCACTGCGCAGGTCGGCCCCGGTGCCATCCTGTACAGTGTGTGATGTTCCAGTCAGGTGGCAGCGCAGCATGCTGGTTACTGATTACACCTCAGGCTCAAAGTCCTGCCAGTGGAGCCTTAATGCAGCCTTAACTCTGATCCTGATTCTGGTCCCGGTCCTGATCCTGGTCCGACTGCAGTGCCAACACAACACCACTGCCGGCAAAGGTAAATACCACGCTTTATTTATTATTAATAGGGCTGCACCGTTATGGAATTATGAGCGATATCCGATCTCCGGTTATTGGCAGGGTCAGGTCTGCTCATACTGACTCTGACCGATGTTCTGCTGATCACAATGGAAACCAAGTCTATGTTCTATAAGGACTTATTGTTCCAAAGAACGTTAATAAAACATTCAATGTAATAGCATTAATGGCACACAGTCTGTTTTCACCACTGAATGAGATGTCTGCAAATTAAACATAGGACTGTTTTGTTTTAGTTATATTTGGTGAAAAAAAGTTAGTTTTATTCTTAGTCCATTCTGACACTTCTCATGACCGATATGGACCATTCCCTTGTACCTTTTCCTTTTTTATAGATACCCGAAGCGCTTTACAAAACCATGAGGAATTTATCAGTAAAATCACGAATATCAGTAAAAGTGCAGGAATTAAAAACATCAGAGAAAAGCCAAGGGGAATGCTGGGACTGTTTGAGTGAGGTTTTGAAGGAGGGGGCAGTTTTGAGAGGGTTGGGTAGAGCAGTGCTTTTCAACCAGTGGTCCGGGGACCACCAGTGGTCCTTGAGAGGGTTCCAGGTGTTCCCCCTCGCTAAGTTGGTTTTTTAAATAATTTAAAAAGACAAAGAAGTTAAGGGGTTTAGCGGTAACGAAAATGGAACCCCTTGTTTACGTTGGGAAGGAGTTGCAGGGAAGGGGTCGTAGGGTTGGAGGAGGTGGGAGAGGTAAGGGGGAGCAGGTTGTTCAGTGGTTTGTAGTTGGCAGGTGGTTTGTAGGTGTCACCGTCTTTTAAAAAAATAATAAATGGTTGCGATCTACAGTAGGTTTCAAGAAAAATGGCTGGAATTCTGAACAATATTGACCGTAACCAGTTCAATCAACTAGAACATATTAAAGCAATTTCAAACAATATAAATAACTAATATAAATAACAATCTTTTGACATGAACAAATCAATGAATCAAGGTCTACATAATCATAAAAAAATAGATTTCTAACCTAGCGATTCGATATTGATATCATGAAGAATTCAAGAATCAAGAATTGCGATATATTGGCGTTTTTTTGTTTTTTTTTTCTTTTTGCCCACCGTAGTATCGTGATGTGCATCAAATCACTGTTAGAATGTATTGTCACAGTGAACTCTCTGTCTGTCTGTCTGTCTGTCTGTCTCTCTCTCTGTC
>CM076967.1:55499461-55619461 GCA_039105355.1 Benthosema pterotum
CCCTGCCTCACATCTTTATGGAGAGGTCAGTACACACACACACACGCACACACGCACACACACGCACACACACGCACACACACACACACACACACACACACACACACACACACACACACACACACAACACACACACACACACACACACACACACACACACACACACACACACACACACATTTATTTATAATTCACTGCCAGTAATTCATTGCTGGAGGCGTGCCTCCTCCTCTGTGTTTCCCTCACAAAAACATGCAGTAATCCTGGGCTCTAGACTGCCTCCCCCTGGCCAGCCTGATGGAGGGGACAGGAACTGGTTGGAATAACGTGTTCCTTCCACGCGCTACGTCCAACCAGGGAAACTCCCCCCTGTCAGGTGAAAAGAAGCCAGCTTGGACTCCTCATGCATTGAAGGAAGCATGAGGCCATTCTGGTGGAGGGTGTGTAGAGCCCAGGATCACATTAAAGGACAACTTTGTTTTTGTTTTCTTTCATCCAAGGTTCATGTCTTAGGTTGTTATTGCAGAATTTGCTGCTTTCTTTAGATTTAGGGATTTTAGCTTTCGAACATGACCCACTTCTTTGCAAATTTCAAAGTGATTTCTTATTTTAACTACTACAGCCCTAATAAACCCCACAAAATTACAGCTGGCCATGGATGTTCACAGGATCTACTGTAATTCTAATAAACCGTGGGATATATTAGAACTGTAGTAGATACAGTAGATAGTGGACATTTCAAATGCCCCCCTCCCATAGCTAAAATCCCTAAAACTAAAGAAAGCAAGGAATGTAACAAATAAAATAAAGTAAAATAAATAACACATCTGTTACTTTCTCTAATAACAAGCTGTAAAAAATCAACACACATATTTTACTTTCTCTTTTACCTGTACCTTGGTTGGAAAAAATCACTGGGCGTTCGCCGAAAAGATGCATTATTTTGACATTTTTCTTTGAGCACTAACCAGCTGGTTGTCACGGCTGTGTGTGTCCATGCTGCAGGTACACGTATGAGAGCAGTGTGAACATCAACACACACACCAACAGCACAGACACGGTGCCATGCATGTCCAACAGAGACCAGGACCACAGCACACACACTGGACATCACAAAGGTGCTGTTGGAGCAGCTGCTATTCTAACACTTATTTTCTGGGGCCTTATCCATTAAGGTTCAAGGTTCAAGGTTTTTTATTTGTCACTCCAGTGTATGTCAGGACATATACAGGGATGAAATAGCGTTTCCATTGTTCCACAGTGCAATGCGACAATACTGTAGTCAAGACAATAGACAGTGCAATAAGAAGGTAGTCAAGACAATAGACAGTGCAATAAGACAGTAGTCAAGACAATAGACAGTGCAATAAGATTGTAGTCAAGACAATAGACAGTGCAATAAGACAGTAGTCAAGACAATAGACAGTGCAATAAGATTGTAGTCAAGACAATAGACAGTGCAATAAGACAGTAGTCAAGACAATAGACAGTGCAATAATACTGTAGTCAAGACAATAGACAGTGCAATAAGAAGGTAGTCAAGACAATAGACAGTGCAATAAGACAGTAGTCAAGACAATAGACAGTTAGATAGGGAGAGAGTCTGTGGTTCTGACTGCAGTGGGAAGTTCATTCCATAGTTTAGATAGGGAGTGAGTCTGTGGTTCTGACTGCAGTGGGAAGTTCATTCCATAGTTTAGATAGGGAGTGAGTCTGTGGTTCCGACTGCAGTGGGAAGTTCATTCCATAGTTTAGATAGGGAGTGAGTCTGTGGTTCTGACTGCAGTGGGAAGTTCATTCCATAGTTTAGATAGGGAGTGAGTCTGTGGTTCTGACTGCAGTGGGAAGTTCATTACATAGTTTAGATAGTGAGTGAGTCTGTGGTTCTGACTGCAGTGGGAAGTTCATTCCATAGTTTAGATAGGGAGTGAGTCTGTGGTTCCGAATGCACCGACTCACTCCTTTATCTCACACCACTTTGAACTGCTGTTGCAAAAATTATCTTGCCGTCTCGCAAAAAAATGATAAAATGATGTTCTCTGCGTGCCTGTCTCCTCCCCTATGCAGGCTGCGAGACGGAGGCTGGCTCCTCCATGTGGGTGTATGTGTTTGTGGGGAACATGCTGAGGGGCATGGGGGAGACCCCCGTGGTGTCTCTGGGAGTGTCCTACCTGGACGACTTCTCCAGGGAGGAGAACACAGCCTTCTACATAGGTGAGTTATACTGGATGAGAACACAGCCTTCTACATAGGTGAGTTATACTGGATGACAGGGGTTTTCAACAGGTGGTCCGGGGACCACCAGTGGTCCCTGAGAGGGTTCCAGGTGGTCCTCAGCTAAATTGGTTAACCAGATGTAACTCTTGAGAACGTAAAAATGATTTTTACACTCTCAAGAGTTAAAATATTCATCATCTGAATTAGCCATTTTGGAATGTATGTTTTGCTTGTTTTGTTTCCCAAATCCAGCCTGGAATTGTGGGACAAAACCAAAATAAATCTTTAGATTTTGGGGGTCTGTGGGGCTAAAATGTCCTCAAATGGTGGTCCGTGGATAAAATCCTGAATAAACGGTGGTCCCTGGGATGAAAAAGGTTGAAAACCCCTCTTCTACATAGGTGAGTTATACTGTATGACAGGGGTTTTCAACAGGCGGTCCAAGGACCACCTGTGGTCCCTGAGAGGATTCCAGGTGATCCCCGGGTTAAATTGACCCTTGCAGGTCCATTTGGTTTCATGTTTACATTCTCAAGAGTTAAAATATTTATCATGTGAATTATCCCAAGTCTACACAACTAGAGAATGTAGAAGATTAATGGTCATTTTGATCTGTATGTTGGACTGTTTTGTTTCCCCAAATCCAGCCTGGAATTGTGGACGAAAGCAAAAATAAATCTTTAGTTTTGGGTCTGTGGGGCTAAAATGTCATCAAATGGTGGTCCGTGGCTCAAATTCTGAATGAATAGTGGGGCCTGGTATCAAAAAGGTTGAAAACACACTGTTTTAGGTTGTTATTAGAGAAAGTAAAAGATGGGTGTTAATTGTTTTACACGTACATTCCTTGCTTTCTTTAGTTTTAGGGATTTTAGCGATGGGAGGGAGCATTCCAACATGGTCCATATAATATATTTGTTTACAAAATTTTAAAGCGATTGCTTTTTTATTATCTACTACAATCCTAATAAACCCCAGGAAATTATAACTGGCCACGTAGGTTCACAGGATCTATGCCACTTTACACATGGCATATTTGGGTATCCAGAGGCTCAATATGGCAGTTTGTCACATCCAGTAGATCATTTGTGTGATATTTGTCTCTCGGCTGTATCCTCTGTGAATTTTCACTGCAGATTGGATACATTCGCTATCCCAATGGGAAAATGACAATGTTTTCTGTTTGAGCATGAAGATGACCTCTGTCTCTGTCTCTCCCTCTCTCTCTCTCTCTGTCTCTGTCTCTCTCTCTCTCTCTCTCTCTCTCTCTCTCTCTCTCTCTCTCTCTCTCTCTGTCTCTCTGTCTGTCTCTCTCTCTGTCTCTGTCTCTGTCTCTCTCTCTCTCTCTCTCTCTCTCTCTCTCTCTCTCTCTCTCTCTCTCTCTCTCTCTCTCTCTCTCTCTCTCTGTCTCTCTCGCTCTCTCTCTCTCTCTCTCTCCCTCTCTCTGTCTCTGTCTCTGTCTCTCTCTCTGTCTCTCTCTCTCTCTCTCTCCCTCCCTCTCTCTCTCTCTCTCTCTCTCTCTCTCTCTCTCTCTCTCTCTCTCTCTCTCTCTCTCTCTCTCTCTCTCTCTCTCTCTCTCTCTCTCTCTCTCTCTCTCTCTCTCTCTCTCTCTCTCTCTCCTCTCCCTCCCTCTCTCTCTCTCTCTCTGTCTCTCTCTCTCTTCTCTCTCTCTCTCTCTCTCTCTCTCTCTCTCTCTCTCTCTCTGTCTCTCTCTCTCTCTCTCTCTCTCTCTCTCTCTCTCTCTCTCTCTCTCTCCCAGCCTGCATCCAGACCATAGGGATGTTCGGTCCCATTGCAGGCTACATGATGGGATCGTTCTGTGCAAAGATCTATGTGGACATTGACACTGTGGATTTAGGTAAGCTCTTGAACCTTTCACCTGGGATCTACGAGTTGTACTATTTTTTTGGCAAAGAGATCTTACATCTACTATTTTTTTGGCAAAGACATTGTTTGTCTACTATTTTTTGGCAAAGAGGTTTGTTTGGTTTTGCAGCGTGTCTCCTCCACATTATCAGCCTAGAGAGAGTGGGGTGCCGTCCGTTTTTGGACGGCAGATGAGCTGATATTATTTGATCTCAGCGACACCAACGTGTCGGCATCCCCAGGCTTTCCGTTTTCGTGCAAGGCGGAAGAAAATGAAATCCTGGGTGTTGAGGCTATCAGTGCCCATACCCGAGGCGGGGTTGGTGAAAGGGCCTTTCTGGGTGCAGTTTGCATGTTCTCCCCATGTCCCCCTATAGGGTAGATAGCCTCACATGTTCTCCGTGTGTCCCCTAGGGCCTAGGGGACACAGGCAGAACATGTGAAGGTATCTACCCTAGGGGACACGGGGAGAACATGTGAGGGTATCTACCCTAGGGGACACAGGGAGAACATGTGAGGATATCTACTCTAGGGGACACGGGGAGAACATGTGAGGGTATCTACCCTAGGGGGACACAGGGAGAACATGTGAGGGTATCTACCCTAGGGGACACGGGGGGAACATGTGAGGGTATCTACCCTAGGGGATATGGGGAGAACATGTGAGGGTATCTACCCTAGGGGACACAGGGAGAACATGTGAGGGTATCTACCCTAGGGGACACAGGGAGAACATGTGAGGGTATCTACCCTAGGGGACACAGGGAGAACATGTGAGGGTATCTACCCTAGGGGACACGGGGAGAACATGTGAGGGTATCTACCCTAGGGGATATGGGGAGAACATGTGAGGGTATCTACCCTAGGGGACACGGGGAGAACATGTGAGGGTATCTACCCTATAGGGGATATGGGGAGAACATGTGAGGGTATCTACCCTATGGGTGCACATGGGGAGAACATGCAAACTGCACCCAGAAAGGCCCTTTCACCAACCCCGCCTCGGGTATGGCCACTGATAGCCTCGACACCCAGGATTTAATTTTCGTCTGCCTTGCGCAAAAACGGAAAGCATGGGGATGACGACATGTTGGTGAGATCAAGCGCATTCTAGTGCATTTTGGATTTTGGCAGTTGGCAACACTGTGGTGTCCCTGTCTCCCAGACAGCCTGACCATCACCCACAGAGACTACCGCTGGGTGGGAGCCTGGTGGCTGGGATTCCTCCTGACCACGGCCCTCATGCTGCTGGCCGGCCTGCCCTTCTGGTTCCTGCCCAAGTCCCTGCCCAAGCAGGGCCAGCCCAGCTCCGCCGTGGACCCAGGGACCCCCACCGTGGACGCAGGGACCCCCACGGACCCCCAGCAGGAGCAGGAGGGCTTCCTGCCCGAGGACCACAACCACCAGACCAACAACACCAACACACCAGGACAAAAGGACAAAGACAAGACGGTCACTTTTGCTGGCCTGGCTAAAGGTGCAGAGTTCACTTTCATCATGCATACACCTCCATTGTATCTCTATGTCCTGAAACTCTAAAACATAAACCTCACAAAAACTATGCCTAAACCTATAGCTCTGGTCCAGAGCTCCACTGCTTCTATGAGTCTGCCTTTGCATTGGAGCTCTGTAACATACAATGCAATCTGCCATTACTCCACCCGACCTTAAAGAACATTTTACCTACTCACCAAAACAAACATGGCTTGTGTGATTAGAAAGACTACTTACCTTTGTGGAAACACTCTGAGCCCCCCATCACACGGATAAAATGGACTTTTTGGCCAGAACGCGATTGTTTTTAGGAAAAATATTTCCTATGGAAGTTTTCTATTGGCAATATCGGTAGAGGGCGCAAATGCTGGTTGTTTTTCCAGTCAAAAACGATCGCGTTCTGGCGATCGTTTTTTATCCGTGTGGTGGGGGCTCAGAGTGCCAACACTAAGGTAAGTAGGCTTTCTAATGACACAAGACGTGTTTGTTTTTGCTAGTCAGACTCAGAAGCAGTGGAGCTCTGGGACCAGAATTAGACTTTTTGGCCAGAACGCGGTTGTTTTTCACCAGAGGAAAAAATATAGGGCCTACCCTATGAAGGTTTGTCCTGGCATTAAGGCCGCAGATACTGGTTGATTTTTTTTTCCGGTGAAAAGGTCCATTTTATCCGTGAAACACATTTCACCTAAAACGGTGAAAGCAGTGAGGCCTTCATACTCACGGGGATTCATTTCAGAATAACCCTGTGTTGTTGTGGGGGCAGGGGGATTTGCCCCCACAACAGTCAGGCGTCTTCTAGACCAATCAGTGAACGGGGTGAAAGCCCCAGGGTGAAAAGACTTGTCGGAAGGTTAAAACAGAGAGATGTGTCGAGATTTGCGGTGATCAGGTATCACCGCGGTGGCTGACGTAATGTTGTAGTTTTATAACCCTTAAAAAACTACACCACTTGGAGTATGAATGAGCCTTAAGGCTCCTGACTTTATATGTCATGAGATATGTGTCATCAGAGATTACGTTGGGAACAGTTAACATGGCCGCAGGTTGTTTTTATTCTACTGCGGGTATTTCTGTAACACTACTAACTTTTTTTCCCCATATCATATTTTACTAGTATACTGATAAACGCGCTTGAGTTTTATGTCACTCTGCGACAGACTTTACATGTAATCCCAGAGGTAATCTATTCCTCCCCCTCTCCTCCCCTCACTTTTGCCACTCTCCTCTCCAATCACTCAGGTTGAAACTCCTGTCCCACGGGTGCCATCGTGACCTGTTTTTAAAAATCATATAGTGGTCCAATTATCTTGTAATGTGTGGTTTGATGTGATGTGTAAAAAATAGTTTGGAGTTACAGAATTACCCGCAGTAGAATAAAGACAACCTGCGGCCATGTTAACTGTTCCCAACGTCGTCGTGGGGACGGGGATCTCGGACAAAAATCAAGGACATTATGTATCATGTCAGGGTAGATTGAGGCCCAATGTGTTTTGGTGTGGAATTCTCCTTTAACCTAAACTTAACCCTAAACATATTGCCTGTAATGCCAAATATGGAGTCTGCCCATATATGGATCTCTTTGTAGAGCACTCCCAAATATCGAGACTGCCAGCTTGCAAATTCCTGAGTCAGCAGACAGACAGACAGACAGACAGACAGACACTCACTCAGACAGACAGACAGACAGACAGACAGACAGACAGACACTCACTCACACTCAACAGCAACAACAGTAGCAACAGTAGTAGTGGCATGCATTACATAATAAAACCTGACTGGAATCAATGAAGCGTAATCTTATCTACTTAGGCCAAAGTTGACAAATCTCTCTCTCTCTCTGCCTCTCTGTCTCTCTCTCTTTGAAAAAAATCTCTCTAGGGAAAAAGTGACTCATCATTAAACATTACAAAGTGACTCAGCATTAAAAAGTGACTCAGCATTACAACGTGACTCAGCAAAACATTCTCTAGTGGGATAAAAATCAAGTGACATCCATATGCATGTTTATTCTGCTTACAGGTAATCGTTGGTGCCAGCCCTACAGTATAGGGTAGTAACCTCTACGTTGTATAACAGAGCAGAGTCCAACACGTTTATACGTTCATGCAGTCCATACCAACCCTTCAGTCAGCAACAGGGTGTAAAGGCCTGTACATACTCCAGTTTTAGGTGACCAGATCACACACTGTTTTTTAGTTTGTTTCCCTTCTATAGTAAACCTAGACCACATTGCCCACATGCCCTGAACCTCACCTCCCACTATAGAGGCTGACTAAAGAGTTGAACTAGAAGTGCACTCTGAGTGCCAACATGCACATTGCACACAAGTAGTACAGAGGGCAAGTACCCTGACCCTGACGATCCATGTTTTGAACACAAACTGCCACGTTTAGGACTACTTTTAAGCAATCCCTTGCAGTAAATCCTGCTGAAATGCTACTGAATATTGTAGGCCTACCAGGCCTGTCAGTGTGGTTTTCCATGGTGTTACACTCATTTATGAGCATGCCTGATCCAAGTCCATATTTTGAGTAAGACGTGCAGCGTCTAACCTGCTGGTTGTGTGTCCTGGTCAGACTTCCTCCCATCCCTGAAGAGGTTGTTCTAACCTGCTGGTTGTGTGCTGTGTCTCTTGGTCCCATCCCTGAAGAGGTTGTTCTAACATGCTGGTTGTGTGTTGTGTGTCCTGGTCCCATCCCTGAAGAGGTTGTTCTAACATGCTGGTTGTGTGCTGTGTCTCTTGGTCCCATCCCTGAAGAGGTTGTTCTAACATGCTGGTTGTGTGCTGTGTCTCTTGGTCCCATCCCTGAAGAGGTTGTTCTAACATGCTGGTTGTGTGCTGTGTCTCTTGGTCCCATCCCTGAAGAGGTTGTTCTAACATGCTGGTTGTGTGCTGTGTCTCTTGGTCCCATCCCTGAAGAGGTTGTTCTAACATGCTGGTTGTGTGTTGTGTGTCCTGGCCAGACTTCCTCCCATCCCTGAAGAGGTTGTTCCGTAACGGTGTGTACAGGCTGGTCCTGCTGGTGTCTCTGGTGGCTCTGAACAGCTTCATCGGTCTGCTGACATACGAGCCAAAGTTCATGGAGCAGGTGTTCGGCCAGCCGGCCTCCAAGACCATCATGCTGATAGGTGAGTCCTCCATTCCTGATGATTGGCACCCTGGGTGCCGGGTACGCTTTTGAGACTTAACACCGGTAGTTGCAGAAGTTTCTGTATTTACAGTCCCCAGTGAAACAACCCTGTTCAGTCCTCACTAGTGTTACTGTATTTACAGTCCCCAGAGAAACAACCCTGCTCAGTCCTCACTAGTGTTACTGTATTTACAGTCCCCAGAGAAACAACCCTGTTCAGTCCTCACTAGTGTTACTGTATTTACAGTCCCCAGAGAAACAACCCTGTTCAGTCCTCACTAGTGTTACTGTATTTACAGTCCCCAGTGAATCAACCCTGTTCAGTCCTCACTAGTGTTACTGTATTTACAGTCCCCAGAGAAACAACCCTGTTCTGTCCTCACTAGTGTTACTCTATTTACAGTCCCCAGAGAAACAACCCTGTTCAGTCCTCACTAGTGTTACTCTATTTACAGTCCCCAGTGAAACAACCCTGTTCAGTCCTCACTAGTGTTACTGTATTTACAGTCCCCAGAGAAACAACCCTGTTCAGTCCTCACTAGTGTTACTGTATTTACAGTCCCCAGAGAAACAACCCTGTTCAGTCCTCACTAGTGTTACTGTATTTACAGTCCCCAGAGAAACAACCCTGTTCTGTCCTCACTAGTGTTACTGTATTTACAGTCCCCAGAGAAACAACCCTGTTCTGTCCTCACTAGTGTTACTCTATTTACAGTCCCCAGTGAAACAACCCTGTTTAATCCTCAATAGTGTTACTGTATTTACTGTTCTCAGAGAAACAACCCTGTCCTCACTAGTTTCTCAACATTTATAACATCAATTTCTACGTGCTGGGCACGAATACTCAACATCTACAGTATAACATCACTTTCTACATGCTGGGGTCCGGGGACCCCCTACTCAACATGAAACTTTGGTGTACTCAAAATGCCTCTAAGGGTCCATTTGGTTTCATTTTAACTCGCACAAGAGTTACAGATCTATAAGGGGTCCATTTGAATACCACCTGTCTATCATTTAGCCTGGACCACTGGTTGAAAAACTGTAAGATGATAAGAGTGGCCCTCACTTCACGCGGGTGTGATTTTTCGCAGCGTACTGTGGATGTGCGTCACATAAATGTGTCCCCCCCCAGGTACGATGACGCTGCCAGCCACAGCAGCTCTCACTTCACATGGGTGTGATTTTTCCCAGGTACGATGACGCTGCCAGCCATGGCGGCCCTCACTTCACATGGGTGTGTTTTTTCCCAGGTACGATGACGCTGCCAGCCACAGCAGCTCTCACTTCACATGGGTGTGATTTTTCCCAGGTACGATGACGCTGCCAGCCACAGCAGCAGGGTTCATCACAGGAGGTGTGGTGTTGAAGCGCTTCAAGCTGGGCATGCTGGGAGCATCCAGGGTCTGTATGGGAGCAACCTTCATGGCCTCCTGTATCTACCTGCTGCAGTTCTTCATCTACTGCGACCCGGCACAGGTGGCCGGCCTCACGGCCACATACCAGGGGTGAGTACCAGGGGTGACTGTCACCTACCAGGGTTGAGTGGGTGGTGGGTGGCCTCACTGCTACCTACCAGGGGTGAGTGAGTGGGTGGGTGGTGGGTGGCCTCACTGCTACCTACCAGGGGTGAGGGGTGGGTGATGGGTGGCCTCACTGCTACCTACCAGGGGTGAGTGGGTGGGTGATGGGTGGCCTCACTGCTACCTACCAGGGGTGAGTGGGTGGGTGATGGGTGGCCTCACTGCTACCTACCAGGGGTGAGTGGGTGGGTGATGGGTGGCCTCACTGCTACCTACCAGGGGTGAGTGGGTGGGTGATGGGTGGCCTCACTGCTACCTACCAGGGGTGAGTGGGTGGGTGATGGGTGGCCTCACTGCTACCTACCAGGGGTGAGTGGGTGGTGGGTGGACTCAAGGCCTATCCATAGTTTGATTTTCAGTGCCCACCGTGACCACCAATATTCATAGACCACTACCAGCACCTCTCCCCTCCTCTTCTCCCTCTCCCGTTCTCCTCGCGTTGTTGTTTATTTTCCCCCTCTGTTTTCTCTCTCTACTTCCTACCTGCATCAATTATAATAATTTCTGCTGCTTTTATGTTTATTTCCTATTCTATTTATGTCATTGTCTCTATCATTGAATTTCTTCCTTCCTGCGTTCTCCTCCTGCCTGTCACTGTGGTGTGTTGTGTGTTTTATTTTTATTTTTCTTACGTTAATCAGAGAGGAGGGCTGGAAAGAGCGGAGCTTGTGGTAGTAGGACGTCATATTGTAGGCAATGGTGGTCATCTGCCTTATGGTGATGATGTATGATGTTGTATATCAGTGCCACTCATGTCAGACAAGTGTGATTTCTGTAATCCATATAATTCCAATGAGAAAATCCGTAAATTATATATAAAAAAAAAGTTTAAGAAGTAGTGAAAATAGCTGATCTGACCCGTTCAAGTTCAAGTTCAAGTTCACTTTATTGGTCACTTAGATACACTGTTAGGTGCATACATGTGAAAAACTTACGCTCAGGAGCTCCAATAACAAAAATAAAAACCTAGTCAGAAACACAAACTAACTGTTAAACAATAAAAACATAAGGCAAAATACTGTCAAAGTGCGAGGTGCCGAGGAACAGAAACTAAAGTGCTATTTGCATACTAAAGTGCATAGCATGGAGTATTGCACATTCATTGTCTCTGTCCGTTTAGGATCCTGACAGCTTGCGGGAAAAAGCTGTTTCTCAGCCTGCTGGTGCGGGAGGGGAGGGTTTTATACCCCTTCACCCTCCTGGAGTGGTTGGGGCAGAAAAGTCCTTTGTGGGGGTGGGTGGGGTCCTCGATGATCCTCAGAGATTTATTGAGGCACCGCTGGGTGTATAAGTCCTCCAGGCTGGGTAACTCACACCCAGTGATTTTCTCCGCAGTGCGGACGACCCTCCTCAACGCCCTGCGGTTTCTGTCCGTGCAGCTGCCGTACCAGGAGGTGAAGCTGCCTGTTAGGAGGCTCTCGATTGTTCCTCTGTAAAAGGCGATGATGGTGCTGGGTCTCAGGCCGAACTGTTTCAGACGCCTGAGTCCGTAGAGGCGTTGTTGGGCCTTCTTCACAGTCGCGGTGACATGGCTGTCCCAGGACAGGTCCTTTTCAATGGTCACCCCCAGGTATTTAAAAGAGTCCACCCTCTCAACAACGGTGCCGTTTATGGTGACTGGCTGGAGTTCGTCCCTCTTCTTCCTGAAGTCCACCACTACTTCCTTGGTCTTCTTGACGTTCAGGGAGAGGTGGTTGTCCAAGCACCACTGCTCCAGAGTGGCCACCTCCTCCCTGTAGGCCGACTCATCGCCACCAGAAATCAACCCGACCACTGCTGTGTCGTCGGCAAACTTGACGACCTGGTTTGACTCCCGTGTTGCGATGCAGTCGTGCGTGTACAAGGAGTACAGTAGGGGGCTGAGGACGCAGCCCTGTGGTGCCCCAATGCTGACGGCCAGAGTGGAGGATGTGCGACCGTCCATTCTAACTGCCTGGGGGCGGTTCGTCAGGAAGCTCTGTATCCAGCTGCACAGCGACGTGTTCAGGCCCAGGTCTCTGAGCTTCCCGTCCAGCCTGGAGGGGCTTATAGTGTTAAAAGCACTGCTGTAGTCTACAAACAGCATCCTCACATAAGTGCGGCTTCCCTCCAGGTGAGAAAGGGCCGTGTGCAGGACGTGGGCGATGGCGTCCTCAGTGCTCCTGTTTGCTCTGTAAGCAAACTGCAGCGGGTCGAGGGTGGGGGGAAGCATGGGCAGTATAAGTCCTTTGACCAGACCCTCGAAGCACTTACTCACTATGGGAGTAAGAGCTATGGGGCGCCAGTCATTCAAGCCAGTCACCTTCGGCAGTTTAGGGATGGGGATGATGGTGCTGGTTTTAAAGATGGTGGGGACGTAGCTGAGGGAGAGGGACTGGTTAAAAATGTCTGTGAATACGTCCGCTAGCTGGTAGGCACACGCCTTCAGGACACGCCCAACAATGCTGTCTGGACCAGCTGCCTTCCTTGGGTTGATCCGCTTGAAGGAGCGGTAGACCTCATCCCGGGTGATGGAGAGTGGGCGGTCCTGGTCAACGCCGGAGGTGGAGTGGTGGTGTGGGGGTGTGCCAGGAGGGTTCTGCTCCCCCCGCCCCATGCCAATGGGGGGGGGTTGCAGAAGTGAGTGCACACTAGCGGGGTAGGGGCCAACCATGCTGGGGGGTCGAGCAGAGGGATCAAACCTGGCAGAGAAGGTGTTAAAGTCATCTGGAAAGGTGGATGTTGTGTGTTGGGGTTGCTGGGTGCTCCCCCTATAGTCTGTTATGGCTTGAAGCCCCTGCCATAGGTGCCTCGGGTTGTTGGTGTTGAGTTTGGACTCCATCCGTTGACCATATTCCTTCTTGCCATGTTTGATGGCCGCTCTGAGTGCATAACATGCATTTTTATATTCCTCTACTGTGCCCGTCTTGTAGGCTACAGATCGTGTGTAGAGAGCAGCACGTATGTCCCCATTCATCCAGGGCTTCTGGTTTGGCATAATCCTTATATTCCTGACTGGAACAGCAGTCTCTGTACATTCCCTTATGTAGGTGGTTACATTGTTGGTGTAGTCGTCCAAATTCCCAGCCTGCTTGAATGCACCCCAGTCCGTGCGATCAAAACAGTCCTGCAGAATCGCCTCTGATTGGTCAGTCCAGCGACGAACAGTTCTGTAGACCGGGGGCTCTCTCTTCAGTCTCTGCCTATAGGCAGGGAGCAGGAGGATTGAGCAATGATCGGATTTGCCAAAAGCAGGGCGGGGGAGGGCTCTGTAACTTTCCCGGAAGAGAGTGTAGCAGTGGTCGAGTGTGTTTTCTCCTCGCGTTTTAAACTGAATATGTTGGTGTAATTTGGGCATGGTTTTGGTGTAATCCGCATGATTAAAGTCCCCGGCTATAACCAGCGCCGTGTCCGGCTGAGCAGTCTCTTGTTTGCTGATTATTTCGTGGAGTTCCTCGAGAGCAGCGTCCTTGTTTGCGTGCGGTGGAATATACACAGCGGCTATCGAGACAGATGTAAACTCACGAGGGAGCCATACAGGACGGCACTGCAGCAGGAGACACTCCAGGTTCGGGGAACAAACTGAATGAACAGTCGAGATGTTTCTCTCATGACACCAGGCCCGGTTCACCATGAGACATACGCCTCCGCCGGTCTTCTTCTGCACGAGCTCCATGTCCCGATCCCTGCGATGCACAGAGAAGCCCATGGGTGCGATGGCATGGTTTGGTGTATCCGCCGTTAGCCATGTTTCTGTCAGACAGATTACATTGCATCGCCTGATGTCCGGCTGGAAGAGGAGGCTGGTAGATCTGCATCTACAGTACCTCTTCCATCCACAAGAGGGTAGTATGGTTAAAGGGGTATTTTACTTTCAATTTATGGTCTACTCAGTCTCGTGTGAACACACCAGACAGTTTAGTTAGGGAGTAGTTTAGTAGGAGTAAGTTACTCCTTTTAGTATTTAGATATGTGATGATCCTTTTAGCTGCCCCGCCCCCTTCCTGTGATTAGTTTTTTTGTGGAGGCTGTTATGTTTTGTTTTATCCCTATTTTTCACTAGTAGTTTGGGTTTAAAGTAATCTGGGCTTTTAGGGAGGGTAGCCTACTGTTTGTTCTTTTAAGTTTGCTGTGGACTAGGTAATCTTTTAAGTTTTTATTTTTTCTGTAGGCAGGTATAATTTTGTATCCCTCTAGTGAATCTTCTGCCCTTCTTGTAAAATTTCTTTTAACTCTCATGCTAGCTATTTTGCTTAATGTTGAATATGTGGTTACTAGAGCAATTTGAGGTCTTTCATCTCTCTCCTTCACCTCTCGAAAGGTGTCAAAGGTTTTTCTTAGAAAGGTCCTTGTGTACCCCCGTTGTTTTAGGGCATTAAATAGAGTTTTACATGCTAATTTAAAATCGCTTTGTTGTGTACAGATGCGACTGAATCTTAGAAGTTGAGATTTCACTATACGTAGGTGTGTGGTGGGTGGAACGATGTCTTATGTAGAAGTGCATGTGTGTCTGTTTCTTTAAAGTAAACTTTAAGATCCAGTTTCCTGCTTGTGCTAAAGTTTGGTCCTTTGAATACTGTAACATCTAGGAAATCGATTTTTTTCTGTGCTCGTCGCATATTTGATTGTAATTGATCTATGGTGTGTGTTTTGAATTCTTGGAACTCTTGTTCTGTATGAGTCCATGTCCATGTTCCAATAACCACAGTAAAGCTATGCTTCGCCCCGCCCTACTAGTAGTAGCCGGCAGGGTAAAACAAGCGCTCCTTCCTAAGCCCCATGCTTTATTTGGTGGCATCTGAAAAACTGCCCCACCAGGTCCAGACAGCATGGTCTCTGGGTGTAACTCCCAGTGTGTGTGTGTGTTTGTTTTCTCTCCAGGGACCCCCAGGTCTCGGTGGGTCCAGACAGCATGGTCTCTGGGTGTAACTCCCAGTGTGTGTGTGTGTTTGTTTTCTCTCCAGGGACCCCCAGGTCTCGGTGGGTCTAGACAGCATGGTCTCAGGGTGTAACTCCCAGTGTGGTTGTGTTTTCTCCCCAGGGACCCCCAGGTCTCCGTGGGTCCTGACAGCATGGTCTCTGGGTGTAACTCTCAGTGCGGATGCTTGGTGACAGAATGGGATCCAGTCTGCTCCTCCTCCAGTGGACTGACCTACGCCTCTCCATGCCTGGCAGGATGTCACAGTGTGACGGGACAGGGCAGGGACACGGTCAGTTACTATCAAACCCTGTAGTACCGTTATTGTTATTATTACTACCACAGTGTGACGGGACAGGGCAGGGACACGGTCAGTTACTATCAAACCCTGTAGTACTGTTATTATTACTACCACAGTGTGACACAGTCAGTTACTATCAAACCCTGTAGTACTGTTATTATTACTACCACAGTGTGACACGGTCAGTTACTATCAAACCCTGTAGTACTGTTATTATTACTACCACAGTGTGACACGGTCAGTTACTATCAAACCCTGTAGTACTGTTATTACTACCACAGTGTGACACGGTCAGTTACTATCAAACCCTGTAGTACTGTTATTATTACTACCACAGTGTGACACGGTCAGTTACTATCAAACCCTGTAGTACTGTTATTATTACTACCACAGTGTGACACGGTCAGTTACTATCAAACCCTGTAGTACTGTTATTATTACTACCACAGTGTGACACAGTCAGTTACTATCAAACCACCCGCTTCTAGAGTTATCAAGTGATAATTCCCAGCAGGCTGCTTATCAGCACCATTTTATCAATGACAGCATGTTGTGTGGAGCCTACTCACTGATAAGATGACAACTGCGATCTTATCCACTGATAACAGTCAAATCTGCTTGCGGTTAGGTTTAGGGGTAGGTTTAGAGAAGGGTGTAGCCATGTTTGTAGCAAAACCCCTAGACCCCTCCAACCACCACCACCTAGTTGAGGGTCGGGCATTTACTACCCGACCTGGGTTTGCATGGGCAATTTTAGGCTCTCCCAGCGGGAGGGGGGGGGGGGGGGGCACTTTTTTAGGCTACCTTTTTTTAAAGATCTGTTACCCTACGTTTTAAGAATTGTGATATATTGGCAATTCCATTTTTTGCCCACCACTAAAAATAATATACTGTATATATATAACCGTATAACTGGGAACTGTTGGTGTTGTGTTTTCAGATGTATGGGAACTGTTCGTGTGTGAGTGAGGTAGCGGTGGGTCCGGGTGTGAACATGTCCACCGTGCTCGGACAGTGTCCCAGGACGGCTGACTGTGACCACATGTTCAAGTTCTACATGGCTCTGGCTGTGCTGGCCTCCTTCATCAACGCATGTGGAGCCACGCCCGCTTACATCATCCTGCTCAGGTATGCCACGCCCGCTTACATCATCCTGCTCAGGTATGCCACGCCCCTTACATCATCCTGCTCAGGTATGCCACGCCCCTTACATCATCCTGCTCAGGTATGCCACGCCCGCTTACATCATCCTGCTCAGGTATGCCACGCCCCTTACATCATCCTGCTCAGGTATGCCACGCCCGCTTACATCATCCTGCTCAGGTATGCCACGCCCGCTTACATCATCCTGCTCAGGTATGCCACGCCCCTTACATTATCCTGCTCAGGTATGCCACGCCCACTTACATCATCCTGCTCAGGTATGCCACGGTGCCACGCCCCCTTACATCATCCTGCTCAGGTCAGTCAATTAATACACAAATAAGCTGATTCTACCGCAAACCAAGTGATAACGCATAGCCATGGGGGGGCAATTTGCCCCACCAAACACGATGGCATGCAAAACACCCTAAGATATTTCAAATTAAAGTGCTTATAATTAAAATGATGTGAAACACCACTACTACTGCTACTAACTAACTACAGCTGTGTCACCACTAAACCAACAGCATTTCATCATTGAAAACAGAAAACTCTCTGAGTCAGACCTTTAGCTTTATGCATGCTGCGTGTCTGTTGCAACTCCAACAACAACTGATGTTATTATTGATGCTTTACTTGCCTAATAAAAGTCCTGTAACTGAAAATGGTATGGGTGCGGCATGGGTGCGGCTTCATCGCCTGTGTCGCTTGGCGCCACGGGCGATGAAGCCGCACCCATACCATTTTCTCCTGCCCCCCCAAGGTTCTAGGGAGAGTTCTGATATTCATGTGAGAGTTCAAACTCTGCCCAAACCCGACCAGGCTAGAACAGGACGCAACCGACATTTTAGGGCCGGGTCGGGCCTAAAATATATGCTAACCAGTAGTGCCTCGGACTCCATGAAACAATAATATATATTGAATTATATTATTATGGTAAAAGTAAAAGTTCTTTACTTATTATGAAGAAGGTGTGGATTGGCATTTAACTTTTACTTTGTGGAAAATTCTCAAATTCTGCCCAAACCCAACAGTTTAGGGCCGAGTCAGGCCTAAAACCAATTCCATTTAGTCGGGCCAGGCCTCGCGTCTGAGCAGTTAGGGCCCAGTTAGGGCCGGGCCTTCATTTTCAGTTTTCAGTCAATTTAATTAATGTACCTGGAACCAGAGTGGAGCAGCCTGGTCACGTGGTTCGTCACGTGACTATACAGTGCCTCTATGTGACCTAACTGCAGTCGGAAATGGATTGTTTTCAACGAATTTTCACAAATTAAAGCTATTTTAGATTAGATGTACAGTATATGCAAAATGACAACTGTTTCAAAGTATTGCTCAGTCACCACTACATTCTCTCTGATGTTTATGTTGTACTATTATTAAAGAGAACGACTAAAATAAAGGGATTTCAAGTCAAAGCTGGACTGATGCCTGAGTCCAATGCATTTCTGCATACTCCTACTTTCCAACACTAGTATTCTCTTTCAATGTGTAAATATAATTCTATAACGTTTGCAAACCATATGACAAAATATCCGAAAATAACCTGCAATGTTTTTTCTTTAAATTGTCTGCATGGATCATTGGTTTACGAGGTCACAGCCATTAATACATGATGTTTTCCGTGCCTTGCCTGCTGGTCCCTAGTAAATCCTTATCAACTTCTGGTTTCCTAGTTCTGTGTGCCTGCCAGTATGGCAGAAGCACACAGGTTGTGATTCGTCAACTTAATCCATCATCACTCGTATTTCTATCCGAAATTTCGACCGCTATGGCCGGCCGCACCGTTTGCACAATCCCCGCAATATATACATCAAAACGTGCGGCTCGGCCGGGAAAGATGTGCTTGTGCTTTTCTTTCCGATACGCGTTACCGTGCCAACGTAATTCGCAATAAACGACGCAAAAAATCCCCATTCGAAATGAATGGGTGCACACCGAAAACATCAGAAAAAGAAGCGCTTATTTGGAGCCACATTACTCTGGCACACTGTGGCGTAGAAACACGATTTTAACTTTAAACAGCAGACGCGGCTCTCGACTTCGTCACGGTTCAGACGGTATTCGAATATGTTGCACGGTTTGTCCGCTATCGCAGTTCAAAGTGTGCATGGTTCGAGAATTTAGCGGAGCTTAGAGGCTCGCACGACCAGTGAGCGAGTGAAACAGAGTGCGAGATGCAGTGTCTCGAGGTTCGGGTCATGACCGAACAAATCGTCCTCACGGCCACAATATTCGCTTTACATGCGTGGTTTTCGGACATTTTGTAGACAATCTTCTCGCCTTTCACCCAATGTGACCACCAAAGCCCAGTCAGGTACAGAACCGGTGCTACGGGCCTCAGAGCGAGATGACGTAACCTCCCGTCTCCATATTAATTACATTGTAATGTGCTGCATTTTGGCGACCGAACAAATCGTCCTCACGGCCACAATATTCGCTTTACATGCGTGGTTTTCGGACATTTTGTAGACAATCTTCTCGCCTTTCACCCAATGTGACCACCAAAGCCCAGTCAGGTACAGAACCGGTGCTACGGGCCTCAGAGCGAGATGACGTAACCTCCCGTCTCCATATTACCCTATTAGCCTGAATATAAGACTATGTTTTTTTCCCAGTGGAAATATTCTGAAAATGGAGTCGTCTTATATTCAGGGGCTATACAATATGACATTCAATGTTCTTTTTTCTGTAAATGGGTCTTGAAAAATAAGGGTCGTCTTATAAACGAGTCGTCTTATATTCGGGACAATACGGTAATTACATTGTAATGTGCTGCATTTTGGCGTTTGACGTTTCTTTTGAAACGCAAATTCTTAAATCGCTCTCACGACCACGTCTTTTATCGTACCAATACCATGATCGCACACAACATAGCCTGCGAAGTCGTAACGCCCACATCGAAAAAAGTAAACGCTTACGAGTTTTAATTTTCGCGTGAGAGGCCTTCGTTCCAAGAGAGGTGCTATCCATTGACTCCCTGTTTAAACTAATGGACAATACTATCTGTACTGAATTACTGAACACAGGTGTAACAGATTAGGCCCTAATTAGATGGCTGCCACTAGCCACATGCGCGCAGAGACACGCACACACATGCTCTCCTCTACAGTCTATGCTTTGCTGCCTAGTGTACTTGCTCATGGAGTTCTCCATGGGGTTAGACATGCCCAAATATGGAATGTGTGATGCACACACGCGCGCGCACACACACACGTGCTCGCGCGCATGTACACACACACACACACACACACACACACACACACACACACACACACACACGCGCGCGCGCGCACGCATATGCATGCACACACACAGTCCGGGTCCTCTCTGAGGTCACCTGATGGGCCACGACTGGTTATTCATGCATGCAGCAGCACACGCACACACACACGCAAGCACACATGCACACTCACGCACACACACATTGGCAAGTCAGTTGGCAAAACATCCTCTCTCTCCTGTATCATCTATTTCCTGCCATAACTCCTCAATGCTATGTCATAGAGACATATGGGTGACATCATTGGACTGGTAATGAGTCCCTGACGTTGATTGGTGTAACTTAGCCCCGCCCCCTATTCTGATTGGTCGATACTATTTCCTGCCATAACTCCTCAATGCTATGTCATAGAGACATATGGGTGGCATCATTGGACTCGGGTAATGAGTCCCTGACGTTGATTGGTGTAACTTAGCTCCGCCCCCTATTCTGATTGGTCGATACTATTTCCTGCCATAACTCCACAATGCTATGTCATAGAGACATATGGGTGGCATCATTGGACTCGGGTAATGAGTCCCTGACGTTGATTGGTGTAACTTAGCCCCGCCCCCTATTCTGATTGGTCGATACTATTTCCTGCCATAACTCCTCAATGCTATGTCATAGAGACATATGGGTGGCATCATTGGACTCGGGTAATGAGTCCCTGACGTTGATTGGTGTAACTTAGCCCCGCCCCCTATTCTGATTGGTCGATACTATTTCCTGCCATAACTCCACAATGCTATGTCATAGAGACATATGGGTGGCATCATTGGACTCGGGTAATGAGTCCCTGACGTTGATTGGTGTAACTTAGCCCCGCCCCCTATTCTGATTGGTCGATACTATTTCCTGCCATAACTCCTCAATGCTATGTCATAGAGACATATGGGTGGCATCATTGGACTCGGGTAATGAGTCCCTGACGTTGATTGGTGTAACTTAGCCCCGCCCCCTATTCTGATTGGTCGATACTATTTCCTGCCATAACTCCACAATGCTATGTCATAGAGACATATGGGTGGCATCATTGGACTCGGGTAATGAGTCCCTGACGTTGATTGGTGTAACTTAGCCCCGCCCCCTATTCTGATTGGTCGATACTATTTCCTGCCATAACTCTTCAATGCTATGTCATAGAGACATATGGGTGGCATCATTGGACTCGGGTAATGAGTCCCTGACGTTGATTGGTGTAACTTAGCCCCGCCCCCTATTCTGATTGGTCGATACTATTTCCTGCCATAACTCCACAATGCTATGTCATAGAGACATATGGGTGGCATCATTGGACTCGGGTAATGAGTCCCTGACGTTGATTGGTGTAACTTAGCCCCGCCCCCTATTCTGATTGGTCGATACTATTTAGGGTTTGCTACTACATTAGAATAGCATGTTAGCATGCCAACTCCCACGAAAGTTTGCACACACTTGGCGAGTGGCAGGCACACAGTAAAATTTCTTAGAAATTTTGTTTCTAGTCAGTATTAGGCTCCTCCATGCTCCTCCAGCAACACCAGCGCCCCCTGGGGACATAGGAGTGAACTGGAATATCAGAACTCTCCTTCTTTAAGGCATTGGTTTTGACATGGTGTGTGTGTGTGTGTGTGTGTGTGTGTGTGTGTGTGTGTGTGTGTGTGTGTGTGTGTGTGTGTGTGTGTGTGTGTGTGTGTGTGTGTGTTAGGTGCATACAGCCTGATCTGAAGTCTCTGGCATTAGGAATGCAGACGCTGGTAGTGAGAACGTTGGGTGAGTAGATGTATTGTGCATGTGTGACTTTCAGAACCAGCTTCACCGTGGAATAGAGAGTGTGCATTGCCACATGCTGCGCTATGTCCTCAGCCCCGTCCCTGACCGCACGTTGTGGTGCGGGGATACGTTTTAAAGGGGAACTCCACCCATTTGCAACATTTTAATATGTCATTAATATACCTTAGAGATGTTGTGTGGACATGATAAAAAAAAGTTCCCCCAATTCTGTATTTCCTAAAAATGGAGGTCTGAAAAAATCATTAACATGGTGAAATACATCTGATGACATCATCAAGATGTATTTCACCATGTTAATGGTTTTCCTTTCAGACCCCATTTTGTATCCTCTCAGGAATTTTTTGAAAATGGCTGGAATTCCCCTTTAACACAACTCTCTCTCAAGAGTTAAAATATTCATCATGTGAATTATCCCAAGTCTACACAACTAGAGAATGTAGAAGATTAATGGTCATTTTGATCTGTATGTTGGACTGTTTTGACTGTTTCCCAAATCCAGCCTGGACTTGGGGACGAAAACAAGATAAATCTTTAGTTTAAGGGTCTGTGGGGCAAAATGTCCTCAAATGGTGGTCCTCTGTGGCTCATATTCTGAATAAATAGTGGGCCCTGGTATGAAAACCACTGCCCTATAACAAAATGAATTGTGAATAAAAATGGCTACTGGCCAAGATCATAACTACACAAACAAACAAAACAACATTTATATAGAACTCCCAAAGTATTCGCAGACTGTGGACCCCCATCTGGAAATATTTCTTTCTATAGGGTTAACTGTGTCTCGAAGTGTCCTTGAGCAAGACAAGATGAACCCCAACTAGCTCCAAATGTGCTGGTCGCTACCTTGCATGGTTTCTACCACCATTGGTATGTGAATATAAATAATCTTGGATACAAGATGATTATGTTGTGTGTGTGCAGGGCCATCTGGAGTACAGGGAGTTTTCCCGGTGGCCTGCGCCACGTAGTGGCCTGGACAAGATCCAAAATGCACTAGTAGCACTTCCAAAATGCACTAGAATGCGCTAGATGCTCGCCTGGAACATACAGATCAAAATGACCATTAATCTTCTACATTCTCTAGTTGTGTAGACTAAGTTGGGCTAATTCACATGATGAATATTTTAACTCTTGAGGGTGTAAAAATAAAACCAAATGGACCCGCAAGGGTCCATTTGGACACACGCACACCTGCGCGTGTGTGCGTGCGTGCGTGTTTGTGTGTGTGTGTGTGTGTGTGTGTGTGTGTTCAGGTGGTATCCCTCCTCCCATCTACTTCGGAGCACTGATAGACCTGACGTGTCTGAAGTGGGGGTCCACGGCGTGTGGAGGTCATGGAGCCTGCAGGTTCTATGATACCAACGCTTTCAGGTAAACTTCTCTCATTCTAACAGCATGTTGAAACCTGCTCTAAATGCTATCAGGCGATAATCCCCAGTAGGTCTCGTAGGTTACTTATCAATCAGACCTGAGAATTGTTAGTTTGAGTTGTGTTGCACCAATTCATTGCTGTCATTGTCATTGAAACACTGAATGCCCCCTCCCATAGCTAACCCTAGTCAAAAAAATCCTATAGAATTCCAATAGAAAATGCCTATCAGATTTTGGAACAAATCTATAGGATTCTTTAGGGAATCCTATTGGATTCCTATTGGAAATCCAATAGGATTCCAATAGAATCCTATAGGATTTGGGGGAAAATCCTATAGGATTCTATTGGAATCCTATTGGATTTCCAATAGGAATCCAATAGGATCCAATAGAATCCTATAAGAAAATCCTATAGGATTCTATTGGAATCCTATTGGATTTCCAATAGGAATCCAATAGGATCCAATAGAATCCTATAAGAAAATCCCATAGGATTTTGATATAGGATTCCTGTAACCCTACCCCGCCATCCCCACCGTTAAAACGGCGGGGATGGCGGGCGATGATAAAGCGACGTCGCCCGACATCCATTATTTCTCTACGGGAGCCGCCGATTCGGGCGACAGCAGCAGAACGGGCGACGTCGCCCGGAAAGATAAAAATTGGTGAGCTTTTCGCCCGAATCGGCCGACGTTTGGCCGGGGATAACCAATCAGAGCCAAGTGCTGCTTTTTTTGCCCTCGACCCAAAACCATTCGGTGCAGTTTGGTTCCTAGTTCCGTCCCACTTCCTCCTCCACCATACTATTTTTTTCAGTGCACCACAGCACCGTTGTTTACGGTACTCATTTTGCATGCCATTCTAAGCGAGAATTTACGGTAATGACCGTCGCCGTCGCTGATATCGGGCGATGTTTTTTATCTATCACCTACCGTTAAAACGTAGGGTAAGATCCTTTTTCTATTGGACTTTTCTAAAATCCTATAGGATCTTTTGACTAGGGAAAATCCCTAAAACTAAATTAAGCAAGGAATGTAAAACAATAACACCCATCTTTTACTTTCTCTTAAACATGATGGACAAACTATCATTGTCCTTTAACGCCTGTTGGTGGTATTTCCTGTGTGTTTTTCAGGTTGACGTTCCTGGGTCTGATCTACGGTATCTTGACTCTGACGTGGGTCCTGTGGGCCGTGCTGCACTGTAAGATCCTACAGAGGCAGAGGAAACTGTCCAGAAGGGGGCGCCAGGCCTCCAGGGAGGAGAAGACCGCCGACGCCATCACGATGAAGAACTACGTACCTGGAAACGCCGTCAACGATAAGGAGGACAAGGAGAGACACAACACCATCTGAGCCAGGGTGGACCATGACTGAGCATGGCCTCTGGCTTCTGCAGTTAGGTTTACCCAGGGTGATTATGGTTAGGTTTGGCGATCCGTAATAAACATAAACGTATCGGGGAAAAGTATGGGATCAGACCCTTTTTTGGTCATATCGGTATCGGCAAATGGGTATCGGAAACGTGTCTTGGCACTTATTTATCGTTGCGGGTGATATTGGTATTGGCAAATATGCCAGTCTAACTGCAGATCTGACACAGGGGTAAGCTACGGGGTTGACAGTATGGTATGGTACAAATGTCTGGTCATGTGGAGTTTCCTTTGGAGTTGCCAAAAGTGCACATTTCAAGAGTCTGCTATTCCCATCAAATAAGATCATTTTTCTTTTATATCATTATACATATTCTTCTCTGGTATCAGTATTTGGTATTTGGCTCGGCTAACACAGAAATTGTGGGATCGGGATCGGATCGGAAATGGAAAAAAGTGGCATCGGGACATCCCTAGTTCAGGCATAGTTTTACTGAGCTTAGGCTTAGGTTTCTGGTTTAAGGACTCTGTTGTGCAGTTCTGTGTCATACAACTGTATGTATGAGCATCAGTGTAAACAGAAACTGCAATGATGGAATGTGAAAGCAGAGGCGCTAGATAGAAATCCCATAACTTGTGATGTAAATAATGAGATCCAGAGTAGTTGTGAATTAAACAGCAACACTCTTCCCTTTTCAAACGTTTTACTGTATATCATTCACAGCACTTGAACACAGCAGTTGAACACATGTACTGCAATCAAAGCAAGTATCAAGAATATATAAAATCTACAACAGTGGTTAGTGCTGTCGCCTCACAGCTAGAAGGTCCTGGGTTCGATCCCCGCTAGGGGTGCTGCTGTGGGTGCTGGCGGCGTGTCTGCTCCTCCGCGTCATCAGTGCCCATATCCGAGGCGGGGTTGGTGAAAGGGCCTTTCTGTGTGGAGTTTGCATGCTCTCCTCGTGTCCCCTAGGGTAGATACCCTCACAAAAACATGCTGTAATCCTGGTCTCTAAACTGCCTCCACCTAGCCAGCCGGGGTGCCTGATGGAGGGGACAGGAACTGGTTGGAATAACCTGTTCCTTCCACAACGCTACGTCCAACCAGGGAAACTCCCCCTTGTCAGATGAAAAGAAGGCAGCTTGGACTCCTCATGCGTTCAAGGAAGCATGAGGCCAGTCCGCTGCCTCCTCAGGTTGACGGAGGATGTGTAGCGCCCAGGATCACATTAGGAATTGGCACTGGGTGAAAAAATGGGTTGCAAAATCGTGGGATGAAAAAATTATAGAAAAAAAAGAAAGTCTACAAAAGAAGAATATACAAAACATTTCCATGTAGTAAATGTATTTACCCTGGTCTTTCAGTCTGTTATAAACAGCATTTTTGCACACAGTAGCTAAGTTGACATACTATTTAAACTAAAGACGGAAACATCGTACTATTCTCTTTTTATATATTTTTTTTATTATTATTTCAGTTTAGGGTCAGTACCTCTATCGCCTCTGCTGGTACATTCCACCATAGCAGTTCCTGTTTACACTGAGCATGTGCAAACCTCCGTCACCAGCCTGTGCCACGCCTCCGTGCTTTATCCTCTTTCTTTATCATAGTATAAGACAAAGAATGTTTGCATTCAGCATCTTTGTTGAACAATAGTCTCAGTAAACCTTCCAATTCTGGAAGGTTTTTAACTGTTTATATCCAAAGACACTAAAACGTCTTGTAAACAAGGTTGTTTACAGGTGCCATAAACGTAGAGACCAACTTTGTTTACACACATTGACTAATTCACTTTAATCTCGGTCGATGCTAACTGAATTAGCATCTTCAGCTATCGTTGGGATCGCTCTCTCACAAATAATGTCCAAAATGCGGGGGTGTACACGAATTCGAGTTAACCCTTTAGTCACACATCTCTGAATATTGTGTGAAAAAAAAATGTATACAACTGCTGTTTGTGATTTTTTTGTTTTGTTCTTGAGATCAATCAATTACTTAATGTGTATGAATGCCACTCTGGAGGGGGTAAGTGAGGGCACTACAGGCTGGAAAGTAGCACCCAAAGAGTTAAATATAATATTTAGGCTTAGATTTCCGTCACGGCTAAACCCCTTATTCCTTAACTTCTTTGCCTTATAGAGATGCACAGTGACGTCACCGCCCCTGTTCCAGAAATGGATTCCCCATTCATTTTTCTCATAGACTTTTCGAAAATAATTTATATCAAGACGATTACGCCGCGGACAAAGCCAACTCGAGTTGTGACGAATCATGATGACACACACAAACTTTTGGGACAATAAAATAATTTCTAAGATGAAAAACGAAACAAAAAGTCTTGTATCATGCCGTTTTCTACTTCTTCCTAATTATATATTATATGACGATATTGTGTTTGTTGTCATGATTTGTCACGACCCGAGTTGGCTTTGGCCACGGCGCAATCGTGTTTTTATTAACCATTTTCGAAAAGTCTATGAGGAAAATGAATGAGGAATCCACTAGTGGAACAGGGCTGGTGACGTCACTGCGCATCTCTATTATGCCTTTTGCCTTACTTAAACTATTAAAAAAAAACATTTTTCAATAGTCCAAATTGCCAGTCTACATGCTCACAATGTGTCAATAGACTGGCACATTGAACTATTACCAAAAGTTTTTAAAAATGATATAAGGGGTTTAGCATGTAAATGGAGCCCTTAGAGTTTTACTTTGGCCTAATTTGGTTCCCCTGTGCTAAAGCATTAGTACAACAAATATGTCTAGTTTTAGGTATATTTTTGCTGCGGGTCACGCAAGGAATATACAGTTTGCTGTTGTTTTCCCTTCATAATTTAGGTACTGTATTTAGCCCCCACTTAGACCATTATGATTTACTTTTACAATAACCATTCTGTACTGTACAAAACACGTTTTGGTGTTCTAAGCATTATGTTACACTTTAACTCTCTGCTATTTTTGAAAAATCGTGAAAATGTGGCGCACATCTTTGAGTACATTATTTCGGAAGCAAACATTTTTAAATCAATTCTTTAATTGCTTCTAGGAGATCCCTAGAACAACATGCTTTCAGATGGCGGTCCGCAGCCAGATATGGATAATTATGGTGGTTTATTTTCAAACTATTGTACTAACATCTGAAAATGTGAAATGGGATGTTCTGTTTAATACGTTCCACTTTTGCTAGTTTAAGTATATATTTTGATGCCAATCCCTTTGTACTTTTATTCAAGTAAATAGTATTTCTGCATTCAGCATTTTCACCACTGTAGTAATGTTCACGTTGACATTGGTTTGAATGGATGCTCTATTTACTCTGGTGTACAGAATTGACGACCCTAGATTTGTCTGTACTCCATTTCTCCCCAACACTATATTCTGCCTAAGGGGGGACACGGTGGAACAGTGGTTAGTACTGTCGCCTCACAGCTAGAAGGTCTAGGTTCGATTCCCGCTAGGGGCGCTGCTGTGGGTGCTGGCGGCGTGTCTGCTCCTCCGCGTCATCAGTACCCATACCTGAGGCGGGGTTGGTGAAAGGGCCTTTCTGTGTGGAGTTTGCATGTTCTCCCCGTGTCCCCTAGGGTAGATACCCTCACATGTTCTCCCTGTGTCCCCTATGGTAGATACCCTCACATGTTCTCCCTGTGTCCCCTAGGGTAGATACCCTCACATGTTCTCCCTGTGTCCCCCTAGGGTAGATACCCTCACATGTTCTCCCCGTGTCCCCTAGGGTAGATACCCTCACATGTTCTCCCCGTGTCCCCTAGGGTAGATACCCTCACATGTTCTCCCTGTGTCCCTATAGGGTAGATACCCTCACATGTTCTCCCTGTGTCCCCTAGGGTAGATACCCTCACATGTTCTCCCCGTGTCCCCTATAGGGTAGATACCCTCACATGTTCTCCCCGTGTCCCCTAGGGTAGATACCCTCACATGTTCTCCTTGTGTCCCCTAGGGTAGATACCCTCACATGTTCTCCTTGTGTCCCCTAGGGTAGATACCCTCACATGTTCTCCTTGTGTCCCCTAGGGTAGATACCCTCACATGTTCTCCTCGTGTCCCCTAGGGTAGATACCCTCACATGTTCTCCCTGTGTCCCCTAGGGTAGATACCCTCACATGTTCTCCCTGTGTCCCCTAGGGTAGATACCCTCACATGTTCTCCCCGTGTCCCCTAGGGTAGATACCCTCACATGTTCTCCCCATGCATCCTAGGGTAGATACTGGGCTCCTCATGGATTGAAGGAAGTATGAGGCCAGTCCGCTGCCTCCCCAGGTTGGCGGAGGGTGTGTAGAGCCCAGGATCACATTACGGATTGGTACTGGGTGGAAAAATGGGATACAAAATCGCAGGATAAAAAAAAATCTAAAGAAATAAAGAATACTCCCCAACATGTCTATACCACCAGTGGTCCTTGAGAGGCTTCCACGTGGTCCCCAGCTAAATCATGGAAAGTTGATTAACCCTTGCGGGTCCGTTTGGTTTCATGTTTACACTCTCAAGAATTAAAACATTAATCATGTTAATTTGCCTAAGTCAGTTGGTGAGTTTAATGGTGTTTAATACTGTATAATGCTGTTTTTTTATTAGGAAGTCAATGGAGGGTATTGCAACTCTTGCAACTCTTTATTGCGGGTAAGAATGGACTTGTTTTTTTGTTTTTAATAATTGCAGCACATTTCAAGGACAATATAAGACTGATAACACCATGACGAATTTATACTTGTTTACAACTTTATCAAAGAAAAGAAAAGAAAAGAAAAGAAAAGAAAAGAAAAGAAAAGAAATGAAAAGAAAAGAAAAGAAAAGAAAAGAAAAGAGAAATTGACAAACGTATTTCCTTGATTCAAGTAACAGTTGGGATTGGATTGTTCATTTTCCAACACTAGACTAGGGCAGAGCTCAGAGCTTGGTGCACAGCTCCCTCCAGTGGATCAGAGGTAGAACAACTGGATGACAACAGCAAGGTTGATGGTTTTAACCCGGGCTCCCCCGGAGTTAAGGCATTCTAACTATTATTATAGTATTATTATAGTATAGTATAGTATATTATAATATTAATGCTAATAATTCATTCATTTATTTGTTCATTCATTCAGACCTACATAAAAAACAAGTCAGCAGTTGCTTATAATAAGCAGACATGGCAAAAGGGTGTGGCATGAGTGTGTATGTATGCTATGAAGGTATGCTATCTTGCATTGGCACCACTAGAGGAAACATGGACTACAAAGCTTCTGTTGTAGTGCTACTTTTAGAAGTGGGGGCGCCTCTGAAAGGGGAATTCCCCCCATTTTATTATTTTTTTTCTGAGAGTGTACAAATGTGAACCAAATGGACCCTAGCGGGTCCATTTGGTTCCATTTGTACACTCTCAGAAAAAAAGGAAACTCATCAACATGGTGAAATACATCTTGATGATGTCATCAAGATGTATTTCACCATGCTAATGATTTTTTTTTTTTTCAGACCCAAAAATATTTTAGATGTGAGAAGTGGGGGGACACCGTCCCCCCGCGTCCCCCTCCACTATTGGGCTATCTCAAATTCGCAATAGGTCCATTAGCATAGTAGGGATATCTCAATGGGCTCATTTGCATATTATAATCAAAATGTGGTGCCCAGCGTGCGTGCTCTGGTGCTCGTGCATGGATTCCATCCGCCTGCAGTTCCAGACCTGACCACTAGAGCCCTCGAGCTTCAACTGTCTCTGTCTGGGGATGGGATTGCTCCCATCCGCAGCCATTGTAAAACTGCAAACATGGCGACTGTATCTGCGTCTTGTGGAAGTTGTAATGTGTTCACAGCCTGACAGGGACAAGCTGCAAACATGGCGACTGTATCTGCGTCTTGTGGAAGTTGTAATGTGCTCACAGCCTGACAGGGACAAGCTGCAAACATGGCGACTGTATCTGCGTCTTGTGGAAGTTGTAATGTGCTCACAGCCTGACAGGGACAAGCTGCAAACATGGCGACTGTATCTGCGTCTTGTGGAAGTTGTAATGTGCTCACAGCCTGACAGGGACAAGCTGCAAACATGGCGACTGTATCTGCGTCTTGTGGAAGTTGTAATGTGCTCACAGCCTGACAGGGACAAGCTGCAAACATGGCGACTGTATCTGCGTCTTGTGGAAGTTGTAATGTGCTCACAGCCTGACAGGGACAAGCTGCAAACATGGCGACTGTATCTGCGTCTTGTGGAAGTTGTAATGTGCTCACAGCCTGACAGGGACAAGCTGCAAACATGGCGACTGTATCTGCGTCCTTTAGAAGTTGTAATGTACTCACAGCCTGACAGGGACAAGCTGCAAACTGTAAACTCATAAGGAAGAAGTCAGTACGAGCAGCGGACTGGAAACATGAACCACTGTCCATGAGGACTGGTCTCTGTGGGACTGAGGTCCATTATGGAGACAGACTCGGACTAGGGCTTGGATTATCTCTGAATGAACAGATTTAACTCAAACAAACAAACAAACAAACAAACAAACAGACGCTGCTAGTGTCTGAAGGAGGAGAGGAGACAGAGCTGGTTGGTGATGGATTTACAGAACAGCAGAGACGTTTTCCAGAGGAATGGTGTGTCCTGCAGAACCTGCACACATGGTAAGAAATCTTTACACTTTATGCTTTATATCAGGAGTTTTCAACCCTTTTCATCTCAGGGACCACCAATTGATGCAGGATTTAAGCCACGGACCACCATTTGAGGATATTTTACTCCCACAGAACCCAAACCTAAAGATTTATTTTGCTTTTGTCCACAATTCCAGGCTGGATTTGGGCAAACAAAACAAGCAAAAGATTCCAAACATTCCAAAATGGCTATTTCAGAATATTCTGAATCTGAATATATTAACTCTTGAGAGTGTAAAAATGAAACCAAATGGACCCTTGCGGGTCCATTTGGTTTCATTTTTACACTCTCAAGAGTTACATCTGGTTAACCAACTTAGCTGGGGACCACCTGGGGTGGGTGTGTGTGTGTGTGTGTGTGTGTGTGTGTGTGTGTGTGTGTGTGTGTGTGTGTGTGTGTGTGTGTGTGTGTGTGTGTGTGTGTGTGTGTGTGTGTGTGTGTGTGTGTTGCGTCAGAATGTTACATTTTTGTAGGACAGTGGTTTTCAACAGGTGGTCCTTGAGACAGTTCCAGGTGGTCCCCAGGCTAAATGATGTAAAGTTCGTTAACCAGATGTAACTCTTCGAGTCTTCGTCATGTTTACACTCTCAAGAATTAGCCCCAAGTCAACACAACTAGAGAATGTAGAAGATTAATGGCCATTTTGATCTGTATGTTGGACTGTTTGGTTTCCCAAATCCAGCCTGGAATTGTGGACAAAAGCAAAATAACTTGGTCTGTGGGGACAAAAATGCAAAAAAAAAAAAAAAAAAAAAAAGGTGGTCCTCCGTGGCTCAAATGCTGAATAAATAGTGGGCCCTGGTATCAAAAAGGGTTGAAAACCACTGATATAGGAGACATTGGTTGCTCTGACGCATGTTGTTATATGACAAAGCCTTTGTGTGGCTTAGTTTCTTAACACTTTTCACTTATTTTTGTCTGCTTTCATTTGTGTTGTGTGAAGGTGAAGAGCTGGTTGGGTATTTCACAGCGTTGTGTGTGAATAGAAAAACATACAGGGCAGGGGTATTTATTTATTTTTATTTGTTTCAATTCCAATGGATTCATTGGTACAAAAACATAAGTTACCATGCCAAAGGAAAAAAGAAGCACATTGTTGTGTTTGCACTACTCTGATGTCTCGGTACAGTGGACAGTATGTGTCTCTGATGTCTCGGTACAGTGGACAGTATGTGTCTCTGATGTCTTGGTACAGTGGACAGTATGTGTCTCTGATGTCTTGGTGCAGTGGACAGTATGTATCTCTGATGTCTTGGTGCAGTGGACAGTATGTGTCTCTGATGTCTCGGTACAGTGGACAGTATGTGTCTCTGATGTCTCGGTACAGTGGACAGTATGTGTCTCTGATGTCTTGGTACAGTGGACAGCATGTGTCTCTGATGTCTTGATACCCTCACAAAAAAACATGTAATCCTGGGCTCTAGACTGCCTCCCCCTGGCCAGCCGGGGCGCCTGATGGAGGGGACAGGAACTGGTGTGTTCCTTCCACGCACTACGTCCAACCAGGGAAACTCCCTCCTGTCAGGTGAAAAGAAGGCAACTTGGACTCCTCATGCATTGAAGGAAGCATGAGGCCAGTCTGCTGGTTGGTGGAGGGTGTGTAGAGCCCAGGATCACATTAGGAATCCTCTCCAGGTTAGTGGAGGGTGTGTAGAGCCCAGGATCACATTAGGAATTGGCACTGGGTGAAAGAAATGTGTTACAAAATCGAGGGATAAAAATTAAATTACATTAATACAACCAACAGTAAAATGATGTCATAACAGTAGAGCTGGAGTCAAAGAGGTCACAGCTTCTTCACATCTGAAAGGAAATGGAAACGATAATGTTTATAGATTATAGTTCTGATTTATGCTTTCAAAGATTAGTTATCAACGTTGACTTTTCACTTTTCTATACAAAATGATCAACTCCTGGTTGTTCAGAAAAGTCAGATCATTTCTCCCAGTTTCTCCCCATTTGTACGCTCTCAGGACAAGAATGTAAAATGGGTGGAATTCTCTTTTAGTAGGAGGTGTTGCCTGTTATGTGTCTCATCTTGTAGTCTGGCTCAGCCCTGAATCAGCACCTTTAAAAATACTAGCTTATTTTTTCCCCCGTGATTCAAGGACTGGCTTCCCTGCCTTTGGGGCCGTTTGTGCCGGTTGGAAATCCAATCCCAGCACCTGACACCCTTGTTGCCCAATGATGTTGACATTGGTAGTTGATATAGATCAAAATATTGCCAGTGTATCAGGGCCTTATGAACAGGGCTTTAGGTTATGAACTTGTATACCTACCAGACAGAGCCTCCTCTAGTCTCCATAGACCTCTGTATACCTACCAGACAGAGCCTCCTCTAGTCTCCATAGACCTCTGTATACCTACCAGACAGAGCCTCCTCTAGTCTCCATAGACCTCTGTATACCTACCAGACAGAGCCTCCTCTAGTCTCCATAGACATGTATACCTACCAGACGTAGACAGAGCCTCCTCTAGTCTCCATAGACATGTATACCTACCAGACGTAGACAGAGCCTCCTCTAGTCTCCATAGACCTGTATACCTACCAGACGTAAACAGAGCCTCCTCTAGTCTCCATAGACCTGTATACCTACCAGACAGAGCCTCCTCTAGTCTCCATAGACCTCTGTATACCTACCAGACAGAGCCTCCTCTAGTCTCCATAGACCTCTGTATACCTACCAGACAGAGCCTCCTCTAGTCTCCATAGACCTGTATACCTACCAGACATAGACAGAGCCTCCTCTAGTCTCCATAGACCTCTGTATACCTACCAGACAGAGCCTCCTCTAGTCTCCATAGACCTCTGTATACCTACCAGACAGAGCCTCCTCTAGTCTCCATAGACCTCTGTATACCTACCAGACAGAGCCTCCTCTAGTCTCCATAGACCTCTGTATACCTACCAGACAGAGCCTCCTCTAGTCTCCATAGACCTCTGTATACCTACCAGACAGAGCCTCCTCTAGTCTCCATAGACCTCTGTATACCTACCAGACAGAGCCTCCTCTAGTCTCCATAGACATGTATACCTACCAGACGTAGACAGAGCCTCCTCTAGTCTCCATAGACCTGTATACCTACCAGACGTAGACAGAGCCTCCTCTAGTCTCCATAGACCTCTGTATACCTACCAGACAGAGCCTCCTCTCCATAGACCTCCACCTCACACAGAGTCAGGATCCCTCTCCTTCCAGGGATCACTATGCTGACGTAGCGTCCCTCCATCCCATCACAGCTATAGGTGTAGCTTCTACCGGCCGGGATGGATGAAATCACTGCACAGCTGAGAGGGAAGGAATTAGAAAAAAATATAAGCACACTACACCAGAAGTGTTTTTTATTTGCCTAAAAATCACAGACTGAGTACAAAAAAAAAAATAGTGGTATTTTAATAGTGGCATCTACATTGCATTCGGGGGAAGGGGTTGGGGGCTCTCGACCTATAAGCATTGCTTTAAAGGGATAGTTCCATTTTTTTAGTTAAGCTGTATGAAATACTTGCTATAGTGGTGTTAATTGTATTAATTGTTTGTCTAGAGTCCCGTGGAGGGAGTTCTGCTCAGGATTTGGTGAAATATGAAGTAGTTCTGGTCATTTTGTAGAGGTCACTAGGGGTCACACAGTGAAAGTAAATGAATCCAAAAAACTACTTCCTTTGTATTGTTGACCCATTTCTAAAATATTAGCACATCCTTCAATCATTTTTGACCTCACTATCACAGGGAACTATTTAGGCTATTTTGTGTCCATATCACTATGCCCAAAAAGTAGTTCCATGACGTCCTTAAAATCAGTGTTGGGAATATTACTTTACCTTGTTAATATATTACTTATTAATTATTACCTTCATTTTAAAGCAATATATTATATTACAATATTACTGTCTGAGCAAGTGTAATATATTAATATTACTATTACATATTACTTTGAAAAAACTTTTTTTTACAAAATATATAATTAAATATTTAGTGTCACTATTAATCAAATATTGCGTAGGCCAGTGGCATACCTACAATAAAGCAAGCGCACTTGGCTATCTGGACAAATCCGTATGAAATCAACTTGAAAAACCAAATGTATTCCTTGAATTCATGAAAGCTAGTAAATAATTTGATGACAAATTATAGAAAATAAGTAATTATTTAACTTCTGCAGTTCTTAACTTCTGCAAGATAATTTCACAAGAACACATGCAACGAAAGTAAGCAAACAGAGCGTAATATTGAAAGTAATGCAGTAATGCAGAAAGAAAAGTATAATATATTATAATTTTTATGTTTTAAGTAATATATTTATATTACAAGTTACTGCATTTTGGTAATATATTATGTAATATATTAAGTTACGTAGTGCACATGTCCCAACACTGCTTAAAATGACCGGAACTGCATAATATTGACCAAAACCAGAGCACAACTCCCACCACGGGACTCTGGAAACCAATTAATACAGTTGACACCACTATATTAATGGCAAAATGTGAACTATCCCTTTAAGTATCAGTCGCGACCTAGTTGGAGTCTGCGTAACCACCTCTGGCTGTCTGTGTGATGTATTTACACTGGGTTGTTGTTCCTATAGATGGAGGCTGCGTAACGACCTCTGGCTGTCTGTGTATCATGTATTTACACTGGGTTGTTGTTCCTATAGATGGAGGCTGCGTAACGACCTCTGGCTGTCTGTGTATCATGTATTTACACTGGGTTGGTGATCCTATAGATGTAGGCTGCATAACGACCTCTGGCTGTCTGTGTATCATGTATTTACACTGGGTTGTTGTTCCCGTTGTTGTCCAGAGAGTTTCCCACGTGGATGCGCGCTCCGTTGATCCTGCGGTAGCAGCGGTCCTTCCCGTTGGTCACAGTGACGTAGTGGACCCTGTAGGTGGTCCCCAGGTCCACCCTCCACCAGGGGGACCACTCTGCCAGGGTGTGGGTGGAGGCACATCGTCCGAACCGGTCCAACCGCCTCCCGTCGATGGCTCTGCTGGCCAGACCGTAGAGATACAGGGAGGACTGGGTAGCAGCGCCCCCTCTGGCCACGTTTATACCTGCAGGAATGAATTATTTATTATTATTATTATGTATAGATTAAAGGGAGGACTGGGTGGCAGCGCCCCCTCTGGCCAGGTTTATACCTGCAGGAATGAATTATTTATTATACAGGGAGGACTGGGTAGCAGCACCCCCTCTGGCCAGGTTTATACCTGCAGGAATGAATTATTTATTATACAGGGAGGACTGGGTAGCAGCGCCCCCTCTGGCCAGGTTTATACCTGCAGGAATGAATTATTTATTATACAGGGAGGACTGGGTAGCAGCACCCCCTCTGGCCAGGTTTATACCTGCAGGAATGAATTATTTATTATACAGGGAGGACTGGGTAGCAGCGCCCCCTCTGGCCACGTTTATACCTGCAGGAATGAATTATTTATTATTAAAGGTAGGAGAAGTGATTTCACTTTTGTCAGATATCACCCCAGAAAAAATTTTCTGTTAAAATGCTCTATTATAAGGTGTGCAGACCGTATATGGAGTTTCCCCCTCCCCCACGTTAGCAGAGGAGCTAATAAAAGTTCCCCAGGTGGAGGGTGAATTCTCCTCCAATCAGGATGGAGCAGCAGGTTCACATAGTGTAGCTACTCTTGGGCGCCCCTAGTGCACCAGGCTGGTACTACACCATGAATTTCAAACTTACCTTACCTTTAAGTATAGATACAGGGAGGACTGTGTAGCAGTTCCACCTCTGGCCACATTTATCCCTAAAGGAATGAATGAACGATTTATTATTATTATTAATATTATTATTATTATGTATAGATACAGGGAGGACTGGGTAGCAGCGCCCCCTCTGGCCAGGTTTATACCTGAAGGAATGAATTATTTATTATTATTACGCAGCTTAGTAGATTTACAGTAGATTTCAAGCACTACAACAGAGCTGATAACGGACACAGAGAATGGACACACTAGTTCACCGTTCACAACAACGCTGTTGTGTCCTGCCATGGCTCTGCCCATGGCTTTCAGTCAAAACCCTTATTTTGAAGTACCAGATAGCAGTAGTAGTAGTAGTAGTAGTAGTAGTAGTAGTAGTATTAGTAAATGAATAAAAAACAAAACAAAATTCTTTTGTATTTTTGAACTTCAGTTGTATTTCATACAACTTAAGTTACAAAAATCTGAACTATCCCTTTAAGCTAATTTGTGGGGAAGAGAGAAGATAGGCGTTGCCCCAATTCTACAGGCACGTTATAATTAGTGGTAGTTTTACCGTGGTTTTTAGATTATAGCACAATTTACACAGGTTTACCTACCGCTTTGCCTTGACACCCAGGCTATCATCGTTGTCTGTGTTAACAGAAAACCTGAAATAATGTGTTGGCATTAGAAGTTGGTGAGATCCAATCAGATCAGCTTGTCTGCCGTCCTGGCTGTGACGGCAGCCCGTCCCCTTTAGGCCCAAATGGTTTCAGGTTAGTCCAGTCTACCTACCTCTAGGGGTAAACGTTGTACCATAGACCTCTCTACCTACCTCTAGGGGTAAACGTTGTACCATAGACCTACCTCTAAGGGTAAACGTTGTACCATAGACCTCTAGGGGTAAACGTTGTACCATAGACCTCTCTACCTACCTCTAGGGGTAAACGTTGTACCATAGACCTCTAGGGATAAACGTTGTACCATAGACCTCTAGGGGTAAACGTTGTACCATAGACCTACCTCTAGGGGTAAACGTTGTACCATAGACCTCTAGGGGTAAACGTTGTACCATAGACCTCTCTACCTACCTCTAGGGGTAAACGTTGTACCATAGACCTACCTCTAGGGGTAAACGTTGTACCATAGACCTCTCTACCTACCTCTAGGGGTAAACGTTGTACCATAGACCTCTCTACCTACCTCTAGGGGTAAACGTTGTACCATAGACCTACCTCTAGGGGTAAACGTTGTACCATAGACCTCTCTACCTACCTCTAGGGGTAAACGTTGTACCATAGACCTACCTCTAGGGGTAAACGTTGTACCATAGACCTCTCTACCTACCTCTAGGGGTAAACGTTGTACCATAGACCTACCTCTAGGGGTAAACGTTGTACCATAGACCTCTCTACCTACCTCTAGGGGTAAACGTTGTACCATAGACCTCACCTCTAGGGGTAAACGTTGTACCATAGACCTCTCTACCTACCTCTAGGGGTAAACGTTGTACCATAGACCTCTCTACCTACCTCTAGGGGTAAACGTTGTACCATAGACCTCTCTACCTACCTCTAGGGGTAAACGTTGTACCATAGACCTCTCTACCTACCTCTAGGGGTAAACGTTGTACCATAGACCTACCTCTAGGGGTAAACGTTGTACCATAGACCTCTAGGGGTAAACGTTGTACCATAGACCTCTAGGGGTAAACGTTGTACCATAGACCTCTAGGGGTAAACGTTGTACCATAGACCTCTCTACCTACCTCTAGGGGTAAACGTTGTACCATAGACCTCTAGGGGTAAACGTTGTACCATAGACCTCTAGGGGTAAACGTTGTACCATAGACCTCTAGGGGTAAACGTTGTACCATAGACCTCTAGGGGTAAACGTTGTACCATAGACCTCTCTACCTACCTCTAGGGGTAAACATTGTACCATAGACCTCTCTACCTACCTCTAGGGGTAAACGTTGTACCATAGACCTCTCTACCTACCTCTAGGGGTAAACGTTGTACCATAGACCTACCTCTAGGGGTAAACGTTGTACCATAGACCTCTCTACCTACCTCTAGGGGTAAACGTTGTACCATAGACCTCTAGGGGTAAACGTTGTACCATAGACCTCTCTACCTACCTCTAGGGGTAAACGTTGTACCATAGACCTACCTCTAGGGGTAAACGTTGTACCATAGACCTCTCTACCTACCTCTAGGGTAAACGTTGTACCATAGACCTCTCTACCTACCTCTAGGGGTAAACGTTGTACCATAGACCTACCTCTAGGGGTAAACGTTGTACCATAGACCTCTCTACCTACCTCTAGGGGTAAACGTTGTACCATAGACCTACCTCTAGGGGTAAACATTGTACCATAGACCTACCTCTAGGGGTAAACGTTGTACCATAGACCTCTCTACCTACCTCTAGGGGTAAACGTTGTACCATAGACCTCTCTACCTACCTCTAGGGGTAAACGTTGTACCATAGACCTACCTCTAGGGGTAAACGTTGTACCATAGACCTACCTCTAGGGGTAAACGTTGTACCATAGACCTCTCTACCTACCTCTAGGGGTAAACGTTGTACCATAGACCTACCTCTAGGGGTAAACATTGTACCATAGACCTACCTCTAGGGGTAAACGTTGTACCATAGACCTCTCTACCTACCTCTAGGGGTAAACGTTGTACCATAGACCTCTCTACCTACCTCTAGGGGTAAACGTTGTACCATAGACCTCTCTACCTACCTCTAGGGGTAAACGTTGTACCATAGACCTACCTCTAGGGTAAACGTTGTACCATAGACCTCTCTACCTACCTCTAGGGGTAAACGTTGTACCATAGACCTCTCTACCTACCTCTAGGGTAAACGTTGTACCATAGACCTCTCTACCTACCTCTAGGGGTAAACGTTGTACCATAGACCTACCTCTAGGGTAAACGTTGTACCATAGACCTACCTCTAGGGGTAAACGTTGTACCATAGACCTACCTCTAGGGGTAAACGTTGTACCATAGACCTCTCTACCTACCTCTAGAGGTAAACATTGTACCATAGACCTCTAGGGGTAAACGTTGTACCATAGACCTCTCTACCTACCTCTAGGGTAAACGTTGTACCATAGACCTACCTCTAGGGTAAACGTTGTACCATAGACCTCTAGGGGTAAACGTACCATAGACCTCTAGGGGTAAACGTTGTACCATAGACCTACCTCTAGGGGTAAACGTTGTACCATAGACCTCTCTACCTACCTCTAGGGGTAAACGTTGTACCATAGACCTCTCTACCTACCTCTAGGGGTAAACGTTGTACCATAGACCTACCTCTAGGGGTAAACGTTGTACCATAGACCTCTCTACCTACCTCTAGGGGTAAACGTTGTACCATAGACCTACCTCTAGGGGTAAACGTTGTACCATAGACCTCTCTACCTACCTCTAGGGTAAACGTTGTACCATAGACCTACCTCTAGGGGTAAACGTTGTACCATAGACCTCTCTACCTACCTCTAGGGGTAAACGTTGTACCATAGACCTACCTCTAGGGGTAAACGTTGTACCATAGACCTCTCTACCTACCTCTAGGGGTAAACGTTGTACCATAGACCTACCTCTAGGGGTAAACGTTGTACCATAGACCTCTCTACCTACCTCTAGGGGTAAACGTTGTACCATAGACCTACCTCTAGGGGTAAACGTTGTACCATAGACCTCTCTACCTACCTCTAGGGGTAAACGTTGTACCATAGACCTACCTCTAGGGGTAAACGTTGTACCATAGACCTCTCTACCTACCTCTAGGGGTAAACGTTGTACCATAGACCTACCTCTAGGGGTAAACGTTGTACCATAGACCTCTCTACCTACCTCTAGGGGTAAACGTTGTACCATAGACCTCTCTACCTACCTCTAGGGGTAAACGTTGTACCATAGACCTACCTCTAGGGGTAAACGTTGTACCATAGACCTACCTCTAGAGGTAAACGTTGTACCATAGACCTCTCTACCTACCTCTAGGGGTAAACGTTGTACCATAGACCTACCTCTAGGGGTAAACGTTGTACCATAGACCTCTCTACCTACCTCTAGGGGTAAACGTTGTACCATAGACCTCTAGGGGTAAACGTTGTACCATAGACCTCTCTACCTACCTCTAGGGGTAAACGTTGTACCATAGACCTACCTCTAGGGGTAAACGTTGTACCATAGACCTCTCTACCTACCTCTAGGGGTAAACGTTGTACCATAGACCTACCTCTAGAGGTAAACGTTGTACCATAGACCTCTCTACCTACCTCTAGGGGTAAACGTTGTACCATAGACCTACCTCTAGGGGTAAACGTTGTACCATAGACCTCTCTACCTACCTCTAGGGGTAAACATTGTACCATAGACCTACCTCTAGGGTAAACGTTGTACCATAGACCTACCTCTAGGGTAAACGTTGTACCATAGACCTCTCTACCTACCTCTAGGGGTAAACGTTGTACCATAGACCTCTCTACCTACCTCTAGGGGTAAACGTTGTACCATAGACCTCTCTACCTACCTCTAGGGGTAAACGTTGTACCATAGACCTACCTCTAGGGGTAAACGTTGTACCATAGACCTCTCTACCTACCTCTAGGGGTAAACGTTGTACCATACACCTCCACCTCGCTCAGAGTCAGCTCTCCTCTCCTTCCAGGAATCACAACGTTAACGTATCGTCCCTCCATCCCATGACACATGAAGGTGTAGGTCCCACCAGCTGGGATGGACCTGATCACTGCACAGCTGAGATGGAAAATAGATTTATATGAACACATCCAGAGGTGTTTTCTAGTACGGAACTGGTTGCGGCTAGGGGTGGGACTTTAACTGATTAATTGAGATTAACTAATTACAGAAAAATAACGCAATTAAAATTAGATTTTGCACCACAGAACCTTTTTCACTGGACGAATTTCAGGGGTACCGTCATAGCGCTACACGCAATGGAAGAAGCCAATTAGCGTAAACAATAACAGCTGCCATTGGTCCAAAATCCCACTGTTTTATCCTCCCATTGGTTCAAAATTACTAACGCTGTCTCTAACCCTCACCCTCAACATAACATGTTACAGTATGGACACAGTTTGTATTTAGAAAAACTCACTCATACACAAGCTTGTAGATCTGATATTTTGGTCAAAACATGGCACACAAATCTTTGAATCATTTTTTCACGTCAAAAGGGTCACTTCATAACTTTGACATTTCTGTAAAATAATTAATAGGTAATATTTACATAGGATTGTTGTTTCCGTGGTTGGCCAGTGAATTCCCAACGCGTATCTGTGCTCCATCCAGTCTCTCAGCGCAGCAGTCCTTCCTGTTAGTGACAGTGACGTAGTCGACCCTGTAGATGGTCCTGAGGTCCAGCCTCCACCAGGGGGCGACCTCATACAGGGTGTGGCTGGTGGAGCGCTGCCTCCACTCGCTCAGACGCTTCCCATCCATGGCTTTATCTGCACCTCCGAACAGATACTGGGAAGATTGTGTAGCGATTCCACCTCTGGCCAAGTTTATACCTTTTTGGAGAGGGGAGGGAGGGAGTGAAATATGAATTGTAGACCATAGGTCCATCAGAGTGTCTGTCTGTCTGTCTGTGTGCAGGGGTTGACACTAAGGTCTCGGAGGCACTTGCCCATCGGGCAAGTGCAAGTCAGGTTCTACTTGCCCTCAGGTCATGGTCACTTACCCCCCAGGTTCCAGGTGGTCCCCAGTTAAGTTGTTTAACCAGATGTAACTCTTGAGAACGTAAAAATGAAACCAAATGGACCCTTGCGGGTCCATTTGGTTTCACTTTTACACTCTCAAGAGTTAAAATTCATCATCTTAATTAGTCATTTTGATGTGTATGTTAATTTGCCTGTTTTGTTTCCCAAATCCAGCCTGGAATTGTGGATATCTAGAAAGCAGGGAAAGACACAGAGGCAGAGTGCAATGACTGCCTTCAAGACAAATTTATCTTGTGTTGTGTTATAGTGCACTAAGTTGCACACTTGCCTGATCGGGCAACCAGGTAGCAGTCTTCACTTGCCCCACCATTTTTTTTACTTGCCCCGGGCAAGTGGGCAAGTGTTAGTGTCAAGCCCTGCTGTGTCTGTCTATACTTGCGTGAGCCAGCCCAAGTAAAACGATCGGTTCATGTTTGTCGACTTGAAGTGAACCGATTGGCCGGTTAGGTGATGACGGAATAGTGACGTGATTAAGAGACGTGGTTGATTCCCAAGTCAACCACGGAGATGTCGCGGGAGGGGGGGGGGGGTGAAACCAAATGGACCCGCATCATCTAAATTAGCGTCACTTAATTAAGTCTACACAATTAGAGAATAAGCCTATAGATTAGAAGAATGGTCATTTTGATCTGTATGTTCGACTGTTTTGTTTGAGAAAATCCAGCCTGGGATTATGGACAAAAACAAAAAAAAATGACGATGGTCAGCAATGATGATGGGTGTAATTATTGATTTATATTGTTTAATTGGCGGCAGTCATCAGGAATGGCACAACTGGGGTACCTACCAGTAGGGGTGAAAGGTTGTCCATAAACCTCCACTTCACACAGGGTCAGGTATTGTCTCCTAGCAGGAATCACTATATTGACATAGCGACCGATCATCCCTCTGCAACTGAATGTTTGGCTGCTTCCACCTGGGATGTGTCTGATCACAGCACACCTGGACAACACAAAAAAATGTCACATACATGGATTTAACACGGCAGAGGCATACAGCAGAGGTTTTCAACCAGTGGTCCGGGGACCACCAGTGGTCTTTGAAAGGGTGCCAGGTGGTCCCCAGGCTAAATGATGGGAGGTTGGTTAAACCAGATGTAACTCGTATTTCGTTTCATGTTGACACTCTCAAGAGGTAAAGGTAGAGCAAGTGATTTATTTTGCTTTTTTCTTTTGGGATAAAAGTCTTTCGTCCAATCAGGATGAGATGGACCTTCCTCCAATCAGGATAGAGTGGTGTGGTGGGCCTTGGTGTATGCGTTATTGGCATGTTGTACTTCCCCTCACATCAAAATGACCATTAATCTTCTACATTCTGTAGTTGTGTAGACTTGGGGCTAATTCACATGATGAATATTTTAACTCTTGAGAGTGTAAACATGAAACCAAATGGACCCTTGTGGGTCCATTTGGAATCCTCTCAGGGACCACTGGTGGTCCCCGGACCACCTGTATAGAGTGCTGTGGCCGATTTCAGATCCTCCTACAGCTCCCTACCTCGGGTTGTGGTTTCCGTTGTCGCGTCCCACAGAGTTTCCAACGCGTATCTCAGCTCCATCGAGTCTCTCAGCGCAGCAGTCCTTTCTGTTGGTCACTGTGACGTAGTTTACCTTGAAGACGGTCCTGAGGTCCAGTCTCCACCAGGGTTTAAACTGACGCTGTGTGTGAGTACAGGACCGCTGCTTAAAGTCGCTGGCATGTCTCCCATCGATGGCTCTTTGAGGACTCCCCATTGAATACAGAGAAGACTGTGTAGCAATGCCACCCCTGGCTAGGTTTGTACCTTTGAAAGACGCATGAAAAACAAGCAAACATTCTGAATAGCGCCGTCTGTGTGCAGATTATGTCTACAACTCAATAATAATGTAATAATATAGACGTGCACAGTGACGTCACCGCCTCGGTTCCAGAAGTGTTTTCCCCATTCATTTTTCTCATAGACTTTTCGAAAATAATTTATAAAGACGATTTTGCCGCAGAAATCATGATGACACACACAATATCATATATCTAATTAGTAAGAAGTAGAAAACGGCAGGATACAGCACTTTTGTTTCGTTTTTCATCTTAGAAATTATTTGATCGTTCCAAAAGATTGTGTGTGTCATCATGATTTGTCACGACCCGAGTTGGCTTTGTCCGCGTCGTAATCGTCTTTATATGAATTATTTTCGAAAAGTCTGTGAGAAAAATGAATGGGGAAAACACTTCTGGAACCGGGGCGGTGACGTCACTGCGCAGGTCTATAACTGTGACATCGTGCTACAGATGAATACCTACCAGTAGGAATGAAAGTGTGTCCATAAACCTCCACTTCACACAGACTCAGGTATTGTCTCCTAGCAGGAATCACTATATTGACATAGCGACCGATCATCCCTCTGCAGTGGTACATGTGTGTGGTTCCACCTTGGATATGTCTGATCACAGCACACCTGGACGCCCAAATGTCAGAGAAATACATTTAATAGAAGATTTGCACTGTAAGGTACTGTAGCCGCTAGAACAGGGGTAGGGAACCTATGGCTCGGGAGCCAGGTGTGGCTCTTTTGATGGCTGCATCTGGCTCACAGACAAATCTTAATATATATTAAAAAAGTGTCATTAGACTCATTTGTGCATGCATGAAACGGCGCCGGTCACGGGCGACTAGAGAGCAGGTTTGCAGTATTTTTTGTGGGAAAGTGGCAAACATACAAGTGTTGTGTATCAAATCTATTTACCATACCATACCATACCACCTTTATTTATATAGCACATTTATATAACAACAGAGTTGTACCAAAGTGCTTTACAATAAAATGTTTAAAAAACAGAAGTTAAATTAAAAACAACAAACAAGACAAACAACCACATCACTGTCACTTGCAACATCAGACACCTCAAACTGTGCTTGGAAATGCCACAGAATAAAGAAATGTTTTGAGACGTGATTTAAACACCTGAAGGCTGGGGGCTTGTCTATGGAGAGGCAGTTCATTCCAAAGTTTTGGAGCAGACACCGAAAAAGCTCTGTTCCCTCTGAGCTTCAGCCTGGGTGTTTTTGGCACTACTAAGAGGAGTTGGTCGGAGGACCTAAGGGTCCTCGTGGGAGCGTAGGGCTTTAGTAGCTCCGATAAATAAGTGGGTGCCAAACCATTCAAACACTTGAAAACAAAAAGTAATACTTTAAAATCAATCCTATATGGAACTGGAAGCCAGTGAAGGGAGGCTAACACAGGGCTAATATGGTCTCGCTTGCGTGTGCCTGTAAGCAACCGTGCGGCAGCGTTCTGGACTAACTGTAGGCTAGAGATAGAAACCTGGTTAACCCCAATATACAGTGCATTACAGTAGTCGAGGAGTGATGTCATGAAAGCATGCATTACAGTTTCGAATACAGGGCGGGAAACACATGCTTTGACCTTTGCTAGCCTCCTAAGCTGGAAGAAGCTCTTACTGGCTACATCATTGATCTACATCATTGATATTTATCTATCAATCCCATAGGCAGTACAGATGAGGCAGACTCAGACACTTTTGACATATTTTGCTCTTCAATCTGCGGCCGATAAATAATCACGTTATCTAAAAAAAGAGTGAGAAGTGAGAATATTGGTAAGAGACAAAAAAGGACAAGGAGTATCGTGCTTTTTCAGCAGGAATGAACAGAGGAATTTGCTTTTGTGGAGAGAGCAGGTTCTGCAGTGTCTAACATGCAATGATAAAATAAAAACAGCAAGGATGTTATAAAAAATAACTCAGACTACTATATTACGTTTTAGGTTTTAAAAAATTGTATAGGAGTAAAAAAAATCACTGCACTCCATCTTTAAATGGAATTCTGTGATTCCATTTAAAGATGGAGTGCCATGATTTTTTTCTACCCTAAAACATAATCATCAGGTATTAATGTTATATGAAAAGTAAGATTTTTTTTTCCCCAAAAAGTGTACAGTGTTTCTGTCATTTTTATGATTCCACCCTACCAGTTCATTAAGTATGCCTGGTTTGCCTGGTGGGTGGTGATGGGTGGAGATCCACCTGAACTGAAGCCACGCCCACAGCTTTAGTTGTATGATAAAGGGGAGGAGTTAAGGGAGGGACTGAACATGTGATGTCACTACATTGAAGTTTTTTTCATTGGCACATTTGACTGGAAAGGTTCAGCCCCCAGGAAGAAACCCTAAATACAAAGGGAAGACATCATTGCACATAAAAACACACACCACCTATGTCTATTTGCATACTGTCACCTCTTGAACATGTACAAAATTGGAAAAAATACAAAAATCACGGCACCCTCTCTTTAAAAATATGTGGTGTTCATGGCTCTCTCAGCCAAAAAGATTCCTGACTCCTGCGCTAGAACAATATACTCTTTGTTAGAACCATACTGTATTAATGTACCTCGGGTTGTGGTTTCCATTGCCCTTGGGGTCGTTTCCTATGTGGATCTCAGCTCCATTGAGTCTGTTAGAACAGCAGTCCTTTCTGTTGGTCACCATGACGTAGTGGACTCTGTAGACGGTTCTGAGGTCCAGTCTCCACCAGGGATTAGACTGAAGCTGTGTGTGAGAACAGGACCGCTGTTTGAAGTCGCTCACACGACTCCCATCGATGGCTCTTTGAGGACTTCCAAATGAATACACAGAAGACTGGGTAGCGATTCCTCCTCTGGCCAGGTTGGTCGCTTGAAAGAAGCATGGAAAGAAAGTTGTCTCCCAGCTAAATAATGGAAAGTTTGTTAATCACAGCGTAAAAATGAAACCAAATGGACCCTTGCGGGTCCATTTGGTTTCATGTTTACACTCTCAAGAGTTAGAATATTCTTCATCCTAATTAAGGGCTTTCCAGACGGCAACGATAAACGCCCGCATAAACGCGTTGATTCTCGATTCTCTCTGCAGTGCCGACATAAAGAAAATCGCCCGTCGATTAACGCCAGGCGCTTTAAAAAAAGCTTACTGGATTGAGCTTTCAAAAACATTGCGCGTGTGCACGAAACGAGCACGAAGCGCGCAACACACATCACTGGACGCCGCACGATAAACGTTACATGCTCTCTTTATCGCAGGTCGTTTTCTGAGCACAAAACGCCGGTCCCATTGAAAATGAATTAGAATTTATTACTCGTCGTCTGTAAGCCCCTTTAGCACCACCTAATTATGAAGTCTCGCCCTGATTTGCTTGCGAAATCCATCCAGGAATTGTGAATTTGGGGTCCTTGGAGTGAAAATGTCATCCAACAGTGCTCCGTGGCTCAAATGCTGAATAAATCTTGAATGACAGTTTCACAGACATGCCCCGAACCCATGGATCATTAGACGACCTGCTCTACCTCGTTGAGCCACAGTCTGTCATATCATGTACCTACCAGTAGGGGTGAAAGTGTGTCCATAAACCTCCACTTCACACAGGGTCAGGTATTGTCTCCTAGCAGGAATCACTATATTGACATAGCGACCGATCATCCCTCTGCAACTGAATGTTTGGCTGCTTCCACCTGGGATGTGTCTGATCACAGCACACCTGGACAGCAAAACACAGAACACATCCATCTAATGCACACATGCATTAGGCACTAAACATTGATAGTAGTGATGTCCCGATACCAAAGTATCGGATCGGCTCTTTTTGTCCCTTTTTGTCATAAAATGTTGGGTCATGTGGAGTTTCCCAAGTGCATATGTGAGAGAGGAGTATGTCATTCCCAGTTGGTGACTACATATAAAAGTTTTTTTTTTCTTTTGTATGTTATTATATATATTCTTCTCTGGTATCGGTATTTGGTATCGGTATCGGCTAACACAAAAATTGTGGTATCGGGATCGGATCGGAAATGAAAAAGTGGCATCGGGACATCCCTAGTTGATAGTTAACACATTCTGAACTGAACAAAAAAAATATGCAAAGATTTGTGCCACATCTTCACCATTTTCAAAAATATCAAACCTATTAGCTTGTAGGTCTGATATTTTTCAACAACTAAATTAATGCCAATGATAAGTTATGCTGACTGATGGCTAATAATCCTAAGTACTGTTAAGCATTGTTCATAATACTAATAATGCTAATTGACGCTAATAATGCTAAATAAGTAACGCTGGTAAAATATTGCTAACGCTAAGTAGGCACGGCTAAAATTAAAGAGGGGTGCTGTGATTTTTGTATTTTTTCCAATTTTGTACATGTTTTGGTGACAGTATGTAAATAGACCCCTTGGTGTATTTTTTATGTGCAATGATGTCTTCCCTTTGTATTTAGGGTTTCTTCCTGGGGGCTGAACCTTTCCAGTCAAACGTGCCAATGAAAAAAAAACAACTTCAATATAGTGACATCACATGCTCAGCCCCTCCCCTAACTCCTCCCCCTTTATCATGCAACTAAAGCTGTGGGCGTGGCTTCAGTTCAGGTGGATCTCCACCCATCACCACCCACCAGGCAAACCAGGCATACTTAATGAACTGGTAGGGTGGAATCATAAAAATGACAGTTTAACAAACACTGTACACTTTTTGGGGGAAAAAAATCTTACTTTTCATATAACATTAATACCTGATGATCATGTTTTAAGGTAGAACAAAATCATGGCACCTCATATTTAAGTTAAATTGGGCCAAAATGAAGTTAAATTGATGTGAACATACCTCGGGTTGTGTTTACCGTTGCCCTCCGGATCGTTTCCTATGTGGATCTCAGCTCCACTGAGTCTGTTAGAACAGCAGTCCTTTCTGTTGGTGATTGTGACGTAGTCGACTTTGTAGACGATTCTGAGGTCCAGTCTCCACCAGGGATTAGACTGAAGCTGTGTGTGAGAACAGGACCGCTGTTTGAAGTCGCTCACACGACTCCCATCGATGGCTTTCTGAGGACTTCCAAACGTCAGCTGAGAAGACTGCGTGGCAATGCCAGCTCTGGCCAGATTTGTCCCTTGAAGGAAGCATGGACAAGATATTTTTAAAAGACGAAAGCATGCAAAATATACCGCGTTGTCCCAAATATAAGCCGGCTCTGATTATAAGACGACCCCCATTTTCTAAGACACATTTGTGGGGAAAAAATATTCAAGACAAAATCTGGTTATTATCAAAGAATATGGTTTATTTTAAAATTGCTTCTATATAATTTTAAATTATTTCCATGTGACTTTGTATCACGAAACTGTAAATAATACAGTGGTAAGCACTTGAGATTGTCACACGTGCTAGTCATCTGGCGCCTCGGTGTTACCACCGCCCTCGGTGTTACCACCAAGTACCACCAACCTCCATGCTGTCACCAGGAGATGGCAGCAGAGAACTAATGTTCCAACACAATGGTCACACAGTGGAGGCAAGGAATAGAATAAAAACCTCAATGAATATAATAACGCTTAAGTAATTACGTGTTTACAGTGCAATCTATTCAACCATAGAAAATAATGTGTTCATTAAAAAAAAATGAAATTATGGGTGTCATAATAATAATTATATTTTTAAACTAAATGTTTAATAAAAAAAAAAACATTAGGGCTGTTACAACTAAAAATAATAATTCATTCAAAATGCATTTGGTACTAATCGTAATTATAAAAAAAATACATTTGAATAAAAGAAATTAAAAAATATTTTCACTTACTCCTGTTACTGTGGTTCACTTACTCCTGTTACTGTGGTTCACACCTCCACAATAGTGGAGGTGTGAACTGATTCTCAGGGGGGAGGGAGAATGAGTGGGCTATGGGCCAAGACAATGTTAACACCCCACCCCCACATTGTGACCGTGGTAGTTAGAAACCACTTCAACTAGTTTCAGAGTCCTGAAAAAACATGACAGAGTGACACAGTATATTTTGCATAATCTACAGTAAATGTCTTCAAATGCTTCAAATGAACTTTAATGTCTCATCACCACTGTTGGGGAAGTTACTTTTAAAAAGTAAGGGAATTATAGTTATAGTTACTTCCCTGAAAAAGTAACTAGTTACTTTATTCCTTACTAAATTATGAAAGTAAGGGCGTTACTTTACTTTACTTTAAAAAAAAAAAAACATACAAAAAAGGGGTGTTTTTCTGTGGTATTCGTGCTTACAAGTTTAAAGTGAAATTCTTCCCATTTTCAACATTTTACTGACATTAATATGCCTTAGAGATGTTGCGTGGACATGATAAAGATCTCCCCATTCTGTGTTTACTAGAAATGGAGGTTGTGTTTCGCCATGTTAATGATTTTTCTTTTAGGACCTTTTTTTTTAAAAGGGGTGGAATTCCCTCCTCTCGGGGTGAGGGACGGGGAGGGGAGTGAGAGTGTGTGGGGCGGAGGAGGGGAGTGAGGGGTGAGGGAGGGGAGTGGGAGTGCCGCTGAGCTGCCATTGGTTATGGCGCACCCCCACCCCCCCTTTGCCCTCCTTCCAAGATGGCAGCTTCCGGACGGACCGAGTGGAAAAAAAAAACATCAACAGACTGAGTGGAATAAAACATTTTATTTATTAAAAACTACGACTCTACGTCGTACAATCTTTTGCCGTAGCGGCGTCGGACGGGTGGAAGCTTATGTTCAGCCTTTTACATGTGGGATTGGTGCACCGTAAGAGCTACTATTTGCGGAAAAGGCGAAATCCGCGTGGAAATACGATAGCCGGTCTTGGACTATCGTAGAGTGATCATGTCAGAATCGTAAAAACCTCTCTACGAGAGTCCAATGTCTTGGGCTACATGATATGGTTAACCAACTTTCCATCATTTAGTGTGAGGACCACCTGGAATCCTCCCCGGACCACCTGTTGAAAACCCCTGCTTTACCAGCAAGAATGTAAAATAGTGTTTATATTTCCACGCTGCAAAGGCTCCAGTCACGCTGTCGTCCTCGTATCAATGCGTTTGGGAGCGTATTTTACCGCAGCTCAAATGCTAGTATGTGCGCGCAGCAACACAGCTGGTTTTGTGTCCGTCTGCTTACAAGAGGCCAGAGCCTTTAGTTACTCGAAAAGTCTGTTCACTTCATGGGGCCACTTCAATGGCGGCTCATCTATATACACTTCTATTGAATTGGGACAACCGAGGTTACCGATGCATTTAAGTCTATGGGGTCATAAGCATTGTTTTCTGCCCCCTCAATGTCGCAACTGTTCTATTAGATGGCTCTGCTCTGCTCGACGAATAAGACTGGCTCTGATTGGCTTATACTTATCACGTTACACACATAGACATATTAAAACTAGATCAGGCATCCAGAGGAAACAATGCAAGTGGACGAGAGGGGCCTTCTCTATTCAATATACTCTATGTTAGACTGTGAAGAAGCGAGCTGATGAAGACAGACAACACAGTGCAACCCTCTGCCACAAACAGTGCTGTTTTGGGGGTAGGGTGACATTAAAGTTCATTTGAAGCATTCATTTAAATGAAACGCTATTCTATCAGCAGCTCATCAAAGCCTAACTTTAGCCTGAGAGAGAAAGAGAGACACTATTGTTAAACATCTGACCCGTAGCTTACTCATTCTCCCTCCAGTTCACACCTCCACTATTGTTCTAGTTAATGGGTCATTTACAATTTCCAAACACAGTAATAGGAGTAAGTGTTTTTACTTCTAATACAAGTACAGTAGAAGTATTAAAAGTAAAATAAAAAAAGTATTTAGGCAATACTCTCTAAAGTTACCAAATGCTTTTTTGAATGAATTCTGAATTCTTATTTTTTTTAGTTATAACACATCTAAAATACTTAAACATGAATGCTCTTAAATGTGATACAACTTTGTTTGTACCGTATAGCACCTTTCATGACATAAACTTCAGCTCAAAGTCCTTTTTATAAACCCTATAATGCATTGTTACTCTATTGCTGCATTGTGCCAGAGAAACCACAAGATGGCGCCATGTGAGTTCATGAGACTCACATGCGCCACATTGTGGTTGCTCTGCCACACTACAACCTTTGACACCTTTTAAATGAAGTGTGAACGGTGGTACCACCGGAGGTGAAACGGTAACACTAAGCTACCCCAGTGGTAGTCAAATGGTAACACTGCCAGTATCAAGTGCTTACCACTGTATAAAATGGAGGCTCTTGTATGGAATTAAAACCATGCCATAATTAATTCGTAACTGTAATTAATAATCCGTAACTGTAATTAATAATCCGTAACTGTAATTGTGCTCTGTGTCTCTGCAAAATAAATCCAGTATTAATTAGTATCTGTAATTTTTTTCTGTATATCTGCAAAATAATCTGTGTCAAATTTTGCATGTGTAGAAAACAATTTGTAAGTTTGTATTTGCTGTTTGTATCACTGCAAAATTTCACAGGTGTAGAAAACAATTTTGCAGTGGTGAGGTTTGTATTTTTTGTATTTGCAGCTTTCAATCACTGCAAAATCGTTTTGTACCTCTGCAAAATAAATATTGTAGTCTGCACAACAACGATTGCGGCGACATCTGCTGTTCAAGTACAACACCACACATCTACAGTTTAAAAAAACACAGTTCAAAAAGTTACGAATTTTGGCAGTGTCTTCACTTCACCGCGGAGAGCCAATCAGCAGTTGGCTTACTCAGCAGTGCACCATTTTGATTGGTTGGCCAAAGGAAGCAGTCTCGCCAATCCCAGTCATTCATAATACATGAATATGAGATCCCATTGTTGGGAAGTACAGAGGTCTAATGGCAGCTGTTCTATAGCCCAGCACAGCTTTAGTGATCTTAAATCCCTTTATTTTAGATCGTTTTGTGTAATAGTAATGCATAAACATTGCAGAGACTTTAGACGTTTCTGTACAATGGTTTAAAACTGCACGAGGGTATGCTTAAAGTATCTTATTTAAACAGGGACAAACTCTGACTGCAGTTTCTGCCCCTCAATGTCGCCCCTCCACCCTCTGACAGCTGTGTGATTGCTGTGCTAGCACACAGCATTAGCATAACTATAGCAGTTCTGACAACAGCTATGTGATTGCTGTACTAGCACAGCATTAGCATAACCAGCAGTTGTGACAACAAAAGAAGAACATTTGAGGAAAACTCCACTATTTATATACTATCGTTTTGACAGATACCATTAGTCTGTTGGCTTGTGTATAATCTAAATATCAGATAAACGTGCATTAGCGACAATATAACCAGTGTTATTTTAGCAATTCTATTAAAGCTAACAAATATAAGACTTCCGGTGCTGATCATTTCAAAATAAGACAATTCACTGGGAGACGGCTTGGTTGCCATGTAGTGCCATGTAGTTGAGAGAACAACAAGCAAACTGGTCTATTCAAATGACTGTTGCAGCTATAGTCAGTGTTGTAGTGGTACGTTAAGAAGTGGGGGGACGCCTCTTAAAGGAAAATTCCACCCATTTTACGATTTTTTCTGAGAGTGCACAAATGTGTTCCATTTGTGCACTCTCAGAAAAAAGGAAACTCATTAACATGGTGAAACACATCTTGATGATGTCATTAAGATGTATTTCACAATGCTAATGATTTCTTTTCCTTTTGCCCCCCCTCCACTACACCCCTGGCTATAGTAATTCGTAATTCGTAAACGGTTTCATTCAAAAAATCATTAGCATTGTGAAATACATCTTAATGACATCATCAAGATGTGTTTCACCATGTTAATGAGTTTCCTTTTTTCTGAGAGTGCACAAATGGAACACATTTGTGCACTCTCAGAAAAAATCGTAAAATGGGTGGAATTTTCCTTTAAGAGGCGTCCCCCCACTTCTTAAAGTACCACTACAACACTGACTATAGCTGCAACAGTCATTTGAATAGACCAGTTTGCTTGTTGTTTTCTCAACTACATGGCACTACATGGCAAACGAGCCGTCTCCCAGTGAATTGTCTTATTTTGAAGTGATCAGCACCGGAAGTCTTATATTTGTTAGCTTTAATAGAATTGCTAAAATAACACTGGTTACATTGTCGCTAATGCACGTTTATCTGATATTTAGATTATACACAAGCCAACAGACTAATGGTATCTGTCAAAACGATAGTATATAAATAGACAACAATAGTTTGTTGTCACAACTGCTGGTTATGCTAATGCTGTGCTAGCACAGCAATCACATAGCTGTTGTCAGAACTGCTATAGTTATGCTAATGCTGTGTGCTAGCACAGCAATCACACAGCTGTCAGAGGGTGGAGGGGCGACATTGAGGGCAGAAACTGCAGTCAGAGTTTGTCCCTGTTTAAATAAGATACTTTAAGCATACCCTCGTGCAGTTTTAAACCATTGTACAGAAACGTCTAAAGTCTCTGCAATGTTTATGCATTACTATTACACAAAACGATCTAAAATAAAGGATTTAAGATCACTAAGCTGTGCTGGGCTATAGAACAGCCGCCATTAGACCTCTGTACTTCCCAACAATGGGATCTCATATTCATGTATTATGAATGACTGGGATTGGCGAGACTGCTTCCTTTGGCCAACCAATCAAAATGGTGCACTGCTGAGTAAGCCAACTGCTGATTGGCTCTCCGCGGTGAAGTGAAGACACTGCCAAAATTCGTAACTTTTTGAACTGTGTTTTTTTAAACTGTAGATGTGTGGTGTTGTACTTGAACAGCAGATGTCGCCGCAATCGTTGTTGTGCAGACCACAATATTTATTTTGCAGAGGTACAAAACGATTTTGCAGTGATTGAAAGCTGCAAATACAAAAAATACAAACCTCACTACTGCAAAATTGTTTTCTACACCTGTGAAATTTTGCAGTGATACAAACAGCAAATACAAACTTACAAATTGTTTTCTACACAAAAAATTTGACACGGATTTGACACGGATTATTTTGCAGATATACAGAAAAAAATTACAGATACTAATTAATACTGGATTTATTTTGCAGAGACACGGAACACAATTACAGTTACGGATTATTAATTACAGTTACGGATTATTAATTACAGTTACGAATTAATTATGGCATGGTTTTAATTCCATACTCTTGGTATTTGTTATTCCAGTAACAATCAAGTCTCCTTGTGTTTACATAATATTAGTTTTATACATAGAACTAATATTCTATGCATAGTTCCTAGGAACTAGGAACTAACATTACGTGGCAGTGTTGTTAGTGGGACAATAAAAACGGTTACACACAACACAGTGGTGCTCTGAAGGAGAAGCTGCTGCTGTGGTAGTTGGAGTTGAATAAAACAGGCATCATAACATGTCCTCTGTTTAGTTAACATGTCCAGCTTTAATTGAACAACTCTGGGATGGTGGCTCTGTTCTCCATCTTGTCTGTGTGTGTTACTGCAGATGTGCTGTGTTGTATGGAAACGCTCCGTTGTGTTTTATGGAAACGCTCCATACATAACAACGGTATTAGGGGGAATGCTGCCATCTAATGGCTAAATCTGCGATTGTAGGGTGAGGGGCATTTCTGAGACGGCTTTATACAATTAAAATATTGTCTTATATTTGGGACAATACGGTCATCTTACATCTGGTTTCAGAGATCTGGCACTTCAAAATAAATGTTCGATCATGAAAGAAACCACCTACCCACTGCAACACTGGCTAGTGGCTACAGATGAGCACTGTATACGTACCAGTAGGAATGAATGGGTGTCCATAAACCTCCACTTCACATAGAGTCAGGTATTGCTTCCTACCAGGAATCACTATAGTGACATAGTGACCGATCATCCCTCTGCAGTCGTAGGTTTGAGTTGTTCCACCTTGAATATGTCTGATCACAGCACACCTGGACACCAAATGTCAGAGACGTCCATTTAACAAACACAAACACAGGAATGCATACAGTGCAGGGGCCGACACTAACACTTGCCCGCTTGCCCGGGGCAAGTAAAAAAATGGTGGGGCAAGTGAAGACTGCTACCTGGTTGCCCGATCGGGCAAGTGTGCAACTTGAAAAACTGGATTTGGGAAACAAAACAGGCAAATTAACATACACATCAAAATGACCTAATCTTCTACATTCTCTAGTTGTGTAGACCTGGGTGAATTAAGGTGATGAATTTTAACTCTTGAGAGTGTAAAAATAAAACCAAATGGACCCGCAAGGGTCCATTTGGTTTAATTTTTACGTTCTCAAGAGTTACACCTGGTACACCTGGTAACAAACCACCTGGGGACCACCTGGAACCCTCGCAGGGACCACTGTTGGTCCCTGGACCACCTGTTGAAAACCCCTGGTTTAAAGCACCCAAGGAAGTAAACTTAAATGCAAAATTTACAATATATTTTTGGGGGCAAGTGACCATGACCTGAGGGCAAGTAGAACCTGACTTACAGAGACCTCAGAGACCTTAGTGTCAACCCCTGCAGTTGTAAGCACTTGAGATTGTCACTGTTAACACTTGGCTGCTGATGAGGCACCATGGTGGTACCACTGCCCTGGAATTGTAACGCTTTTCACACTTCATTTAAAAGGTGTCAATGGTTGATTAACAATGGTTATAAAAGTACGCCTCGGTCTATTAGGTCAACCAAGTAGTAGGACATGTAAATGTGTTTTTAACCTGTTAATCTCCTGGTGACAGCATGGAACTTTCTGGTACCACATTCCTGCGGTTACCATTTCATTGCTATGGTGGTACCACCACTAGTCTTGGACAATATACCGGTATTACCGTTTATCGCGATATTGGAAATCAATACCGAGTAATATCATTGGGTCTATAAAAAATATTGAATACCGAATATTGTCAAATACCGACATTATACTGTATTCTACTAAAATATGAGCAATGAGACTTTTAATTGTAACTATACAAACAATTTTCATGTTACACACATGCCTAAAATAGCCCTTATTTGGGCTAGGCTTTTTGGAAACAATATATTTCCAACTCCAGTTTTTCCCTCTCAGTTTCTGACCCCTCAATGTCGCAATTCTGAGAACTAGGTGACTGGTGGAACGTGTCCGACTCTGATTGCACGACATTGCCATTTAGTGGTCAATACCGGTAATATCGAATATCGAGCTAATTAACACGCTATCAATACAGATATTAAAAAATCTATTTACCACCCAATACTAACCACCACTGATAATCTCAAGTGCTTACCATTGTACTGTATATGACTGCACATTCTTAAGGATTTGCATTGCTGATGATGAAATAAATATACCTCGGGTTGTGGTTTCCATTGCCCTTCGGATCGTTTCCTATGTGGATCTCAGCTCCACTGAGTCTGTTAGAACAGCAGTCCTTTCTGTTGGTGATTGTGACGTAGTCGACTTTGTAGACGATTCTGAGGTCCAGTCTCCACCAGGGATTAGACTGAAGCTGTGTGTGAGAACAGGACCGCTGTTTGAAGTCGCTCACACGACTCCCATCGATGGCTTTCTGAGGACTTCCAAATGAATACAGAGAAGACTGTGTAGCGATTCCACCTCTGGCCAGGTTTGTCCCTTGAAAGAAGGATGAAAAACAAGCAAAAAGTCTGAGTAGCTTCGGCTGTGTGCAGATATCGCCTCCATTGCACTGCTTTGATCCTTTATCAAGCGATACTTCCCTAGAGGTTGCTTATTAATCCGATCTTCTGGACCTACGATTGTATTGATAGACAAAAAACCCGTCAGATTATTCCATTGTACTGCCTGTGATCGTCGTGCTACAGATGAATAAATACCTACCAGTAGGGGTGAAAGTGTGTCCATAAACCTCCACTTCACACAGGGTCAGGTATTGTCTCCTAGCAGGAATCACTATATTGACATAGCGACCGATCATCCCTCTGCAACTGAATGTTTGGCTGCTTCCACCTGGGATGTGTCTGATCACAGCACACCTGGATGCCACATATAGGAAAGGTCATTGGCTTGTACACATGCACACTATACTTACCAAGACATGCACTGGTATGACCAGTCTCTTAACGCTTCCGAGACGAATAACCATGCTAAAAATCCCATATCCAAGGCTGGATATGGGATAAAAAAAACTAGACCTTTTCGGGGAGGGGTCAAAATAAACTATGGACTTAGACAGTAATTTGTCTCAACTGTTGATAAGGAATTAACAGATTCTAGCAGGTATATTTTCTTGTGATGGGTCTCAGTGTGGACAGGCCAGGCAATGTCAAAGTAATTTCAGTTTGAGTGAGTGTAATTAAGTAATTGGTCCAAGGCGCTATTCACCCATTCACACACCGATTGCGGCTGAAACCATGCTAGGGAACCAACAGCACACCGGTAGCAATATTGGCTTCAGTGTCTTGCTCAAGGACACTTCGACATGTACACAGGACGAGCCGGCATTCGAACCACATCCACAGATAGCGTCTCCAGGCTTGAAGCTGTGGGACCTGGTGGCAGAGTTTGGTACTGCAGGCGGGTGGAATTCATGCATGAGCGCCCGAGAGCACGCACGCTGGTTTGAGTTGTGCACACGGACAGTGCAGTTTGTGTTTAAATTGTTTTCTGAATAAACCAGTGGTCCTCACGTCATATACTACCTCTCAAAACATAACGGATGTATTATATGACAGATAATAAGCCCACATCAAACCCACAAGCTTGTTTTTTGATGCTGTTTAGTTTTCTTTCCTTTGCTCGTTCTCGACCGTGTTCGTTTATGAATCCTTTCCCTTCCCATGATGCCTTGATTCAGGCGCGTTCATGGAGGAAATACTTCTGCTTTTGACCACCAACTTTTGGTGGTCAAAAGGTGGTATTTTATTACTCTATGATTCGAACCGCCCAACCCACGGGTACCATTATCTTAAGGTGGCAGTATTTGTCATTGTCAGGGTATCGATACTAGGGTAGATACCTAATACATGCATACCAAACACACCTGTATTGCTGTACCTTGGGTTGTGGTTCCCATTGTCGCTCAGAGAGTTCCCAATGTGTATCTCAGCTTCATTGAGTCTCTCAGCGCAGCAGTCCTTTCTGTTGGTGACTGTGACATAGTTTACTCTGTAGACTGTCCGGAGGTCCAGTCTCCACCAGGGTTTATATTGACGTCGTGTGTGGGTACAAGATCCCTGTCTCCAGTTGCTTGCACGTCTCCCATCAATGGCTTTGTGAGCACTTCCAAATGAAAGCTGAGAAGACTGAGTAGCAATTCCACCTCTGGCCAGGTTTACCTCTTGAAAGCAGCAAAGAAACAAGCAGATTATCATCAGGCATGTCTGGATATCAATGTTATTAATCCGAGTTGTTTAGGAACGGCCTGCTATTGTAGGGTATAGCAGGCTATACCCTACAACTCCCAGTGTGTCTTTTTAGCAACATTAACCCCTTAATTAAAAAATGTTGTTGTTGTTTCAAGTAAAATGACTGCAATGAATATATTTCTGTGAACATTAGAATGTCTAGAACATGTACATTCATTATATTAAAAGACCCTCCCCCCCAAAAAATAAAAAAATATATAATTATTTTAACAATAATTTGTATAAACAAATATTCATTTTCATCATGGTAGTACAAACTAGCAGTAAGGTTGAAAAATGCTATTTATGTATTTATTTTATTTATTTTTTCAAGTAGAAATATACCTGGGCCTTCTAGGGATTATGTAATGGATAAGCACTTACTAATAGTGATTGGTTTCACGAAGCGGTGTCCATAAACCTCCACTTCACACAGGGTCAGGTATTGTCTCCTAGCAGGAATCACTATATTGACATAGCGACCGATCATCCCTCTGCAACTGAATGTTTGGCTGCTTCCACCTGGGATGTGTCTGATCACAGCACACCTGGACAACACATGTAGGAAGACATCCATTTACTAGAACAGTGGCCTTGTGGTTAGAGTGTCCGCCCTGGAACTGGGAGGCCGGGGTTCGATTCCTGGCCGGGTCATACCAAAAAGACTCTAAAAATGGGACCCAATGCCTCCCTGCTTGGCACTCAGCACCAAAGGGATGGATTGGGGGTCAAATCAGCTAATGATTCCCGAGCGCGGCAAGCCGCAGCTCACCGCTCCTTAGAGCTCACCGCTCCAAGTGATGGGTCAAAAGCAGAGAACCAATTTCGCTGCGGTAATGTAGTGACAAATCATGCGACTTGACTTTGACTAAGACTATATGCAGAGACATGCACATACATGGTGCTTTCATAAACCTATTTTAACATATTCATAAACTTATACTCAACTTATACTGGCATTACTATAATATACATCTATAATGCTCACACAACAAAATATAATTAATTTGACCTACAGCATATTGTAAAACTACCTAGGATTGTGGTTCCCATTGTCGCTCAGTGAGTTCCCAATGTGTATCTCAGCTCCATTGAGTCTCTCAGCGCAGCAGTCCTTTCTGTTGGTGACTGTGACATAGTTTACTCTGTAGACTGTCCGGAGGTCCAGTCTCCACCAGGGTTTATATTGACGTCGTGTGTGGGTACAAGATCCCTGTCTCCAGTTGCTTGCACGTCTCCCATCAATGGCTTTGTGAGCACTTCCAAATGAAAGCTGAGAAGACTGAGTAGCAATTCCACCTCTGGCCAGGTTTGAGCCTTTTGAAAGAAGCAAATAGAACCAGCAGATTATCATAAAGCTGTGTCTAGAAGGCTTGATGATCTGATTGATATTTCTCATCATGTTGACAAAAACAGTATGTCAACACGTGAAGGCATGTTAGAAACCATTCTATGCTTTTATCAATTTCCCTCAGAAGAACTATAAACTTCTATGTGCAAGACTAATGTACTGTTACTGTAATATTAAAAGGATCCTTGACTAATAAGACAAACATCACTTAAAACATTATACTTTCCCTATATAACTAAAATAAACAAAAACACCAATGGCATCTTATTTCTTTCATAAATAGAGAATATTTCACTCAACAGGAACTGCTCCTGTCGCAGGATGATGATGTCACATGTCCTTGTGTGATCTAGCTCTATGGAATATAGGGAATGCACATGCTCATGTGACATCATCATCCTGCGACAGGAGCACCTCCTATTGAGTGAAAGATTCTCTATTTATGAAAGAAATAAAGTATTGAAGGTGTTTTTATCTGCATGTTTTAGTTATAGAAGGCAAGTATAGTGTTTTAAGGCATATTTGTCTTATTAGCCAGGGATAGAAAAGGGATATAAAAATATTAATCAGAGGCAGAATCAAGCTTTTACCATGAACTGTACAAGTAAAGATTTTCCCTCCATATCCCAGCAAACACCATCAGGACCAGAACGTCTTAGTGACGTATTGGTTGTGTCCACAACAAGTCAATCCAAGACTAGTCAGATCTGTCCCAGAATTATCTGCTGATTTCAACCAACACTAATCCTGTTCACTACAGACAGATGTCCCTGGATGAATCAGAGAGAGACAGATTGAGAGCAGACTAACTTAAATCAATCATAACTAGTCAGATCTGGCCCAGACTAAGCTTTTATTACTAGTCACCAGTGAAGACGTTGTGGAAATGACATACAGATCATCCCCATATGGGCTGTGATCTGGACCAGGGGTTTTCAACCGGTGGTCTGGGGACCACCAGTGGTCCTTGAGAGGGTTCCAGGTGGTCCCCAGGCTAAATGATGGAAAGTTGGTTAACCAGATGTAACTCTCGAGAGTGTAAAAATGAAACCAAATGGACCCTCGCAGGTCCATTTGGTTTTATTTCATACTCTTAAGAGTTAGAATATTCATCATCTGAATTAGCACCATATAATTAAGAAGTTTACACTTAATTGTTAGCAAAATACAGCCTGGAATTGTGGACAAAACCAATATAATTCATTAATTTTAGGTCTTTGGTGTGAAAATGTAATCAAATGGTGGTCCGTGGCTCAGTTACAGTGTCAAACAACAAACATGGCGGCTGCAACTGCATTGAGTCGCGGACGTATCAATCTGTCCATTATAAACCGCCTTATGACAAATAGTTTCTTTAAAGAAGCGCCGGGTTGCATAAACGTCATCATCCGACATATTTTACTGCTTTTGTTCACATCCTGGTAGCGCTGGTTGGGTTTGTGTGGTTAGCAAACAGGCTAGCCCATTAGCACCATGATTGACAACAACCTCTGGTTTGTTTGTTTGTGTTTGTGTGGTTAGCAAACAGGCTAGCCCATTAGCACCATGATTGACAACAACCTCTGGTTTGTTTGTTTGTGTTTGTGTGGTTAGCAAACAGGCTAGCCCATTAGCAACATGATTGACAACAACCTCTGGTTTGTTTGTTTGTGTTTGTGTGGTTAGCAAACAGGCTAGCCCATTAGCAACATGATTGACAACAACCTTTGGTTTGTTTGGTATGAACCAGGCCCCTCCCCATTGAAATCTCACAGACAGCGGACAGTTTCAGACTCAAGCTTCAGGAGGCTGAACTCCAGTCTGATAACCAGGCTAGTTCTGAGGCTGAGCCAGATTTGCCTTGATGTGGACACAATTCACTCCTCACTAATTTGTCTAATCCAGTTCTGGCGGTGCTCGCTAGGGTGGGTCTTTGTCTGCTTTCCTCACATCAGATACTGACAGGGCCTTTGCTTCAAATCCATACAGCTACATGTTTTATTACGTACCAGTGGAGACAGTTTTAGGTAAACGGTGTCCATAAACCTCCACCTCACACAGGGTCAGGTATTGTCTCCTAGCAGGAATCACTATATTAACATAGCGTCCGATCATCCCTCTGCAACGGAATGTTTTGGTGGTTCCACCTGGAATATGTCTGATCACAGCACACCTGGACAGCACAAATAGACATATTTAATACACAGAGGCATAAAATACATGGTGTTTTCAAGAACACAACCCATTTATATTTAATTTACATTTTGCAATCCTAATCCTAAAATATGAAGAACATGTAATTGATTAAAGCATTAAAGCTTACCTTGGGTTGCGATTTCCATTGTCGCTCAGGGAGTTTCCAATGCGTATTTCGGCTTCATTGAGTCTCTCAGCGCAGCAGTCCTTTCTGTTGGTGACTGTGACATAGTTTACTCTGTAGACTGTCCGGAGGTCCAGTCTCCACCAGGGTTTATATTGACGTCGTGTGTGGGTACAAGATCCCTGTCTCCAGTTGCTTGCACGTCTCCCATCAATGGCTTTGTGAGCACTTCCAAATGAAAGCTGAGAAGACTGAGTAGCAATTCCACCTCTGGCCAGATTTACCCCTTTGAAAGAAGCAAAGAGAACAAGTAAATCTTCTTAATTGTCATCAGATGTCTTGCGAATGCTGTTTAATTCACATTTCTCATCGTGAAACAAAACTACAAACTATGATTGCAAATGCAGTCATTCAGTTATCACCGAAACACTGATCAATTTTGACAACTCATGAAAGCATGATCTGAAACTATGGAATTGTTGTTGAAAAGCCAGCACTTAACTGATGTCGTACAGTGATACTCATACTCCCAACAAAACAACTATATAATGATGTATAACAATTTGTAAACAACTGTACAGGGAAAGGGTTTCCATGTATGCATCCTCTTGTGTTTCCTCGCATCAAATATTGACAACTTTTCTTTTTCCGTTTTATTTTTATTTTTTTAGATTTTACCACAGACTGTACAAGTGAAGGGTTTCCCTGTGTGGGACAAATATCACAAGCCTTTGGTGCAAAACGCAACAACTAAAGGTTTCAATACATACCAATGGAGACAGGTTTAGGTGAATGGGAGTCAGTACATACCAATGGAGACAGGTTTAGGTGAATGGGAGTCAGGTTTATATAAAGGTTGTCCATAAACCTCCACTTCACACAGGGTCAGGTATTGTCTCCTAGCAGGAATCACTATATTGACATAGCGACCGATCATCCCTCTGCAACTGAATGTTTGGCTGCTTCCACCTGGGATGTGTCTGATCACAGCACACCTGGACAACACATGTAGCAGACATTCATTTAATACACATGCATTAGGCATTCCTCTGTGTTGAATATTAGTCATCCCATGACTGTATTCCAAGCAATGGCCAGGAGAGGATTATCCAACGGCGCATTGGGTTAAGCCCAGTAGTACAAGAGCATTAGCTCAAAATTAAGTCAAACCCGAACAAATTAGTAACAAGTCGAATTTTTCAGGATATGTTCAGAATACCTTTAGGGATGACATACTAAAAGTTGCTGTGAATCCCCCTTGTGCTCTCTGAGATATTCAAGATGGCATCCAAAATGGCTATTAGATATAATGGGGGGGTGAAAAGGGAAACAAATTAAACTGATAGATATTTCTACGAAACTTCACAGGTCAATCAAGTATACAATTACAAATACAAACATTTTTCGTATTGCAACTTTTCATGAAATCCAATATGGCCGCCAATATGGCCTTCTTAATATTAGCACTAATATACTAATATTGTGGTCGCCATATTGTGGCGGACATATTGGATTTCAATATTTCAATATGGCCGCCACAATATGGCGGCCACCACATATCCTGAAGTTTTCAGCTTGTTACTAATTTGTTCTGGGTGTAACATTTAAATGATGGAACATTGTACTAAAGTTACACTCTTTGTAGATACTAAACACACATTAATAACACAATTAATTATAACTCCCATCATTATTGTACCTTGGGTTGATGTTTCCATTGTATCTCAGAGAGTTCCCAATGTGTATCTCAGCTCCATTGAGTCTCTCAGCGCAGCAGTCCTTTCTGTTGGTGACTGTGACATAGTTTACTCTGTAGACTGTCCGGAGGTCCAGTCTCCACCAGGGTTTATATTGACGTCGTGTGTGGGTACAAGATCCCTGTCTCCAGTTGCTTGCACGTCTCCCATCAATGGCTTTGTGAGCACTTCCAAATGAAAGCTGAGAAGACTGAGTAGCAATTCCACCTCTGGCCAGATTTGTGCCTTAAAAAAAAAAAAAAAAAAAAGTTTTCATCAGTGGGTTGGGGAGTTCACCCTTTAGTTACACATCTCTGAATGTTGTTTCCAAAAACATATACAACTGCTGTTTGTGATTTTTTTGTGCTTGAGATCAATCAATCAATTACTTAATGCGTATGCGTAGCACTCTGGTCCAAGTGGGGGCGCTGCACGCTGGAAAAAGTGTTAAAAACAATAATAACTAGTCTCCATCGGCTCGGATCATGTCACCCTGTGAAAGAGTAGAAGATTTGCGACATTAAGGGGTCAGAAACGGAGCACTCGAGCGCTGTTAATGTAGCACGATTAGGGGCAAACTCTGAATCGGGCGGAAGTAAAATCGTGATTTTGACTCTAATCGATTTTTTTTGCAGGCCTACAAATTACGCTAAAAATGTCCGGGCCGACTTTTTTCGCCCAGTCCACCACTGATCCGCATGTGTTTCCACATGTGCATGTGTTTCCTCACCTCAGGGATTGACAAGTTATTGTGATTTTTTTTATTTTTATTTGCCTGAGCAGACAGGGTGCGAGTGAAGTAATGGGTGCACCGTTGGAGGTTGCCAGCAGGGCACTCTGATTGGCTGGTTTGGGTGGTGACGTAATTAGGACCTCGGAAGGAGATTTCCACCAGTGGTGGTCCCTGAGACGATTCCAGGTGGTCCCCAGGCTAGATCATAGACAGTTGGTAACCAAATGGACACTTATAGATCTTACTCTTGAGATTGTAGAAAGGAAACCAAATGGACTCTTATAGATCTGTAACTCTTGAGATTGTAGAAAGGAAGAGGAGAACGAAGGAAGGAATTCAATGATAGGAAATAAACATGAAAGCAGCAGAGGTGATTATAATTGAGGCAGGTAGGAAGCAGAGTGAGAAACAGAGGGGTAAAGGCTGGTACACACTGCGCGATTTTTTGGGACTTTCACGACGTCGTGCACGACGTACCCTGTCACACTATGCGATTAAAATTGCATAATTCGTTGATGATCGTTTGTCTTGCTTGTGTTCACATTGCACGTTCCCGACGTATTGACGGCGGGGGCGGTGCTCACGAAAATATTACCACCGACGTAAAGTCAGGAAGGAGGGTACCTTGAGTCAGTCTCTGTATATTATCTGACTGATGTCACAGCAATGTTGTTTCTTTATACACTATGCCCCATAAAGTCATCCGTATGGCGTTTTGGTGACGACAGACACACAGACAGTGAATAATCCATGCCAGTTGGCACAAATGTAACCAAATGGACCCCCAATGTGCCTATAGTTCATCCTTTTGGTTACAAATAATTGACACATAAAGGGGAGAATTCCACCTATTTTCCACATTTTACTATGACAGAGATGTTTTGTGGAAATAATGATAAAACAAATTACCCATGTTCCGTTTCTTCCTGGAAATTGATGTCAGAAAAAAAAAACATTAACATGGTGAAATACATCTTGACGCTGTCATCAAGATGTGATCACCATGTTAATGTTAACATGGTGATCATTAACATGGTGATCATTAAATAGCTTAAACACGCGCACACGGCGTTGTGGTACGATCGGTTCTTTTGGTTACATCGCGTGCAGCATGCTGCTGCGGCGCTGCCTGGTTATATTAGGCCTACAAAGTGATTAAATAAATAAACGCATAACCACAGTACCAAAAATTGTAATATGGTGTAATATTGGAGCCAATCACCAATCACCTGCCATGCATCTGATCTGTCACACTTAAAAAAAAGTTGTCGTTTTTACGCGCGGGGAGGAGAGAGAGAGATGACGGAGCCAAGCCAATAATAAAAGGTCAGTAACTATTTGTCATCTTCTCAGCGGTTTCACTGGTTTGCATCCCTTGCGTCCACTATTTATTCAGAATTTGGCTCAAATTTTGAGCCACGGACCACCATTTGATGACATTTTAGCCCCACAGAACGCAAAATACCTCTTTTGTCCACAATTCCAGGTTGGATTTTCGGAGAAAACAAAATGGTCAAACATACAGATCAAAATGACGATGAGCCTAATCTTCTACATTCTCTAGTTGTGTATTGGGATAATTCACATGATGAATATTAAATCTTGAGAGTGTGAACATGAAACCAAATGGACCCATTTGGCAAGGGTCCATTTGGTTTCATGTTTAAGCTCTCAAAGAGTTACATAGGCCTATAGTTAAACCAACTTTCCTTCCATTTAGCCTGGGGACCCACCTGTTGGGGGAAAAAAAACGTTATAGGAGAAGCAGCCACCTTGTAGTAGCCTATGTTTTTTATTTTATTATATGTACGTGGGTTTTGTAGGCTATCATCAATCAATGACCGCCGGCATTGTTCCCTTCCCATCGTCCCCTTTCACTCAATTGTGCAAAAGTTAATTTGAGTACAAAATAGGCCTATAGACAATGCATAAATCATTTGACACGCGTTGTACAATGTTGATTCCTGACAACTTTACGCACGGCGAGAGAGAGAGAGAGAGAGAGAGAGATGATTGAATTACAATGTCATACGTTTGCTGCGCTATGATGCTTTGGATCAGAATTATTTGAATGATAGGAGTGGTCCGTGCGTCCATGCAGCCTCGATCTCCAGGCTCTCATCCGCGCTGCGAGATGAGATGAGATGGGGGGACAGTGGCTGCCGGCCGGCATTGCAATGTTTTCACATTTGCCAGCACAATGCAAGCGTCGGGGGCTTGTCAGAAACTATGTCACACTGGACGAGGAAATGTCGCAAAAATCAAAATTGTTTAATATTGCCGATGTCTTGTCGGGGGGGGGGGTCCCGACGGCAGAATCAGGCCGATTTTTTTTGTCTTTTTGAGCTGTCACACTACAAGACGAAAAGACGGCCGTCAAATTGTCGGGAGTTGAAAAATCGGCCCCGACAGAGGAATTTTGTCGTGAGTCCAAAATCGGGGCTAAATCGGGCTAAAAATCGCGCAGTGTGTACCAGCCTTAAATAAATAACAATGGATGTGAGGAGAACGGGAGAGGAGGGGAGGAGGAGGAGGGGTGAGGTGCTGCTATCCTCTTTTGCACATGCACAGCAATACCCCTACTCTGTCATAGTTGTCATAACTTAGCCGTTAGTATAGTAGTGCTTAGTTGTAGTATGTTTTAGTATGTTAGATGTATAGTTTTAGTTTTAGTTGTAGTATTCCATAGTTGTAGTATATTATGTGTCCTTTAGCTGCTTAGTTGTAGTATGTTTTAGTCTTAGCCGTATAGTTTAGTTGTAGCATATATGTCATGTCTAGTTCCTGTCTAGCTGTCTGTTTAACTTTCACTACTTGCCACTTTATAATTATAATTATACCTGGTTGTATCTTAGCACCTTCACCCCACTTTATACTGTTACAGCTGCACTTTAATACTCTAGTCTGTTGCACTACGTCACTTACTGTTTCTTGTATTGTTTGTATTTGTTTTTTTCTTATTGCACTGTCTATTGTCTTATTGCACTGGGGAACAATGGAAACGTTATTTCATCCCTGTATATGTCCTGACATACAGTACACTGGAGTGACAAATAAAGAACCTTGAACCTTGAACCTGGTCTATGAATAGCGGTGATCCCAGTGCTCAGCAGTGGTGATCACCAAAAATCTAAACTCTGAATGTTCATGGGAACATGACATAATGGGGATTGAGAATAATAGCAGGGGCGCATATAACATTTCCCAATTTGATGAAGACGCCCCCATACCATTTTCAGTTCCAGGACTTTTATTAGTCAAGTATAAGCATCAATAATATCAGTTGTTGTTGAAGTTGCAACAGACACACAGCATGCATGAAGCTAAAGGTCTGACTCAGAGAGTTTTCTGTTTTCAATGATGAAATGCTGTTGGTTTAGTGGTGACACAGCTGTAGTTAGTTAGTAGCAGTAGTAGTGTTTCAAATCATTTGAGTTATAAGCACTTTAATTTGAAATATCTTGGGTTGTTTTGCATGCCATCATGTTTGGTGGGGCAAACTGGGCATTTAGGGGGGCATTGCCCCCCCCCCCCCCCCCCCCCCCATGCCCATGCCTAGATCCGCCCCTGAATAATAGAGAGACTGCTGATCTAGGTTTGAGGATTTTACCACAGACTGTACAAGTGAAGGGTTTCCCCATGTGGGACAAACATCACAAGCCTTTGGTGCAAAACGGAACAACTAAAGGTTTCAATACATACCAATGGAGACAGGTTTAGGTGAATGGGAGTCAGTACATACCAATGGAGACAGGTTTAGGTGAATGGGAGTCAGTACATACCAATGGAGACAGGTTGGTGCCATGTCATTATTCCGACCTCCCATAATTCCGACCTCCCATAATTCAGAAAAAAGCAAAAAAATAAGAACTCCCATAGGTACGACCTCCCGTTTTTCCGACCATCGGAAGAACGGGATTTCGGGATTATGGGTTGGAGTTTATGGTGAATAAATTAAGGCTATTCAATAAGTGATTGACTTGTTCTACTGTAGTTTAATAAATGCTGTCCCTAGACATGTGTTTGACTTCATTATGCTGCATATTTTTTACATTTCTGTTATATGCGTTCATAGACTGCATGGGAGTATTGATCCTATTAGCGGCTAATAGGATCAATACTGAAATTGCGATTTGATTAGCAAATTGCAACGGCCGCGATTATTAATTAATTTAATCAATATTCAACCGGAGCGAGTCTGATCCAGTGTTGACACTTGCTGCGCTCTATCAATCATAAGGGCGTGCACGCACGCGGAGCCCCTTGTCCAACTTTCCTCCAAAACCAGTAAAAAGTAATCCTCCTTGGCATGGCGTCTGTGTCTGCCCTGCAGAACCCGCGGTCCTCCCGTCATGTCAGCCTAAACAAACAACGCTGTGTGTGTGTGTGTGTGTGTGTGTGTGTGTGTGTGGTGTGTGTGTGTGTGTGTGTGTGTGTGTGTGTGTGTGTGTGTGTGTGTGTGTGTGTGTGTGTGTGTGTGTGTGTTTGTGCGCGCGCGCCGGAGCAGAAAAACGGCTTGTTGTTTGAGGGTGACCAGATGTCCCTGTTTCTGTGGGACAGTCTCAGGGTGACTAGAGGTCCCTCTTTATGTGGGACAGTCACTCATTTTACTTTTCAGTCATCCCACAAATTGACACCCTGTCAGTCCCACATTGAGACTGACAGACTACAGAGCCCTAATAGTCCCCTTTCTGTTTTCTCTCACTGTCTCTTTTTTGCTAGATGCGTTTTAAGCCTGTTAAAATAACGGGAGAAATACAGACCAACATGAATAGCCTAAATAACAAAATGATGGGCATTATTAGGACTATGTGTGGACAAATATGAGGCATTTTTAATACCAACTTAAGTATTGCTACCCGCAATTAACTCTCCGACTTTACCCTCACAAGTAATAGGCCTACTTGTCCTCAAATAGCCTAAAGAGTTTTGGTCACCCTAAGTCTAATATGGCCTAAGCATGACATATAACCGCAGAAAATGGCCATTAAATATGTAAAAATCGTGAAAATGCTCGATGTATTGACTCTAGGCCTATTTTTTTATTTCTTTAATTTATTGTAAATTTTACTGTGGCACTCGGAGGGTCAACGAAAAAAAAATCATGGCACTTCATGTCGAAAAGGTTGCCTACTGGGGTTGCCTACTGTCGATCACATTGTAGGCTATAGTATAGCCTACAATGTGATCGACAGTAGGAATTGACTTTACCCTTATTATTATTATTTGATGTATGTATTTCTTTCTGTCAATCAAGATCCCTGCAGCAATGAGGCGCACGGGGATTCCCCGTGCGTTGCTGCTATAGAGCTCTGCTGAGCGAGGTGAATTAAAACTACATGACAAAATCTTAGGTTTTCAAACTATCCAGTGGTCCTGAGAGAGCCTGGCAAGGTAACCAAATGTAACTCTGTAAAATGAATCCAAATGAACCGTATGGTATGGGCTCATTAGGCTTCATTTTATGCGTTCGGGTTGTAGCCTACTCAAAGGCTGGGTCTGAGAGGCTAAATGGTGGTCCGTGGGACACTGGTGTCAAAATGATTGAAAACCACAGGTCTTAAATGTATTCCTGTTTGTACATTTCTGCAATAAATACATGAAATATTATGCGATCATCGTGCACAACGCACAAAGCATTGATTTAAGACATACAGTACCACCTGGGCATTATGCGGCCGGGGCCTAATGCGGCCTTTTCCCTGACTCTGACCGCCCCGTGAAAGGGTAGCCTATGTGGTTTTCAACCAGTGGGCCAGGGACCACCAATGGTTCTTGAGAGAGTTCTAGTTAAATATAAAAAGTTGGTTAACCAGATGTAACTCTTTGAGATGGTAAAAAATAAAAGAGTAAAAAATAAAAACAAATGGACCCTTGCGGCCGGGTCCATTTGTTTTCATGTTTACGCGCTCAAGAGTTAAAATACTCATCTGAATTAGCCAGAGAACGTAAAAATGTCATTTCTGATCAATCCAGCCTGCAGGAATTCTGGACAAAAGCAAAATAAATCTTTACTTTTGGGGTCTGTGGGGCTAGTCATCAAATGGTGGTCCGTGGCTCATATACTGAATAAATAGAAATTGTTAGTCTCACTCTTACTTTTATATTGTAATTGTTGTGAATTATCTGCCTGCTGTCTGTCTGGCAGCCTCTGGACATCCCTACCCTCTGTGCCTTAAGAGACTCCTGTATTTTCCAACACTCCACCCCAATCCACTCATTATCCAATCACAGCCCAGGTGCACCACGATATAACCAGCTCCCTTTTCAACCACCCTCAGTCAGTCTCTAGCCTCCACACAGGCAACATCTACAGGCAGCTCCCCAACTTTCCAACGTCAAACCAGCCATGCGTACTTGACATTGTAAGCTTTGCACTGACTTGAATTGTTGTATTATGCCATGGACTAAATTGTTGCCCTTGCAATATGTCATCTGTTATGTATGGTCATTTATTATGTGTGTATATATGCTAAATTATAATTATTTACTCTATAATGATTGTATCCCCTGCCATTTGCTAATTACTATGTTAATCTAACACTATCTACATATTTGCATTATATCATTCATGACTGTTGGTTGAATGTACTCCTTTTCTCTGTTCTAGAAAACCATGGCATGGCATTATGGATAACTGAAACCTGCAATAAACCATCATCTTATATATCTTATATATATATATATATATATATATATATATATATATATATATATATATATATATATATATATATATATATATATATATATATATATATATATATATATATATATACTCAATGTCATCTCTCTAACCGGAGAACCCTTGGGTGGTCAGCACTAACGGTCACACAACCAGTTAATATTTAATAGTAAATAAATTAATATTATGCAGACTTTAGTTCAGCCTTTAGTCTTGGCCCTCCACAATATTTTATGCATCTCATTTGGCCCCTTGGGAAAAATAATTGCCCACCCGTAGATAAAGACTGTCGACAGCAAATGGCCTATAACTCAATTCTGTATGCTTTCTACTTAAAATAATGGGTAAATAATGGTTTATTAATAAGGGTAATAATAATAATGTCCACTCATGCACTTTGAAAAGAAGTAGTCTTCATTCACAATATTGCTTTTATTCAGTCAAATAGGCCTAAACAAGCCATAGGCAAAAACAAAAACAGCAACATTTCAGGAACAATTAAATTCCCTAGCTTGCACTTGTGTGAAAATAATAAATATCAAAAGTCACCCATACCATGTTTTGGCCCACTCATGTTCAATACAAAGTTTAACATTGTGCGTGGTTGGAGGTGGAGGCCGAAGAGCAGCACGCTTCCTGTTCAGTTGGGAGCGCACGCTGTCGAATTCAGGGATGCTCTCACCATCTGCAGCCCCTCTGACAACCTCGTCGTACACCTTCTTAACGGACTTTGTTGGGTCAGCTTCAATCGCTTGAATCATCCTCTGCACAATGTCAGTGCCTGATATAACTGAGGAGTCATCTCCGTGGTTGTGTACTGGTGCGTTTAAAACGATTATATTTTGATTAATTGCAGCTATATTGAATTGCGCGGTTTGGATGAAAACATTGCAGGTCTTCCTCCAGCACCGCCAGTAGATCTTTCCACCTTTGGTTTTGTTTTTTTGGTAGCGGTATCCATTATGTACCAGAATTTTGCCGCCTCTCTTTCCTGGCTGCAAAGTTGCCATTACGCACGAGTCACGACACTTTACGCGCGGCGCTAGAGGTGTTCTGCGTTTAAACTGGCATCAACTGGAATAGGACATTCGACGCCTTTTATACTCTCCTAAATGCAATTCATTTTATTACACCCAGCCGGTCTCCATTAATTGAACAATGCTTACTGCAATCAGCATGATATGAATCGTCCTGTGCCAAGGAGCATTGCATCCGTCCCTTAATTAAGGGAAGCAGAACCGGCTGGTGTTAATTGCATTTAGAAGAGTATAAAAGGCGTCGAATGTCCTATGCCAGTTGATGCCTGTTTGAACGCAGAACACGTCTAGCGCCGCGCGTAAAGTAAGTGTCGTGACTCGTGCGTCGTGCGTAATGGCAACTCTGCAGCCAGGAAAGAGGGGGCAAAATTCTTGTACATAATGGATACCGCTACCAAAAAAACAAAACCAAAGGTGCAAAATTTTACTGGCGGTGCTGGAGGAAGACCTGCAATGTTTTCATCCAAACCGCGCAATTCAATATAGATGCCGTTAATCCGAATATCATCATTTTAAATGCACCAGTACACAACCACGGAGATGACTCCTTGATTATATCAGGCACTGACATTGTGCAGAGGATGATTCAGGCGATTGAAGCTGACCCAACAAAGCCCGTTAAGAGGGTGTATGACGAGGTCGTTAGAGCGGCTGCTGTTAATGAAAATATACCCCAATTCGACACTGTGCGTTCCCAACTAAACAGAAGGCGTGCTGCTCTTATGCCTCGAATCCCACACAGCGTTCATGACGTTCGTGTTGAAGATGAGTGGGCCAGAACATGGGATGGAAATGAGTTTCTGTCTCATCAAGACAATGATTGGGGAATTTTGATTTTTGGCACAGAGGGAAATTATAGAAAGTTACGACGGTGTTCAGACATTTACATGGATGGCACATTTAAAACCTGCCCGAGGCCATACGAGCAATTTGTGACCATCCATGGCAAATACCGGGGAAGAGTGGTGCCCCTAGTCATGTGCCTGATGAACGGCAAAGAGGTTGGCCAGTACAGAGAGGTCCTGTCCCACGTCAAGGCGAAGGTCCGCCGCATAACGGGGCATCGCTGGAGGCCGCAGCACATAATTACTGATTTCGAGAGCTCTCTGCTTACGGCCATTCAAACAGAATTGCCAAATAGCCAGTCATTATGTTGCTATTTTCATTTTTGCCAAAGTCTATGGAGGCGAATACAGAATGAGGGCCTTGCTGGGGCATACCGCCGCTCTCAGAGCTTAAGAAAAATGCCTCCAAAAATTTATGGCGCTCGGATACCTGCCCTTGGCTGTGGTGGGCCAGAATTTCGACCTCCTCTCCAACGACAGAGCGACACGGCGGCTGGTGCGGCGCTTCCACGGTCTGGGGGATTTCTTGCAGTACATGGAGCGCAACTACATCCAGCCTGGCGCACTGTTCCCCCCAGTACTGTGGAACGTGTATGAACGGACGTCGGACAACCGCACAAACAACTTTGTGGAAGGTAAGCCCTTGTGACACACACACACACACACACACACGCGCGCACACACACACACGCATTAACCATAACACACACACACACACACACACACACACACACACACACACACACACACACACACACACACACACACACACACACGCATTAACCATAACACACACACACACACACACACACACACACACACACACACACACACACACACACACACACACACGAGAGGTGGATTATTAAATTATTATCTGTGTTTCTCAGGATTCCATGGAAGATGGAACAGAGCTCTGGAGAGGCGCCATCCATCACTCTGGATCTTTCTGCGGCGGCTTAAAGATGAGCAGCGGCTGGTGGAGGTCAGAGCGGTTACACGTCGCCATTCCGAAGCCCCGCCATTCCGATCGTTCACTTCCATTAATCGGAATGGCGGGGTTTCTCCGTGGAAAAAAAGACACTGCCTTTCCGAAGGCCACACATCACCATTCCGAAACACTGCTATTTCGAAGAATACCACTTCGAAATGGCGATGTTTTTTGTTTTTTTTTAAGACCACGCCATTCCGAATATATTATTATTCATTGCCTTTTTATCATTACTCTGTCTCGCCAGTCGCTCGCCCTCTCTCTCTCTCTCTCTCTCTCTCTCTCTCTCTCTCTCTCTCTCTCTCTCTCTCTCTCTCTCTCTCTCTCTCTCTCTCTCTCTCTCTCTCTCTCTCTCTGTCTCTCTCTCTCTCTCTCTCTCTCTCTCCTCTCTCTCTCTCTCTCTCTCTCTCTCTCTCTCTCTCTCTCTCGCTCTCTCTCTCTCTCTCTCTCTCTCTCTCTCTCTCTCTCTCCCCCTGCTCACCCTCGTCTACGCGCGCCACAATCAAATAGCGCAAAGCAGGGCCGAGCGAAGAAGAATATCAGTTGAAAATCGATGCTGTTTTAACAGCTATTTTGTCTGTCTGTTTGTCTACTCTGTTGGCCCATGACCGCATATAGGCCTACATGTCACATTTTCCTCTAGCTGTGTGCGTGCGTGCGCGCTCATTTTGGAAATGTCTTGAGCGTAAAGCGTATCCTTCTCAATCCCACATGTGGATAAAAGACACTAAAAAAGTTTGAGAACCGCGGCCTGCCAAATTATGTAGAAAATAAAGTAAATGGGAATAAATAGAAAACAATGCGGCTAGACTGTATATTTCTACTGTAAGCAGCAGCAGCACCACCGCCGCTTTCTCTGGTATAAGCAGCGCAGCGACAGCAACGAACATAGCCCCATATGCAACTCAGGGGCGTAGCTACGGATGGGCCGGGGTGGGCCGCGGCCCACCCAAATAGAGAGCTGGCCCACCCATTGAAAACATGACTAAGAACTTGAGAAAACAAAGGACAAAGACCAGAGAGCCTCTAGAGAGAGCATGAGAGGTCCAGACTCACTGTAGTTACAGTATAATGGGTGATTTGCGGGCACTATACACCATTATAATGCAAATGGGGCTTTACACCCTTTGTTTGTAAACCTGCCAGATTGTTATCATTTGGCAGATATATCTGTGAAAACAATAGTGCTTGTTTCTGTGGGGGGACTTTCACAAGGATTTTTCAAAAGTTAACTCTGGTCTGTTCTCCTGAAAGAAAATCTGTCATGATCAGCAGACACATTGGTAACTAATTTATAAATGGCAGTGATTCTATAGTGAACAGCTGAAACCTATTTGATAATGACAAAAAACACTAGGGTCGTTTGCACCAAGAAGGATTAAACCCTAATCTGGTTTAAATCAAGGATCATCTATAATTTCAGTTGCACCAAACTTTAAACCAAGATTTCACTAATCCGGTTTAGTTTTAACCATCTTTAATCTTGGCTTTTGTTTTTTAATTGTGGATTTATTTTTCACAATGAACCTGGATTAATGTCAAACCTGTTGCACCACAACTTTAAACCTTGATTTAAGTACCAATAAGGCTTAATTCTAAACCTGCAGTAGAGGTGGTTTAAATGTAAACATGGCAGCATTTATCAGTTGGATTCATGAAAATGAAAGAGAAAACAAAAGCGCAGCTCAAATAAACACAGGAGGCTGTTTGAATCCAGTTGAATTTTATGATTATGATGAATTTAAAAGGCAGTGTGCCGCTTGATTTGACTGAAAATAATTGAAACCGTTTGTCCCTATTCAGGCGGCATAAACAGCCCTCTAGCGCTCAGTTTCTGACCCCCTCAATGTCGCAACTCTTCTACCTGATGGCTCCCCCGTGCTAATGTTTTCACACGTGTCGACTCGATCGTCCATAGAAATGTTAATGTGAACAATTGCTGCTGATAGCCTACTGTCATTGTCGTTAATGTCCTACTCCCTGTACTGAGCACCACAGAGTGAAGCACTGTTGAGCGAACGTCTGTTGTCTTTTTAGCAAGCAAGCAGGCTTTTCTTTTTCTTTGTTTCTTGTTGCAGCATATTATTTTATTCATTTAAACAAACTCCAGTCCATGTTCTCAAATGTGAATGGAATAGTAACGCTAATGGATAAAGGCTCTAGGCTGCTGCTTGTTTATATCACAAAACAGGATGGCGGACACAGAACAAACTGTAATCCATGAATTAATCAGAGTTTCAAGTTTTAATCTCCGTTTAATGGATTTTAATCAGAGGTTATGGACTTAATCACAGATCTGTTAAACAATGCTTAAAATTAAGTTGTGCAACACGACTCGAATTAAAATTAATCTCTGATAAACAAATCTGTGATTAGCACTAAACTAGGCTTTATTTAATCTCTCATGGTGCAAACGACCATATGTATTCGTGACAGGATTATTTTTTCATGTCAAGACATTAATTCAAGAAGATAACCCTGGTACAGTAAAGTAAAGTTATATAAACCGAAATATAACTGTAATATGGCAATAATAGCAATAAATAGCTTTTCTTGCACGTGCGAATTTGCGGCCATCACGCACGCAGCATGCCCACCCTGAATCGCTCATGCCCACCCTGAATTGAGTTTTCTGGCTACGCCACTGATATAGGCTAAGATGCTCTCAGTCCCTGGATGCACTGCACTCATAATCATGCATGTAGGCCTAGTGTAGGAGTCTGTCTGAGACAGACTGGCTCACAAATGGGCATAGCTGGAAGAACCGTTGACCACGTTAAAACTCACACAGGGGATGCGAGCATCTTATATGATATTATAGCCGTTAGTGCGCAACACTGATGGACGGGTCGTTATACAGATTGATTGCACCTGCATTATGGAAAAAGATCGACAGCTACTTTCATTTCATGACAAATTGTACCGGTATGAAGAAGAAGAATATCCCTACATAGGATATATAAAGGTATATTTATAAGTGCCACCCCAATATTGAGAAGAAAAAAAAAATCTCCAAATAATAGCCAAATAGGCCTCCAAATAATGCCTACTATTTGAGCCACTGACCAGGGACCTTATTGATCCTCTCACAACGCAGTGATAAAATAGAACTAGCCTATTATGTGAATGACAGAGTAGGCCTAGTTCTATTTATTTGTGAGTCTAATATTTCTGAAATATTATAGACTCAGACATTCATTCAAACATAGTAGTTCTATTTTAGAGAGAGAGAGAGAGAGAGAGAGAGCAGTGCCGCGCGCTGCAGTCTTAACGAAATGCGATCCGTTAGTGCGGTGGTTTTCAACGAGTTGTCCGGGGACCACCAGTGGTCCCTGAGAGGATTCCAGGTGGTCCCCAGCTAAATGATGGACAGTTGCCAAATGGACACTTATAGATCTGTACTCTTCACGCTCTCAAGAGTGAAATTATAGGCTATTTAAACATCTGAATTAGGACTAATTCATTTTCAAGAACAAAATGCAGTAGAATTGTCATGACCAACGTTTTAACCAGTTATTTCCTAAATTGCGGACCAAAACTTGAAAATCCTTAGTTTTGGGTCAGAGAGAATGAGAGACTGAAGTCGACACCAAATGGTGGTCCGTGGCAAATGGTGGTCCGTGACAGAAAAAATATTGGGCCCTGGTGTGAAAAGGCGTGTGTAACTGAGCGTTGGCACAGCCGCGCGTGCATTTTAGATCCCGATTTTAGGTCTGTGCGTCCGTCCGTCCGCCTGCCTGCCTGCCTGTCTGTCAGCTCAGCTGTAAACAGCAACACGTGGCTGTGTTGTTGGACACTGTACTGAACACATTACGAACACAGCTTCATGTCGGGGACATTACATGTGCCCATGCCGATGCTTTATGTTATAGGCCTACATAGCCTACATTATTGGTATAGCGTGACATACAGTGAGGAGCCTATGTGCAACTTTAATAAGGCTCTAAGACTCTAAGGCTAGGCTATAATATCTGTAGACTTTACGAAATGAATAAATAAACACGTGGGGGGGGGGGGGGGCGTTCGGTCGGGGGTGATAGAGCAGCAGAGGGAGAGAAGGGGCGCGCGCGTTTGGGTGGGGGGGGGGGGCGTGCGCTATTGATTGGTTGCGGGGGGGGGGGGTTAGCGGTTCGGAATGGCGATGTCTTTAGTAAAATGGGAAAACATCACCATTCCGAAATCACATTATTTCGAAATGGGGGGGCTTCGGAATGGGGATGCTTCGAAATGGAGGTGTTTCTAAGTGGCGGTGTTTCGGAATGGCGCCCCGCCCCCGGTCAGAGCAGGCGCAGCAGAAAGGGGGAGAGCCTCGCCCCTCGACAAAAAAAGAAATGGAGGCGCCTTGAAAGCCGAATCTCCCGTTTGAAGAGGGAGTACCACCGCGGGGACATCGACGTGCCCGAATATTGGGACGCAATAAGGCATTGTGTGCACGAATTCGTGTGAGAGGCCTAGGGGTCTGTAACCTTTTTTTTAAATGCAATGTTTTTATTTTCTTTTAATTTAAGATAAGTTAATAATAAGTTAATGACACCACTGCATTTTTTTCCACCATGCAGTTATTATTTTCATACGATGTATGTGTAAAAAAAAAAAGTTTGTAAAAGTGATCTCGTTTTTGTTTCTGACCTGAAATGTTGCTGTTTTTGTTTTTTGCCCTATTTGGCTTGTTTTGAGCAAATAAAAGCAATATTGTGAAATGAAGACTACTTATTTTCAAAGTCCGTCAGTGGACATTATGGGTTGCATTATCATATTAAAGTAGAAAGCATTACAGAATTGAGTTATAGGCCATTTGCTGTCGACATGACAGCGTCCTGTTTAATGCCTTAATCAATGCCTTGTGCGTTGGTGCACGATGATCGCACAATATTTTTATATATGTATTGCAGAAATCTAGCCTAAAACAGGAATACATTTAAGACATGTGGTTTCCAATCATTTTTACAAGACATGTGGTTTTCAATCATTTTGACACCAGTGTCCCACGGACCACCATTTAGCCTCTCAGACCCAGCCTTTGAGTAGCCTACAAATCGAGCGCGGTAAAATGAAACCAAATGAGCCCGTACCGTACGGGTTCATTACCAACCTTACCAACGCTCTCAGGACAACTGGATATCCCTGTTTGAAAACGGCTCAGAGATGAGTATTTTAACTCTTCAGAGCGTAAACCTGAAACCAAATGGACCCGCCAGGATCCATTTGGTTTTTATTTTTTTCTCTCTCAAAAGTTACATCTGGTTAACCAACTTTCCCTATTTATCTGGAACTCTCAAGAACCATTGGTGGTCCCTGGCCCACTGGTTGAAAACCACATAGGCTACCCTTTCACGGGGCGGTCAGCGAAAAGGCCGCATAATGCCCAGGTGGTACTGTATGTCTTAAATCAATGCTTTGTGCGTTGTGCACGATGATCGCATAATATTTTATTATTTTATTTGATCGACACAATAAATACATCAAACAATAATAATAGGGTTAATAATAAGGGTAATAATAATAATAATAATAATAATAATATAAGGAACGACTTTATAGTCAATTCCTACTGTTGATCACATTGTAGAGTAGACTCTCATGCGTCTATGAACGCATATGACAGAAATGTAAAAACATCTGCAGCATAAAGTCAAACACATTTCTAGGGACAGCATTTATTAAACTACAGTAGAACAAAGTCAATCACTTATTGAATAGTCTTAATTTATTCACCATAAAACCCAACCCATAATCTCGAAATATCCCGTTCTTCCGATGGTCGGAAAAACGGGAGGTCGTACCTATGGGAGTTCTTATTTTTTTTGCTTTTTTCGGAATTATGGGAGGTCGGAATTATGGGAGGTCGGAATACTGGGTGGACACCGACAGGTTTAGGTGAATGGGAGTCAATACATACCAATGGAGACAGGTTTAGGTGAATGGGAGTCAGGTTTAGCTAAAGTGTGTCCATAAACCTCCACTTCACACAGGGTCAGGTATTGTCTCCTAGCAGGAATCACTATATTGACATAGCGACCGATCATCCCTCTGCAACTGAATGTTTGGCTGCTTCCACCTGGGATGTGTCTGATCACAGCACACCTGGACAACACATGGAGAAGAGATTCACTTAATACACATGCATTTGGCATTTCTCTCAGTATATTGCAGGGGTTGACACTAAGGTCTCTGAGGCACTTGCCCATCGGGCAAGTGCAAGTCAGGTTCTACTTGCCCTCAGGTCATGGTCACTTGCCCCCCCAAATATGTTGTAAATTTTGCATTTAAGTTTACTTCCTGCTTGGGTGCTTTAAACCAGGGGTTTTCAAACAGGCGGTCCGGGGACCACCAGTGGTCCTTGAGAAGGTTCCAGGTGGTCCCCAGCTAAGTTGGTTAACGAGATGTAACTCAAATGGACCATTGTGGGTCCATTTGGTTTCATTTTTACGCTCTCAAGAGTTAAAATTCATCATCTTAATTAGCCCCGGTCTACACAACTAGAGAATGTAGAAGATTAGGTCATTTTGATGTGTATGTTAATTTGCCTGTTTTGTTTCCCAAATCCAGCCTGGAATTGTGGATAGCTAGAAAGCAGGGAAAGACACAGAGGCAGAGTGCAATGACTGCTTTATCTTGTGTAGTGTTATAGTGCACTAAGTTGCACACTTGCCCGATCGGGCAACCAGGTAGCAGTCTTCACTTGCTCTACCATTTTTTTTACTTGCCCGGGCAAGCGGGCAAGTGTTAGTGTCAAGCCCTGTATTGTGTTGGATATTAGTGAAGTTGAAAGATGGCAAGTAAAATCTATGTATTCCAAGCAATGGCTTACTTGGATGAGCGGAGCAGGTGCAAGTTATAGCCCCTACACTACACTGTATGTATTTTTGTGGTTAAAATAATAATTACCATGTTTTAGATTATTAGATTAGATTAATTAAATCATCTCCAAAAAACCTAGTCTTTTTTACGCCTCTAGGAGCTACAGGAGGACTCCAAGGAAATCCCTATAAGCGTTGTCATTGGCTAACAAATAGTCCCCGGGACTATTATGTTAGCCAATCAGGAAGAGCCTCACTGAGCTGCCTCTGAAGAAAAAAAAAGGGACCATAGAGTTATAAATATAGAGAGTGGACTGGAGCGATAGCCCCGCCCTCTTGCCGTTCATTTCAATACAGTTGCTCAGTGGCGCATTGAAGCACCCTATTTCGCATTTAACCAAAATTTGGTGTCCAAATGTGGAAGTATTTCTCCATGAACGCCCCGAAGCAAGGGATTATGGGAACGGAAAGGATTCATGAACGAGCGCCGTCGAGAACGAGCAAAGGAAAAAAAAAAAAACAGCATCAAAAAACAAGCTTGTGGGTTTGCTGTGAGCTTATTATCTGTCATATAATACATCCGTTATGTTTTGAGGGGTAGTATATGACGTGAGTCCGCTGGTTCATCCAGAAAACAAACTTAAACACAAACTGCCCTGTCCGCGTGCACAAAGCAAACCAGCGTGCGTGCTCTCGGGGCGCTCGTGCATGAATTCCACCCGCCTGCAGTACCAAACTTGACCACCAGGGCCCGCCTGCTTCAAGCCTGGAGGCGCTATCTGTGGATGTGGGGAGGACTGGTGGAGTCACATGTGAAGATGGTGGAGGACTATGGTTTTTAAAGGGGCACTGCAGCTCACGCATGAGTAGACAATGGCCTACTCGAGTGCTGATCTATAGTTCCATTTGAATGGCAGAATGGAACGTTGTATTAAAGTCCCACTCTTTATAGGTTGTACTAAAAACACCAAAATAACAGATGTACCTTGGGTTGTGGTTCCCATTGTATCTCAGAGAGTTCCCAATGTGTATCTCAGCTCCATTGAGTCTCTCAGCGCAGCAGTCCTTTCTGTTGGTGACTGTGACATAGTTTACTCTGTAGACTGTCCGGAGGTCCAGTCTCCACCAGGGTTTATATTGACGTCGTGTGTGGGTACAAGATCCCTGTCTCCAGTTGCTTGCACGTCTCCCATCAATGGCTTTGTGAGCACTTCCAAATGAAAGCTGAGAAGACTGAGTAGCAATTCCACCTCTGGCCAGGTTTGTGCCTTTTGAAAGACGCACAGAGAATAAGAAAGTCTTGTTAATATCATTTGTATTGTCTGGATATCATCATTGTCACATTTCATTGTGTTGTCATACAGTACAGTTTACCCTCCATTCCTGTGTTTTCTGTATTTTTGCAAAATGGTTTCATCGCCATTCCCGCATTCTCCGTATTTTAATGTTTAGTAGTGTTTAATTCTAGGGTGAAAATCCATGTCAATCGCCAACATAAGGTTAATTCTGACTCGCTGTGATGATGAAAGCGGAAATAGAGCTGATGACGTGTACGCAAAGACCTATGGGAAATCGAGTGCGCATCACTCCACAATGGAAGTGAATGGAGAGCATTACGCACCGTGGCCAGGAGAGGGCGGCCCCCTTTGCCAATGAAGGACAAATGGCAGTAAAGCAATTATCAGAGATGACAGCAGAGGGATACAACCATCACTATAGGCTTAATGATTCAGATTCAGATTACTTTATTGATCCCAAACTGGGCAATTCATTGCAACTATGGTGCTCAGTCATACAAACAGTAGCCTGGTCTAGCTCTCAATGATTTTGGCCTTGGGGGGGGCGGGGTGTCGTGGGATCCACACGGCGGCGGAAGTGCTGCGCTCTGATTTGATCTCACTAACGTGTCGTCATCTCCGGCCCTCCCGCGCCCGTCCACTGCTGTTCTACGTCACATCATTTAGAGCGACGCCCACCCCGGAAGGTTCACTCCCACTTGAAGGCCACTTTCCAACGTGCGTTAGTCCAGGCTTTACGTTTTCGCGCAAGGCGAACGAAAATGAAAGCCTGGGTGTCGAGGCTATACAAACAGTAAAAACAGTAGAAATATACAGACATAACAGACAAATTCATTCGACAACGGGCAAGATGAATGGACAAGCTCAAAGTGTCCCATAAATATGCAATAAATAAATGTAACAACCTGCATCAAGAAATGAATAAATAAATACGGTGGACCTGCCACCTCTGTGTAACCGGACAACCTACACTTGGATTCCCCTGGAATTTAAGCATCTGATAGCAGATGGAATGAAGCTGTTGTGTAGCGATTAGTCCTTCCTCGAGGGGTCATATAACGACGTCCAGAGGGCATCATTCTAAATTCAACCGATAGAGGATGATGAGGGTGGCTTATTATACACCTGGAACCCTCTCAAGGACCACTGGTGGTCCCCGGACCACCTGTTGAAAACCCCTGCTTTGAAGCAAAGCCTCCTACCTGTCCTGTCGGTAGTGGTGATGGACTGGATGGTTGTTCCTTTGAGAAGCAGACAGAGAACCAGACCCAGGCCTTTCATCCTGTTGGGTGAAAAATGGTTAAAGGACCACTTCACCACCTTTTAACGTGTCTCAGGGCTTGACACTAACACTTGCCCGCTTGCCCGGGAAAGGTAAAAAAAATGGTGGGGCAAGTGAAGACTGCTACCTGGTTGCCCGATCGGGCAAGTGTGCAACTTAGTGCACTATAACACAACACAAGATAAATTTGTCTTGAAGGCAGTCATTGCACTCTGCCTCTGTGTCTTTCCCTGCTTTCTAGATATCCACAATTCCAGGCTGGATTTGGGAAACAAAACAGGCAAATTAACATACAGATCAAATTACCTAATCAATCAATACTATAACTAAGCAAATGTCTGTCTGAATGTCTGTCTGTCTGTCTGTCTGTCTGAATGTCTGAATGTCTGAAGCGAGCAAAACTCATCACTGGCTGCACCGATCAATATGATTTTTCACACAGTCATTGATCATAACATTAGGAAGAGACTGATGAAGCCCTTTTTTCAATTAACAAATTGTTGATTAATAATGAATTTATTGGTGAATTAAATTTCCCCATTCGCTTAACATTGGCAGTTCCCTTTTCGTCCACAGGGGGCAATGCAAATACCAAAAACACACCACACACACACAACACACACACACACACACACACACACACACACACACACACACACACACACACACACACACACACACACACACACACACACACTTTATGACTGGCCATTGCAGTGTCTGTGCGTGTGCATTAAAGCAATCCTTTATCAAATCAAATCAAGGATTCACATTACCCACACAGTGAGTACATCATTTGGTGTTCATATATTCACAACGGTAAGGCCCTAGTCTTCTAATTTCTCTAGTTGTGTAGACCTAGGCTAATTAAGATGATGAATTTTAAATCTTGAGAGTGTAAAAATGAAACCAAATGGACCTGCAAGGGTCCATTTGGTTTCATTTTTACGTTCTCAAGAGTTACATCTGCAAAATTTACAATATATTTTTGGGGGCAAGTGACCATGACCTGAGGGCAAGTAGAACCTGACTTGCACTTGCCCGATGGCAAGTGCCTCTGAGACCTTAGCGTCTTTGGATATCATTCATTTCAGGGGTTGACACTAAGGTCTCAGAGGCACTTGCCCCATCGGGCAAGTGCAAGTCAGGTTCTACTTGCCCTCAGGTCATGGCCACTTGCCCCCCCAAAAAAATATATTGTAAATTTGCATTTAAGTTTACTTCTACTTGGGTGCTTTAAACCAGGGGTTTTCAACAGGTGGTCCGGGGACCACCAGTGGTCCCTGAGAGGGTTCCAGGTCGTCCCCAGCTAAGTTGGACCCTTGCGGGTCCATTTGGTTTCATTTTCACACTCTCAAGAGTTAAAATTCATCATCTTAATTAGCCCATAGTGGTCACAGACCCAGTGGTCCCTGACCCAGCAAAATGATAGTTTGGAACCAAATGGACCTGGGAGAGAGATGGGTAGAGATAGCTAGAAAGCAGGGAAAGACACAGAGGTAGAGTGCAATGACTGCCTTCAAGACAAATTTATCTTGTGTTGTGTTATAGTGCACAAAGTTGCACACTTGCCCGATCGGGCAACCAGGTAGCAGTCTTCACTTGCCCCACCATTTTTTTTTACTTGCCTCGGGCAAGCGGGCATGTTAGTGACAAGCACTGAATGATATAACCTTAAATGCATTTATCTCTGAATAAGCCCTGGAGACAGTGAAATGTGACACATACAGACTGTTTTGTCAAATGTATTAAAAAAAAAACCCTGAAACACATCAACTCATTTTATTTTGTTCCCTTAAAGTAAACACCTTAAGCTGTCTTCGGATATCATTCATTTGCACAAATTCACAACAGAGGATTTTCCATAAATAATTCAGTTACTGTTGAACCTAATGAGATCAAGCCTAGCCTCTCTGCTAATCTGTCCAAGAGATTTACACAGAGATGATTGTCTACTGCATGCTAGAACAGGAATGCTATATCTACGGCCGTGGCTGAAAGTATTGGCATCCTTGCACAAGTTGCACATAAAATCTGGGTCAACTGGAGCGGTTTGCAAAAGAAGAGTGGTCCAAACTGCCTGAAACCTAATGGAAGCGTTTGACATCAGTCATTTACTCCAAAGGATGTGCTACTAAAAATTTAATTGAAGGTGTTAATATTTTGCCACAGCAATTTCTGTGTAATATATTATTTAAAAAACAATATTATTTGATTAAAAAACAAAGTTTCTGTGTTAATATTAGTTTAATAAAGAATATATCGCATTCCTGTTCTAGCTAGAACAGAAATGCGATGCATGTACAGCTATGTACTGCAGTTCATCCTACTGTACACATAAACAACAAAGACAGCACTATTACCTGACAGGCTTTCAGGCACGACTGATTCTCTCTGCTTTGTGGAGGAATTCTCTGCAGCAGTTTTGTGTCAAACCTCCATCCAGTTACCTGCTAACTAACTAACTAACTAACTAACTAACTGACTAACTGACTGACTAACTAACTAACTGACTGACTAACTAACTGTGTAGAGTCTGCTCTCACAGAAGCTGATCGTAAAATGATTCTTATGGATTTAGGCAAATCTTTGAGGCTCATCCTTTAATTGTTTTTATTATTATTATGCCCTGAAGCCTCTGTATCACCACATGTTGACATAGTTAAACAGAGTCTGTGCTGAACGGCACATGACACAGCTCTGAAGCTGGGGTTTTCAACCAGTGGTCCGGGGACCACCAGCGGTCCACTGGTCCCCAGGCTAAATGACACAGCTCTGAAGCAGGGATTTTCAACCAGTGGTCCAGGGACCACCACTGGTCCCCAGGCTAAATGACACAGCTCTGAAGCAGGGATTTTTCAACCAGTGGTCCAGGGACCACCACTGGTCCCCAGGCTAAATGACACAGCTCTGAAGCAGGGATTTTCAACCAGTGGTCCAGGGACCACCAGCGGTCCACTGGTCCCCAGGCTAAATGACACAGCTCTAAAGCAGGGGTTTTCAACCAGTGGTCCGGGGACCACCAGCGGTCCACTGGTCCCCAGGCTAAATGATGGAGAGTTGGTTAACCAGATGTAACTCTTTGAGAGTGTAAACATGAAACCAAATGGACCCTTGTGGGTCCATTTGGTTTCATGTTTACACTCTCAAGAGTTAAAATATTCATCATGTGAATTATCCCAAGTCTACACAACTAGAGAATGTAGAAGATTAATGGTCATTTTGATCTGTATGTTGGACTGTTTGGTTTCCCAAATCCAGCCTGGAATTGTGAACAAAAGCAAAATAAATCTTTAGTTTTGGGGTCTGTGACAAATCATGACGACACACACAATATCATCACATAATATCTAATTAGCAAGAAGTAGAAAACGGCAGGATACAACACTTTTTGTTTCGCTTTTCATATTAGAAATTATTTGTCCGCGTCGAAATCGTCTTTACATTTATATTAATTATTTATGAAAAGTCTATGAGGGAAAACGGTTCTGGAACAGGTGCGGGTGACGTCACTGCTGAGGTCTATGCTAACATGTAAAATATCTAAAACTAGTCATTACACACATAAAGACCACCAGGGGAGTGTTCAAAATCTTCTAAATGTCATCAGGGGCGGATTTAACATGTCCCATTTGGGGGGCAAGAGAACATGTTGGAGGGGCAAGAGAAAATGGTATGGGGGCGGCTTCATCGCCCGTGTCGCTTCGTGCCACGGGTGATGAAGTCGCACCCATACCATTTTCGGTTACAGGACTTTTATTAGTCAAGTAAAGCATCAATAATAACATCAGTTGTTGTTGAAGTTGCAACAGACACGCCGCATGCATAAAGCTAAAGGTCTGACTCAGAGAGTTTTCTGTTTTCAATGATGAAATGCTGTTGGTTTAGTGGTGACACAGCTGTAGTTAGTTAGTAGCAGTAGTAGTGTTTCACATCATTTTAAATAGAAGCACTTTAATTTGAAATATCTTGGGTTGTTTTGCATGGCATCGTGTTTGGGGGGAGGGGGGGGCAGACTGGGTATTTAGGGGGGCATTGCCCCCCATGCCCATATAGATCCGCCCCTGAATGTCATTAACTTTTTTTTGTGAAAACGGTGGAATGTCCCTTTAATGTCAACATTGGAGGTTGTTGAGTTGAACATGTATTTTCTTAGCCCTAGAGTCAATGCTAATAGAGTTCTAATGTGAGTTGAAGTAGGTCATACTTATCATAATGATGTCACTCTGCAACCTGTTTCCATGTTCAGCCACCAGACAAACTGAACAGTACTGATTACTGTGTTGAGTTTTATCTAGAGTTGGTTTTATATCCATTAATAGATGAATCTGGATGAGGATGCAAAAATAATTGTCTCCCAATTGCTGAAGGCATGGGCAGAGACGATGTTTAATTTCCACTGTGTGTGTGTGTGTGTGTGTGTGTGTGTGTGTGTGTGTGTGTGTGTGGTGTGTGTGTGTGTGTGTGTGTTGTGTGTGTGTGTGTGTGTGTGTGTGTGTGTGTGTGTGTGTGTGTGTGTGTGTGTGTGTGTGTTGCCGGTTCGATCCCGTGCTCCCCCAGAGTTAGTGTCGAAGTGTCCTTGAGCAAGACACTGAACCCCTAATTGCTCCTGATGTGCTAGCAGGTACCTTGCATGGTTTCCACTGCCATCAGTGTATGAATGTGTGTGTGAATGTGGTGAATGTGATGCACAAGCTATGTAAAGCACCTTGGATAAAGGCGCTGTATAAATGCACCATTTACCATTTGTGTGTGTGAGAAAGAGCAGCTATTCTAACAACCCAATTATACAATGAATGTGCTAAACTGTACTAACCTAATCCTTCTATTACCACCGCGTCACAACGTTGGCTGGTGCGTTATCCAAGCAAATGTATCGCATCAAAAAAGGGGAGGTTGGTCGCACGACAGGTTGCAGGAGAGTTGTAGTTTATTAATTTCTGCTTACATTTCTTTGTACTTTGCAGTAGATGAATACACGACAGTTTCGGCCGTGCCGGCCTTCTTCAGGTGTGGCACGGCCGAAACTGTTGTGTATTCATCTACTGCAAAGTACTTTCCTTTCTGAGCAACTCCTGGTTGCTCAGAAAAGTCAGATCATTAGCGCCCTCTACTGGTCAACATTTCAGAATCCTCCAATCACAGCCCTCCTTGGCGTCACCTGATCCTTTCTCCTAGACTCCCACAGATAAACTTTTCTAAAACCATGACTGCTGCTGCTGCTTCACTGCAGTGGACAAAAACAAGGATTTTGTAACTTTTATTCCGCTAAATGAACATTTTGAGTTGGGTGGCAGTTGGGTGAAAATGATTCAATGCAAACTAAGGCTTCTTTTTTCCTGAGAGTGTACAAATGAAAATGGTGAAAATGGGTGGAATTCCCCTTTTTTAATGTGAGGTGTTGCCTGTTGCCATGTGTCTCATCATGTTGCCTGTTGATGTTGACATTGTTAGTTGATATTGATCAAAATATTGCTAGTGTTGCAGGGCCTATATTCACTGGCAGTTGATATTCTGTCCACTAGTGATGTCATGTTGTGTTCTTCCCCCTAGAGGGCAGCAGGGTGCTGTAGCAGACAGACCATCAGTTTGTGGATGAATGTAGAGATGACAAAAAAAAGTGTAGACCAGGGGTTTTCAACCTTTTTCATACCAGGGCCCACCCTTTATTCAGCATTTGAGCCACAGAGGACCACCATTTGATGTCATTTTAGCCTCACAGACTCCAAAACTAAAGATTTATTTTTGCTTTTGTCCACAATTCCAGGCTGGATTTGGGGAAACAAAACAGGTAAATTAACATACAGATCCAAATGACCATTAATCTTCTAGTTGTGTAGACTTTGGATAATTAAGATGATGAATATTTTAACTCTTGAGAACTTAAAAATTAAACCAAATGGACCCTTGCGGGTTTCATTTTTACACTTTCATCTGGTTAACCAACTTAGCTGAGTTTCATCTCAAAGAGATGTAACTCTCAAGTGTTTGAGAGTTTAACACTTGAGAGTGTGAACATGTTTACATTCTCAAGAGTTAAAACATTCATCACGTAGAGAATGTAGATTAATGGTCATTCTGATTTGCATGTTTGTTTTGTTTCCCAAATCCAGCCTCAAATTGTGGACAAAAGCAAAAAAAAAAAAAAAAAAAAGAAAAAAAAAAAAGAAAAATGGATCTGTGGGCTAAAAAAAACAGGTTGAAATACGCTGGTTAGTGTATCTCTTTGCGGTCACTGTGAGCTTATAGTTGTACCAAACGCCCTGATAGTTGCATCATGGACATAGATGGATTAAGAAATGGTGGGCCCCTGGGTCACCGCCAGCCAAAGGGCCCAGCATTGTTCTTCCTGGCGCGGCACACCGACATTTCAGCAGTATTTACAGCATGGCGTTGCTTGAAAATAATGAAGACGGAAAAATAACTAAGCCTAATAAATGCAAAATGTTTAAACACTCGCAGTAATGCACTGTGTCAGGTTATCTTAGTGACACCAAATGAATAAACCTATTGTTATTAAAAACAGTGACAAGGGCCGTGTGCGTCACTGTTATTCACTGTTTTTTGGAGGGCCCTGAGCCTGAGCCTCTTAGTGCCTGTTGTTGGGTAATCCTCTCCTGCTCACGGAGTAGAGCCTGGTGGTGCAACGGTGTGGATCAGCAGGTGTTTACTCAGAGAAGGTGCAGTCAGTCAGTCAGTGAGTCAGAGCAGTGCAGTACAGGCGTGGGAGGATGGTTCTCACAGGGCCGGATGTAAACTTTACCTGGGGGGGGGGGGGGGGGGGGTAATGGAGGCAGCCCCCATACCGTTTAAATTCACACCCTAACGCCCACTTTGAATAGATAACTATGTACTTTGACATGGTTATACTGTATGTACAGTATAACACTGAATCTATCTTCTATGTTGTATGTTTTCCTTAGTTCTGTGACCTGCAACATTTATATCTTGTACAGGACTTAAAGGGGAATTCCACCCATTTTCAATATTCTGATATGTCATTAATATACCTGATGAGATGTTGTGTGGACATGATAAAAAAAGTTCCACCAATTCTGTATTTCCTAAAAATCACTAACATGGTGAAATAAGTCTGATGACATCACCAAGATGTATTTCACCATGTTAATGATTTTTCTTTCAGACCCCTTTTTTTCCGGGTTGGTCCGTCCCTTATTTTGGTCCGTTCTGACTGGAATATGCGGTCGCTGCTCGCTGCTGTTATCATTGGGATCGTATCAAACCAGCGACGGTAAGCGACGTAGAGAGACGTAGATCAACCTAAGAGGCATCGGTCATAACTATTTTTCATAATGATAACGTGCAACGTAGCTCTACTGCAAGGGCACGAAAACTGTTAACAAAAAAACACAACAAGGCTGCTTTCATTTATGTATCTGTAGTTGTGTGTATGTTGGTCTGGGCTTGGAGATCTGTTGTTCTGACATACTGTATATGACCGCTCACGTGACCAGAACGCTGGCTTCTGATTGGAGCATTCCTTCAAGCCTGTGCCTGTGTCACTTCGCGCCACGGGCGATGAAGCCGCACCCATACCATTTTCAGTTCCAGGACTTTTATTAGTCAAGTAAAGCATCAATAATAACATCAGTTGTTGTTGAATTTGCAACAGACATGCAGCATGCATAAAGCTAAAGGTCTGACTCAGAGAGTTTTCTGTTTTCAATGATGAAATGCTGTTGGTTTAGTGGTGCCACAGCTGTAGTTAGTTAGTAGCAGTAGTAGTGTTTCACATCATTTTAAATAGAAGCACTTTAATTTGAAATATCTTTACTTTTGAAATCTGGGTTGTTTACATGCCATCATGTTTGGGGGGGCAGACCCCCCCCCCCCAAGCCCATGCCTAGATCCGACCCTGGTTTCTCATGATCAGATTTGCAGGGTGGAGACCACACACACACACACACACACACACACACACACACACACACACACACACACACACACACACACACACACACACACACACACACACACACAGGCTGGGCCTGAGCAAACACACAGTGACTGACTGCATGTTGAGACACAACACCATGTCAGTACGGCTATGGTTACAGTAACACACTGTGTGTGTGTGTGTGTGTGTGTGTGTGTGTGTGTGTGTGTGTGTGTGTGTGTGTGTGTGTGTGTGTGTGTGTGTGTGTGTGTGTGTGTGTGGGCGTGTTGGGTGGGATAGAATTTGAAAGTGTCATCTAAGACAGTGATTTTCAACCAGTGGTCCGGGAACCACCAGTGGTCCTTGAGAGAGTTCCAGGTGGTCCCCAGGCTAAATGATTAACCAGATGTAACTCTTTTGAGAGCGTAAACATGAAACCAAATGGACCCGCAATGCGGGTCCATTTGGTTTCATGTTTACGCTCTCAAAGAGTTAAAATATTCATCATGTGAATTATCCCAAGTCTACACAACTAGAGAATGTAGAAGATTAATGGTCATTTTGATCTGTATGTTGGACTGTTTTGTTTTCTCTGAAATCCAGCCTGGAATTGTGGACAAAAGCAAAATAAATCTTTAGTTTTGGGGTCTGTGCTGTGGGGCTAAAATGCCATCTAATGGTGGTCCGTGGCTCAAATGCTAAATACATAGTGGGCCCTGGTGTCAAAATTGTTGAAAAACACTGGTCTAAAACTGTTTCAACATGGTGAGATCTGTTCAGGAGGGGTATTCAGCATTTGAGCCACAGACCACCATTCACACCAAAGACCTAAAATTAAAGAATTGTTTTGATTTTGTCCAAAATTCCAGGCTGGATTTTAGGGAACAAAACTGTAAACTTCTTTATTAAGTGGTGCTAATTCAGATGATGAATATTTTAACTCTTGAGAGTGCGAAAATGAAACCAAATGGAACCGCAAGGGTCCATTTGGTTTCATTTTTACACTCTCAAAGAGTTACATCTGGTTAACCAACTTTCCATCATTTGGCCTGGGGACCACCTGGAACCCTCTCAAGGACCACTGGTGGTCCCGGACCACCTGTTGAAAACCCCTGTGTACACTATAGCAGCATGCCTGAAGAGAATGGGACAACACTAGCCTTTGCTTAAATTCACAAATGTTTCACATCCTGAGGTGATGGAATGATATTGATGGTCATGGAAGGAGAAACCTATGGAAGATTCATGGGTAAATATAAATGAACCAGTTAAAAAGGTCAGATTGACCTCTCAGGCAGAGTGCGGGGGCGGATCTAGCATGGGGGGGCAATGCCCCCCTAAATGCCCAGCCTGCCCCTGCACCAAATATGATGCCATGCAAAACAACCCAAGATATTTCAAATTAAAGTGCTTATATTTAAAATGATGTGAAACACTCCTACTGCTACTAACTAACTACAGCTGTGTCACCACTAAACCAACAGCATTTCATCATTGAAAACAGAAAACTCTCTGAGTCAGACCTTTAGCTTTATGCATGCTGCGTGTCTGTTGCAACTTCAACAACAACTGATGTTATTATTGATGCTTTACTTGACTATTAAAAGTCATGTAAACTGAAAATGGTATGGGTGCAGCTTCCGCCTTCATGCCATTTTCTCTTGTCCCCCAATTGGGAAAGGTTACATCCGCCCCTGGTCAGTGTATGACTCAATGTGATTTGTGTGTAATAAGTTTGGCTGGAGAGAGAGAGAGAAACAGATACAGATCCAGTCACACAGATATATGTACACTGGAAGCTTCATATAATCTCAGTCAGAGACCAACTGAATGCGTTGCTGAAAACAACACTAGTTTGTATCCTGAACAACAAAACAAAACAGTGAGTACAGTTTGTTATCCTTTAATGCCGTCATTGTGTATTAACGTTGTAGAGGTTGTCGTGGTTGTAGTGGTTTTCAACCTTTCTGACACCAGGGCCCACTAATTATTCAGCATTTGAGTCACGGAGGAGGACCAGCATTTGATGACATTTTAGCCCCCGCAGACCTCAAAACTAAAGATGTGTTTTTGCTTCTGTCCACAATTCCATGCTGGATTAATTAATCTTAATTAATCTTCTACATTCTCTAGTTGTGTAGACTTGGGCTAATTCACATGATGAATATTTAAACTCTTGTGGGTCCATTTGGTTTCATTGCATTTTACATCTGGTTACATCTGGTTAACCAACTTCCCATCATTTAGCCTGAGGACCACCTCTCAAGGACCGCTGGTGGTGAAAACCCTCTGCTTTAGATGGTCGTTTTGTTGCATATTATCGCGCTAAATAACCCAAGGACCTTTTATTCTCTAGAGGTGAAACTCTAGGTGAACAAAATGGATTGTCAGCTGATCTTCATTCGTTTCCACTCCATCTCAATCTGTCCTTCTTATACCACATAAACACAGGATCAGGTAGTCAAGGCTGTCCTCGTTTGGTAACCTAAACACACACACACACACACACACACACACACACACACACACACACACACACACACACACACCTGGACAACATTTAGTCGTTACCGGAGTCCCTCCTGTCGTTTACTTATTTATTTGGTCCAGCGGAGGCCTGGCGTCTCGCGGACCGAGGAGACTCTACTCTAATCACAAATTTGTTAACGGATTAGTCTGACTAAAATGCTTATGCCTACACACACACACACACACTCGTGCGTGTGCACACGCACATGCGTGTGCGCGCTCTAGCGTGCGAGGCGTCAGCGCAGTGGGTTGGTCAGCAGTAAACTGCTCTTAACTGCCACACACACACACACACACACACAACACACACACACACACACACACACACACACACACACACACACACACAGGACGATGATCCAACCATCATCATGGTATCGTTGTCCCGTCAGGCGAGGCGAGCAGAGCCCCGCCCACTCGTTATCGGCTTGTATAGTGTTAATAATTAACGCTATGGTGTCAACACTGGAGATGGATGGAGAAACCCATGGTTGTATTTAATGCTACATGGGTCACAAGCGGCTGGGTTCTGCAGGCCCCAGGCCCTGCCCTGCGGTCAGGGTGTTGCTGCTGGAGGCAGGGTGTTGTTGACAGGTGTAGCTCAGGTGTTCCTCTGTCCAGTCTGTTTAGTTAATGATCAGGGATGGCTGGAACTATATTCTTACTTTTCTCTGTAACGAGTAATATGAAGAGATTACATCCTACGAAACAGTAATATTCGTATTACAGTTACTTCTACTATTACTACTAGTTACTTTGGGGTCATTCCGCGCCAACTCAGCCAAATTTCAGGAACTCCCCCACATCACCATGTCAGATTTTGCTCAAAAAATTCTATAATCAAGAACCATATGTTTGTACCACACATGCAAAATATTAGCTCCCAATTCATTGTAGTTTTGGAACTACAGGCCTTTAAAATATTGGTGTCAAAACACCACATGTCGAAATTGCGTTTTTCCCCAACTTCAGAGAGCCATAACGTTTTATTGCAGCTATCTACACAGTTGTGTTTGCAGATTCTTACTGAATGATACCCACTCTTTTCAAATCTGTTGCCAGAAAGCCTCTGAAGGACATACTTTTTGCATAATAGGAAGCCAAAAATGGCATTTTGGCCTAAATCGCTTAAAATTCATTAAAACTCTAAGGGGGCCAGTAGAAATATGAAGCTAGTTAGATTTTTGTCCTCATTATATAGTCATTGTAGGGTTGCGATGTGTTCACAGAAACATTTTTGCGATGAAAATTACATTCCTTGAATTTTTTACAATTTTTTAAAGATCTTACGTCCTTTCCGAGGGGGCTAAAATAGGGCATTTTTGGCATCTTATTTGGTCATGTGGCTAGGGGGTTTAGGATCTTCTAATTCTTTGTGAAGATGCTCTCATATAAGATGTAACTACTCCCTGATTTTTTTAACAAACGCCCCTTTTAATATATTTTTTTTTGTACGTGAACAGTGTTGTCATTTTTCACTTTTTTCCACATTCAGAACTCTGACTCTAAATTGGAAAATTCCTACTAGCAGCTATTTCAGACTTACATACACTGACATACAAATTTCCATATTTTAGTAGTTTTATGTCCAAGAAATTAATATTTTTCTCTCTATTGGGACCTAAAAACAGCTATTTGGCCAAAAATAACAAAAATGCTGGCAGCTTTTAATAAACAAAGGAATAATGAAGGGGTGTTTTGCACACAAATTAAGGCATACACATTTCCTGAACAACTTTTACTGTATTTTACAGTATTTCTTGCAATTAGAAAATCTTAGGTATAATTGCAATTTTTGTTGAATATCCTTAGAAAATATAGAAAAATAACAACATTCTGGAGTAGTTGTGTAAGCACAAAACATTTAGCAATGAGGTTTTATTTACATATTAACACATTCAGTGATCCATGATCATGATGTTGAAAAACATCACAAGATTTGTACATCATTTTAAGTCAAATATGGGCATCCATGATAATGGGTAATTAATTCAGAGGCAGTACAGTTTCACGTGATGTGTTAAGACACCTATAAACTGTCATCTCACTAATTGCCCTTTAAGGGACTTAAATAAAACTGAACTGAACTGAATCTAGTTAGTACATAAGTTAAAACTTAAGTCTGTCACAAGTTTGAAGTCACCCTCTGTTAGTTGGTATTGGCGTCCTCCACTTTTTATGTTTGGGGCCTCTACCACACAAAGGACATAAAGCAAAGGCACCCAACATTCATCTTTCCTGCTTTGTGGGGCCATGAGAATGAGTTGCCTCGTCCTTGTGTCATGAAATTGACATAAACATCATTTTGTTCTTGATTCTGGTGACAATATTTCCAATGTACCATTTTCTGTCATAAACACAGGCAACATATTTGCCCGGCTGGTACATATTTGATGCAGATTGGGACATTTGGCTTGGGGCCTGTAACTGGGACTGTAAAACTGGTGCGGTTTCAGGTCCTATGTCCACTACCGATGATGGTACCACATCAGAAGATGCTTGTTTGTTATGAATTTATTGGACATAAAACCACTAAATTATGGAAATTTGTATGTCAGTGTATGTAAGTCTGAAATAGCTGCTAGTAGGAATTTTCCAATTTAGAGTCACAGAGTTCTGACTTCTGAATGTGAAAAAAGTGAAAAATGACGACACTGTTCACGTACAAAAAAAAATATATTAAAAGGGGCGTTTGTTAAAAAAAATCAGGGAGTAGTTACATCTTATATGAGAGCATCTTCACAAAGAATTAGAAGATCCTAAACCCCTAGCCACATGACCAAATAAGATGCCAAAAATGCCCTATTTTAGCCCCCTCGGAAAGGACGTAAGATCTTTAAAAAATTGTAAAAAAAAATCAGGAATATAATTTTCATCGCAAAAATGTTTCTGTGAACACATCACAACCCTACAATTACTAGGTAATGAGGACAAAAATCTAACTATTTTCATATTTCTACTAGGCCCCTTAGAGTTTTAATGAATTTTAAGCGATTTTGGCCAAAATGCCATTTTTGGCTTCCTATTATGCAAAAAGTATGTCCTTCAGAGGCTTTCTGGCAACATATTTGAAAAGAGTGGGTATCATTCAGTAAGAATCTGCAAACACAACTGTGTAGATAGCTGCAATAAAAAGTTATGGCTCTCTGAAGTTGGGGAAAAACGCAATTTCGACATGTGGTGTTTTGACACCAATATTTTAAAGGCCTGTAGTTCCAAAACTACAATGATTTGGGAGCTAATATTTTGCATGTGTGGTACTAACATATGGTTCTTGATTATAGAATTTTTGAGCAAAATCTGAGATGGTGATGTGGGGACCCTTAGGTGAGTTGGCGCGGAATGACCCTTTGGTCATGCTGCTGCTTTCAACAGTATTGCGTTGGTGAAGAGAGATGCAGTGGTGTTTTTGCCATTAGGCAGGCTAGACAGTTGCCTGGGCGCCATGGGGGGGCCGGGGGGGCTCCAGGGGAAATATTGCCTTGGTCTCCAAATTGCTTATAAATGTCACTGCAGTCAGATGTACAAAGACATCGAGTTGAAGTGGGTGACTCTTCTTCAGACTAAAAGATTGTGTTGTACTTTTTTCTGGGTGGGCTGATGCAAAAGCAATATAAAAGTAATATGCGATATGTTACATATTACTCTTGAGTCCAAGTAATAAGTAATGTCTATCCATCCATCCATCCATCCATCCATCTTCATCCGCTTATCCGAGGCCGGGCCACAGGGGCAACAGCTCCACCAGAGAGCTCCAGACTTCCCTGTCCCTATAGCAACATCATCAACCTCCTCCTGGGGGATCCTGAGGCGATCCAAGGCCAGAGAGTGGATGTAATCCCTCCATCTGGTCCTTGGTCTGCCCCGGGGTCTCCTCCCAGTGGAGATATAATCCATCTGGTCCTCGGTCTGCCCCGGGGTCTCCTCCCAGTGGAGATATAATCCATCTGGTCCTCGGTCTGCCCCGGGGTCTCCTCCCAGTGGAGATATAATCCATCTGGTCCTCGGTCTGCCCCGGGGTCTCCTCCCAGTGGAGATATAATCCATCTGGTCCTCGGTCTGCCCCGGGGTCTCCTCCCAGTGGAGATATAATCCATCTGGTCCTTGGTCTGCCCCGGGGTCTCCTCCCAGTGGAGATATAATCCATCTGGTCCTCGGTCTACCCCGGGGTCTCCTCCCAGTGGAGATATAATCCATCTGGTCCTCGGTCTGCCCCGGGGTCTCCTCCCAGTGGAGATATAATCCATCTGGTCCTCGGTCTGCCCCGGGGTCTCCTCCCAGTGGAGATATAATCCATCTGGTCCTTGGTCTGCCCTGGGGTCTCCTCCCAGTGGAGATATAATCCATCTGGTCCTTGGTCTGCCCCGGGGTCTCCTCCCAGTGGAGATATAATCCATCTGGTCCTTGGTCTGTCCCGGGGTCTCCTCCCAGTGGAGATATAATCCATCTGGTCCTTGGTCTGCCCTGGGGTCTCCTCCCAGTGGAGATATAATCCATCTGGTCCTCGGTCTGCCCGGGGTCTCCTCCTAGTGGAGATATAATCCATCTGGTCCTTGGTCTGCCCCGGGGTCTCCTCCCAGTGGAGATATAATCCATCTGGTCCTTGGTCTGCCCTGGGGTCTCCTCCCAGTGGAGATATAATCCATCTGGTCCTCGGTCTGCCCCGGGGTCTCCTCCCAGTGGAGATATAATCCATCTGGTCCTTGGTCTGCCCCGGGGTCTCCTCCCAGTGGAGATATAATCCATCTGGTCCTCGGTCTGCCCGGGGTCTCCTCCCAGTGGAGATATAATCCATCTGGTCCTCGGTCTGCCCCGGGGTCTCCTCCCAGTGGAGATATAATCCATCTGGTCCTCGGTCTGCCCCGGGGTCTCCTCCCAGTGGAGATATAATCCATCTGGTCCTCGGTCTGCCCCGGGGTCTCCTCCCAGTGGAGATATAATCCATCTGGTCCTCGGTCTGCCCCGGGGTCTCCTCCCAGTGGAGATATAATCCATCTGGTCCTTGGTCTGCCCCGGGGTCTCCTCCCAGTGGGACGCGCCTCGAGGACCTCCCTAGAGAGACGCTCGAGGGGCATCCTAACCAGATGCCAGAACCACCTCAGCTGGCTCCTTTCCAGGTGAAGGAGCAGCGGCTCTACTCTGAGTTTTTCCCGAGTGACTCAACTTCTCACCCTATCTTTAAGGGAGATGCCAGGCACCCGCCGGAGAAAACTCATTTCGGCAGATGAAAATGGCATGAGGGTGGCCTCACCGCAGGCGAAGCCCCCCCCCCCCCCATACCAATTCAATTTCATTTATTTAGTTCTGTGACCCACAAGGTTTATATCTTGTACAGGACAAGTAAAGCATCAACAATAACATCAGTTGTTGAAGTTGCAACAGACACGCAGCATGCATAAAGCTAAAGGTCTGACTCAGAGAGTTTTCTGTTTTCAATGAGGAAATGCTGTTGGTTTAGTGGTGACACAGCTGTAGTTAGTAGCAGTAGTAGCGTTTCAAATTTTTAGTACTTTATTTTGAAATATCCTTGAAATTTGGGTTGTTTGCATGCCATCATGTTTGGTGGGGCAGTCAGGGCATTTATGCCCACACCTAGATCCGTCCCTGAATGTAATATTTTAAAAAGATACTGAGTCACTGTGTAAGAGTGTATGCTGGTGAACTCACACATCTCAGTGCAGTGTGTATGGTGAAGGGATGGGCTGGTCTTCAACTGTTTATTAGCTCAAACCTTTTATTTTTCTTTGCTAAATACAATGCAGAAGTATTTATAATTGGTAACGATTTGATACCGACTCTTTAAAGCAGGGGTTTTCAGCCTTTTTGATACCAGCGCCCACTATTTATGAATTTCAAGCATTGGCAGGTGTGTGCCACTCAGTCACAGGTGTGTGCCACCCCAGTCACAGGTGTGTGCCACTCAGTCACAGGTGTGTGCCACCCCACCCATGCAGTCACAGGTGTGTGCCACTCAGTCACAGGTGTGTGCCACCCAGTCACAGGTGTGTGCCACCCAGTCACAGGTGTGTGCCACCCAGTCACAGGTGTGTGCCACTCAGTCACAGGTGTGTGCCACTCAGTCACAGGTGTGTGCCACTCAGTCACAGGTGTGTGCCACCCAGTCACAGGTGTGTGCCACTCAGTCACAGGTGTGTGCCACCCAGTCACAGGTGTGTGCCACTCAGTCGCAGGTGTGTGCCACCCAGTCACAGGTGTGTGCCACTCAGTCACAGGTGTGTGCCACTCAGTCACAGGTGTGTGCCACCCAGTCACAGGTGTGTGCCACCCAGTCACAGGTGTGTGCCACCCAGTCACAGGTGTGTGCCACCCAGTCACAGGTGTGTGCCACTCAGTCGCAGGTGTGTGCCACCCAGTCACAGGTGTGTGCCACTCAGTCGCAGGTGTGTGCCACCCAGTCACAGGTGTGTGCCACTCAGTCACAGGTGTGTGCCACTCAGTCACAGGTGTGTGCCACCCAGTCACAGGTGTGTGCCACTCAGTCACAGGTGTGTGCCACCCAGTCACAGGTGTGTGCCACCCAGTCACAGGTGTGTGCCACTCAGTCACAGGTGTGTGTGCCACTCAGTCACAGGTGTGTGCCACTCAGTCACAGGTGTGTGCCACCACTCAGTCACAGGTGTGTGCCACTCAGTCACAGGTGTGTGTGTGTGTGTGCCACTCAGTCACAGGTGTGTGTGCCACTCAGTCACAGGTGTGTGCCACTCAGTCACAGGTGTGTGCCACTCAGTCACAGGTGTGTGCCACCCCAGTCACAGGTGTGTGCCACTCAGTCACAGGTGTGTGCCGCTCAGTCACAGGTGTGTGCCAGGCACATAATCATGGGCTTGCCTCAAAACAAGGTTGAATTTGCCATTTTGGCAAAGTCTTTGGGGGACCAACCCACACGTTTAGCTGTGTTGCTCATTCCAGGAACGCCCGATCGCTACAAGCCATACCTTGTTGTAAAGGTGACTAATCAATGATTAAAACGATATACAACGTAGGATACGATGCCAATTGGTATTGTTGAGGTGGAGAAAATGATTCCTAAAGTTTCCGAACTTATATAGGGAACCACCGTCATTCACCCTGCCTCTGTGTATGTGTATGTGTGTGTGTTTGTGTGTGTTGCAGGGGCAGATCTAGGCATGGGGGGGCAATGCCCCCCTAAATGCCCAGTCTGCCCCACCAAACATGATGGCATGCAAAACAACCCAAGATATTTCAAATTAAAGTGCTTAAGTGCTTTAAGTGCTTTCAAATTAAAGTGCTTAACAGAAAATGGTATGGGGGCGATGAAGCCGCCCCCATATCATTTTCTCCTGCCCCCCCCCCCCCCCCCCCCCCAATTGGGAAATGTTACATCCGCCCCTGGTGTGTTGGTGTGCATGTGTGTGCGTGCGTAACGGGGGGGGGGGGGGGGGGGGGGGGGGGGGGCAGCATATGAAACCAGACCCATGGGGGTGTTCTTTTCTGGGCCTGCAGGTTAATTAGACTAATGCAAGAGAAGACCTAATTGCTGTTGACCTCCTGATGTGTATAGTGCATGTTAGTGTAAAGCTCTGTGTGCATGTGTGTGTGTTGTGTTGTGTGTGTGTATGTACTTGCACAGGTGTGTGCGTGCGTGTGTGTTTACCAGGCGTGACGTCCGTGTCATGTGGAAGATTTGTTGTCCTCTAGGGTTTCACACACACACACACAGCTCTAACACGGCTGCCCGTCAGAACGGAGCGTAAAGACCACCTTTTAACCAGAGCATTCTCTTAAAAAACGTTTTTACCAAAGTCTAAACGTGAGCCTTTTTCAGTCCAGCCATGCCAGCTAGGATCATACTGATCATTACCTGTGATTAGGAATGTCATGATCTTTTTTTCAGTCCAGCCATGCCAGCTAGGATCATACTGATCATTACCTGTGATTAGGAATGTCATGATCTTTTTTTTGCCTCCGATTCAAATCCGATTTTTTTTTTTTCATATCAAATTAGTGGTGGATATTTCCTGCAATTTCACAATAGATATGCATCACAATAGAGAGGCCAGGATATGATATCTATCTATCTATCTATCTATCTATCTATCTACAGTATCTATCTATCTATCTATCTATCTATCTATCTATCTATCTATCTATCTATCTATCTATCTATCTATCTATCTATCTATCTATCTATCTATCTATCTATTAGGGCTGCAACTAACAATTATCTTCATAATCGATTCATCTGGCTCCATTTTAAACGATTAATCGCAATACGACACTCCTTTTAAAATATTTATTTTAAAATTGTTATGACTAACAAAAAAAATGTGTTTAGCTGCTGATTAGGCTGTTATTTAAACACACATTTTTAATATTCATGTTTTTTTGTCTTTAGGCTTATTTTGACATGTGGTTGGAAGACATGTGCATGCACAGCTATCATCACATTGTAATGGAAGAGAGATGATCGCTGCTCTGTAGTTTATCTACTCATGAAGCTGTAAAAACTATGTTTAATGATATCTTACCAAAAAGTCCAGTGATCAGGTGAATGCCCGTTTAACTGATTGCTAAATTGGGTGACAACTAATAGAATTATCGATTCAATTTGATTAATTGATTAATTGTTGCAGCCATATTGTCTGTCTGTCTGTCTGTCTGTCTGTCTGTCTGTCTGTCTGTCTGTCTGTCTGTCTGTCTGTCTGTCTGTCTGTCTGTCTGTCTGTCTGTCTGTCTGTCTGTCTGTCTGTCTGTCGATCTATCGATCTATCGATTTATCAATTATGTTATTTAAACGTTCATTCAAAATAATATCCTAACAAGGGATCTCAGAAGTGAGTGTATTGCAACTTGCAAGTATTAACCAGAGGTATGTTTGTCATCGCTGATCACATAATTCATGACGTTTATCGATACAGCAGCCTCTCGATCGGTATACTGTACCTATAGTCATTAGACACTCAAAAAATGTATAACATCCATAGTATTTTTCTCATAGCGTGCTTTGTATGAAAGATGCCACTTTCAAGAGTTTTCAAGAGCATATAATGTTTTTTTTCCATGGGTTTAATAGACCACAAGGTGTTTTTGTTTGTTAGTTTCGGCCTCCGATCATTCTAAATGGTGTGATTGGCCCCAATTTCTGATCCCCTATCCGATCGAGACAACTATAATCAGGATGTTTTAATGTGGACTTTTAACTTTCATAGTAAAGTGCTTTGTAGATAAAATGCATTTTCCACTTCTTCCCCTCCTTCTTAGCATTATTATAAAGTGTGTGTGTGTGTGTGTGTGTGTGTGTGTGTGTGTGTGTGTGTGTGTTGTGTGTGTGTGTGTGTGTGTGTGTGTGTGTGTGTGTGTGTGTGTGTGTGTGTGTGTGTGTTTGTGTGCGCGCGCGCCTGTGTGCGTTGTGCGTGCATGTGTGCGTGTGTGCGTGCGTGCGTGCGTGCGTGCGTTGTGTGCATGTGACAGCAGGCGGGCAGCGTCCGTAGCGCCACAGTAATGTGATCTGGCGGTATCTCCTGCTGCATTGTGGGTGTCAGGTGTTCATCATCATGTTTCCATTGTGTCTCCATGATGACAACAAACACATCACCTGCTGCTCACCTCTGGAAGCTTTGGACCTGGTCCACCTAATACTGGACTGGACTGTAGGCCTAATCCACCCATACTGTACTGTACTGTACTGTATTGTATTGTGCAGTATGGATGATGTCATAGGTTTCCCCCACATCCTCATGGATAGCATTATGCTCCGCTAGGCGGTCTCTTAAACGGCGCTTGGTCCTGCCAATATAGAAAAGCCCCGGGCATGTGCATGTGAGCCTGTATATTACATGGGTGGTGTTGCAATTAATAAAATCATTAATCCTATATGTTGTCTGAGTTTTTAAGTCTATAAAAGATTTAATTTGTTCAACATTTGAACAGGGTGGGCAATTCAAGCATTTGAAAGAACCCATGGGTCGTTTTTGAACTTTTTGAGTGCTCGGATTGTTGCCTTGTTTTTTTCTTTATTACATGGCTTGAATGAATGCTCCAATCAGAAGCCAGCGTTCTGGTCATGTGAGCGGTGACATATTACACTATAATTCACCGCTCCGCTCTATATTGGACCGCTGCATAATCAAGGTCCCCAAAGTGCAAACAGCTGTGTTCATATCAATCCGCGCTGCGCTTCCGCATTTAGTTCCAGCACGCCGTTAGTGGGTCCATTTGGTTTAGAGATCGACCGATCAGACTTTTGGCCGATGTTTCCGATCACCGATTAGTGGAACATCAAAAAGGCCGATAGCCGATATCAGCCGATACGATTATTATTTACTTTAATAGAATAAAAGTGCGGAAGCAGCAAAAGTGTTTCAGTTTCCCCTCCATCAAATGCATCTTTTTTAATTCAAGTACAGGCACAGAGCTTCAGACATAAAAGAAAGAGAAAATACATTTTGGATAATTTGGATAAATCTATAAATACATGAGGTGATGGAGTCAGAGACACACAGCTATACATCTCCTTACCCCCACAATCTACCGGATCTTCAATGAAAGTGGTCGATGTCCAATTTTTGAACATTTATAATAAATACAAATAATCGGCTGCTCTTTTTTTGATTATTTATTTTGAGCACCGATACCGATTATTAATAAAATCATGAATATCGAATTCGATAATCGGCCGCGGCCGATAATCGGTCTATCACTAACTTGGTTAGCTACGTATTTGGTTGTTTACATGCCGTTAGCGGTCCATTTGGTTAGCTACGTATTTGGTTGTTTACATGCCGTTAGCGGGTCCATTTGGTTAGCTACGTATTTGGTTGTTTACATGCCGTTAGCGGGTCCATTTGGTTAGCTACGTATTTGGTTGTTTACATGCCGTTAGCGGGTCCATTTGGTTAGCTACGTATTTGGTTGTTTACATGCCGTTAGCAGGTCCATTTGGTTAGCTACGTATTTGGTTGTTTACATGCCGTTAGCGGGTCCATTTGGTTAGCTACGTATTTGGTTGTTTACATGCCGTTAGCGGGTCCATTTGGTTAGCTACGTATTTGGTTGTTTACATGCCGTTGCCGTTCAGGTGATGATATTACGGTATAACTCTCGAGAGAGTTTCATGTTTATGTTGCGGGTCCATTTGGTTTCATGTTTATGCTCTCAAAGAGTTACATCTGGTTAACTAACTCTCCGTCATTTACCCTGGGGACCACCTGGAACCCTCTCAAGGACCACTGGTGGTCCCCGGACCACTGGTTGAAAACCACTGACGTAAGCTATGTAATAAGTGGGATAACACCCTTGGAACCGGTGATTTGTTTCCTAATAACTGACCTCGGCTGAATCTCGGTCAGTTATTAGGAAACAAACCAATGGTTCGTCGGGTATTATCCCTTACATAGTTTCCCCCATTGCCACTTTCCAAAAGTTTGTACCATATTGTACATCAGAGCCTCGTGTCTAATTGAGTGGAGCTCAGTATCTGGGTCATATTTGGCTCCACTGTTGTGGAATGAGGTTACCAGGTGATGTGTGAGTGTACTGAATTCTCTGACTTGTATGGCTTTCCCAGAAGCTGTTTGGTTGTGTGGAATCCTCTTCTTGCAGTTGGGTGGATTTTTTTTCTTACTGTATGCTTGCATTGTGGGCACAGATCATCTAAGTTGAGTATCAGTGAATGAGGCATTCTGAGCAGAGAGACTGGTGTGTGTGTGTGTGTGTGTGTGTGTGTGTGTGTGTGTGTGTGTGTGTGTGTGTGTGTGTGTGTGTGTGGTGTGTGTGTGTGTGTGTGTGTGTGTGTGTGTGTGTGTGTGTGTGTGTGTGTGTGTGTGTGTGTGTGTGTCCAACCATGTGATATCTATGTCAGGCGGTGTTGGTGTTGGGAGAGCCATCCATTTTGTACTAACTAGATTCTGGTTTCCAACGCTAGATTCAACTTTTTCTTTCTAGATTCTAGTTTCTGATGCTAGAATCTAGTTTCTGATGCTACATTCTAGTTATCTACATTCTATCTATCTAGTCGCCTCCTCCTTTTAAGTACACATCTCATTTAACTCCCCCCACTGTGTGCGTGCTGGCGTGCATATACTGTGCGCGTGTGCATGTGTTTGTGTGCGTGTGACGACTGAGTTAAACTCCGTAACATGAGAACCAAGTTAAACCACAAGCTGTAAAACATTGAGCAACTCCTAACATGGAATACTGAGTCACAACACAACACCTAACATGGAATACTGAGTCACAACACAACACACAACTCCTAACATGGAATACTGAGTCACAACACAACACCTAACCTTTTTCATCCCAGGGACCACCAATTACTCAGCATTTGAGCCACGGACCACCATTTGAGGACATTAAGCACCACAGACCCCAAAACTAAAGATATATTTTGCTTTTGTCCACAATTCCAGGCTGGATTTGTGGAAACAAAACAGTCAAACATACAGATCAATATGATGATGAAGATTTTAACTCTTGAGGATGTAAAAATGAAACCAAATGGGCCCGCAAGGGTCCATTTGGTTTCATTTTTACATTCTCAAGAGTTACATCTGGTTAACCAACTTATCTGGGGACCACCTGGAACCCTCTCAGGGACCACTGGTGGTCCCCGGACAGCCTGTTGAAAACCCCTGAACTAAGGTTCATGTTTTAGATTGTTGTCAGAGAAACTAAAAGGTTAGATTACTAGAAGAAAGAAAGGGTGTTAATGTTTTATTCATTTGCTGCTTCCCTTTGTTTTAGAGCAGTGGTTTTCAACCATTGTCATACTACTGTAAGGCCCACTATTTATGCTGCATTTCAGCTACGGAGCATCATTTGATGTTGAGTTTAGTCTCTCTAACTGCAGGCCCAAAGCTAAGGATTTTCAAGTTTCAGGTGCATTAAAAAATAGGCCTACAAAAAGTATTGAAAGTATTGAAAATGAGTAAAGTGTAGTTTACATAGCAGAGGGGTAGATGTGTGCAATATTAAGGTTATTGTCTCACAGAAATGAGCTATTGTGTTCTAACTACTGGAGGGTTTAACATTTTTTTTTTTTTTTTTTTTTTTTGGGGGGGGGGCATTTTCGTTACCATCTAAACCCCTTATCCTAAACCCCTTATCATGTTTTTACTATTTTGAAAAAAACTTTTTGGAATAGTTCAACTTGCCAATCTATGGACACATTGTGACTGGCCATTTATATGAGAAAAATGAATGGGAGAATTCGTTTCTGGAACAGGGGCGGTGACGTCACTGCGCAGGTCTGTAGTGCATTTTGGAAGTGCCACTATAGTGCATTTTGGAAGTGCCACTATAGTGCATTTTGGAAGTGCCACTATAGTGCATTTTGGAAGTGCCACTATAGTGCATTTTGGAAGTGCCACTATAGTGCATTTTGGAAGTGCCACTATAGTGCATTTTGGAAGTGTCACTATAGTGCATTTTGGAAGTGCCACTATAGTGCATTTTGGAAGTGCCACTATAGTGCATTTTGGAAGTGCCACTATAGTGCATTTTGGAAGTGCCACTATAGTGCATTTTGGAAGTGCCACTATAGTGCATTTTGGAAGTGCCACTATAGTGCATTTTGGAAGTGCCACTATAGTGCATTTTGGAAGTGCCACTATAGTGCATTTTGGAAGTGCCACTATAGTGCATTTTGGAAGTGCCACTATAGTGCATTTTGGAAGTGCCACTATAGTGCATTTTGGAAGTGCCACTATAGTGCATTTTGGAAGTGCCACTATAGTGCATTTTGGAAGTGCCACTATAGTGCATTTTGGAAGTGCCACTATAGTGCATTTTGGAAGTGCCACTATAGTGCATTTTGGAAGTGCCACTATAGTGCATTTTGGAAGTGCCACTATAGTGCATTTTGGAAGTGTCACTATAGTGCATTTTGGAAGTGCCACTATAGTGCATTTTGGAAGTGCCACTATAGTGCATTTTGGAAGTGCCACTATGCCACTATAGTGCATTTTGGAAGTGCCACTATAGTGCATTTTGGAAGTGCCACTATAGTGCATTTTGGAAGTGCCACTATAGTGCATTTTGGAAGTGCCACTATAGTGCATTTTGGAAGTGCCACTAGTGCATTTGGCAACGCTGTCCTGTCGTCAGCCTGGCTGATGAGAGGCTGACACCGGAGCAGCTGGAAGAGAAGAGGACCCAATTAGCAGCCCTGATGGGCTCCGACATGGAGGGTCAGAGGGGCTGACGCAGCACTTCCCCTTCATCAGGAAGCTCTGCGTCAGGTTGCAGCCCAGGCGGGCGGTCAGTTGGGCGGTCGGTCGGATGCAGGCATGTAGGCCGATTAACCCTTTGTGTACTGAACGCGTTTTGGTGTTTTAGCTGTTGAAAAATAGCAGATCAACAAGCTCATATCGCGCCACCGAGTGGCGCGATATGAGCTTGTTGTTCTGCTATTTTTGAAAAATTGTGAAAATGTGGTGCAAATCTCTGAATGCAATATTTGGGAAGCAAACATTTTTAACTCAAATCTTTGCTTCTGGGGGATCCCTAGAACAACATGTTTTAGATGAGGTTCTGCAGCTAAATAATAGATATTTCTGGGGTCCTTCCTATGAAATATGTTAAGCATCACTGACACAGAAAGAGATTTTTCCAGAAAAAACTAGAACCTCACGCCAGGGACTAGAATTTAGTGTCACAAACTAGAATTTAGTGTCATGGACTAGAATCTAGTGTCAGGAACTAGAATCTAGTGTCAGAAACTGGAATCTAACCTCAGAAACTACAGTCTACTGAGAGGAACTAGAATCTACCGTGGGGACTAGAATCTAGCATGAGGAACTAAAATCTAGCGTCGGAAACTAGAATCTAGCACTGTGAACTATAGGGTCTAGCATCAGAAACTAGAATCTGATCAGGACACAATGCGTTAAGGTCCCTGAGCCTTGAGTAGAGTTTAATTGGAAGGAACAAATGGTGTTGAAAGCTAATCTGCAGTGTAAGAAAAACATGTACATGTTGTATACGCAGTGCTGTTCTGGGTCAACACCACAACAGGCAGAGACAGTCACGTCCAGTGACTGTCCAAAATCCACTGAACTGTCCATAATTTCAAAGTCCGGTTAGTGCAGGGATCAGCGACCTTGAAAGGCTCCGTTCAGAGCTGTGTCTCGGTGCACAGATAATCGGAGATATCAAATGTGATATTCAACCTATGACTCGGTTCATAGATCGTCTGATATCACATGAGCAAGAGCCACGCCGCCATACAAACACGCAACAGCTTTGCAATAAAGTGTGTCAATGGATTTGTATTGATGACCTATTTCTAAAATATTAGATAAATATTTGATAATAACGTCAAAAAAGCCAATTTTGTCCAAAAACGTGAATACAAGATCTGTCTGGAGTATTATAATGACACCACCACTGGCGACAGTTTATACTTGACCTATCAAAACTATTAAATACAAAATGTAGATGAGGGAATTTACGTTAATGTCATTTGATTTAGAATATTTTCCTGGGGTCTGTATGTGTGTAATGTGTGGTTTTAGACATGTTTAGACAACATGTAGTCCAGGAAGTAGCATAGAATGATCTAGAAATTGTTCTAGGAAAGTGTTAGGGATAGTAAATTGGGCACAACAAGCCTAATGACTCATCAAGCAGTGATTCTCCACCTTTTCCCCGTTCGAGGACGTCAGTTATAGGCTGTTGGTCTTCAGAGTGTAAATGTGACTCCAGCAGTGTATAAATGAGACCAAAACGGGTCTTTTATTCATTCATTCATTCATTCATTCATTCATTCATTCATTCATTCATTCATTCATGACATCGGGAACCAGAGCAACTCTTAACGCCAGAAACGAGAAATCCAAAATAAAGCAATGTTTAGATCAATATCAACAAAGCAACGTCAATTATCAACGTTGACTTTTCACTTTTCTACACAAAATGATCAACTCCTGGTTGTTCAGAAAAGTCAGATCATTAGCGCCTCCTACTGGTCAACATTTCGGAATCCTCCAATCACAGCCCTCCTTGGCGTCACCTGATCCTTTCTGCTAGACGCCCACAGAAAACAACATGGCTGCTGCCTCACTGCTGTGGATTGTAAAACCAATTTGAATTATATTTTTTAATAATGCGTTTTAATAATACTAACATTTTTTGTTACTATATTAATGGGGTTTTTTAGGCTCCCTTTTCCCTTTTTTTTCTCTCAGGAATAAAAAAGTAAAATGGGTGGAATTCTCTTTGAGTGAGAGGTGTTGCCTGTTGCCATGTGTCTCATCATGTTGCCTGTTGCCATGTGTCTCATCATGTTGCCCGTTGATGTTGACATTGCTAGTTGATATTGATCCAAATATTGCTAGTGTATCAGGGCCTTAATTCCGGAAGCGTGAAGACATCCAAACCATCGGTAAACAAAAGCAGAAGCGCGTCAGCTGACGTCAGAGCGCTCCGCGCATGCAGCGAACAGAGCAGAACCTGAAACAAGACGCAGGCAGATGGAAACATGGAGGTAACGCAATCTGAGCCTCCATGACTCATACTGTAGCACAACGGGGAGCCGGACAGCCAGCAGGATGTGATCACTGCCATATAAATACACATGTAGGCCTTAATGAGGGAGCCGGCAGCCGCAGGTGTGTGCATGCCGGAGTGGACGGAAGTGATTTCTGACCGCCAGCGACCGGATGGTTCTGCTGAGGAAACGACTCACACACAACCCGACCCGCGGGACAGGGCTTTAGTCTATTCATTAGCTGATCTACAAGCTGAAAATGTGTTGCAATGCGACACATGTGTTCCTCCAGAGTGAGTGTGGAACTATAGCGGTCCTCTGGAGTGAGTGTGGAACTATAGCGGTCCTCTGGAGTGAGTGTGGAACTATAGCGGTCCTCTGGAGTGAGTGTGGAACTATAGCGGTCCTCTGGAGTGAGTGTGGAACTCTCTGGAGTGAGTGTGGAACTATAGCGGTCCTCTGGAGTGAGTGTGGAGCTATAGCGGTCCTCTGGAGTGAGTGTGGAACTATAGTGGTCCTCTGGAGTGAGTGTGGAACTATAGCGGTCCTCTGGAGTGAGTGTGGAGCTATAGCGGTCCTCTGGAGTGAGTGTGGAGCTATAGCGGTCCTCTGGAGTGAGTGTGGAACTATAGTGGTCCTCTGGAGTGAGTGTGGAACTATAGCGGTCCTCTGGAGTGAGTGTGGAACTATAGCAGTCCTCTGGAGTGAGTGTGGAACTATAGTGGTCCTCTGGAGTGAGTGTGGAACTATAGCGGTCCTCTGGAGTGAGTGTGGAACTATAGTGGTCCTCTGGAGTGAGTGTGGAACTATAGCGGTCCTCTGGAGTGAGTGTGGAACTCTCTGGAGTGAGTGTGGAACTATAGCGGTCCTCTGGAGTGAGTGTGGAACTCTCTGGAGTGAGTGTGGAACTATAGCGGTCCTCTGGAGTGAGTGTGGAACTATAGCGGTCCTCTGGAGTGAGTGTGGAACTATAGCGGTCCTCTGGAGTGAGTGTGGAACTATAGCGGTCCTCTGGAGTGAGTGTGGAACTATAGCGGTCCTCTGGAGTGAGTGTGGAACTATAGCGGTCCTCTGGAGTGAGTGTGGAACTATAGCGGTCCTCTGGAGTGAGTGTGGAACTATAGCGGTCCTCTGGAGTGAGTGTGGAACTATAGCGGTCCTCTGGAGTGAGTGTGGAACTATAGCGGTCCTCTGGAGTGAGTGTGGAACTATAGCGGTCCTCTGGAGTGAGTGTGGAACTATAGCGGTCCAATAGCAGAACATGTGAGGGAACCTATACCCAGGGTATATATAATAGGGATCATTGATGAGGGTGAGGCAGTGTTTACCAGAATGCAAAGCTCAATTTGTGTTGACTCTCTTGATTGTATTTATCAGTACCATCTGCCAGGGTATAATTGGCTCCATAATCACCACACAACACTGAGTTGACCTTTGGCCCTGTTCCACAGATGTGCCTTAACGAGCTGAACAGCTGTAGAGCTAATTAAATCGATATGTGCTCACGTTTTATTCAGCTGCATTAGTTATCGAGGATCAGGAATACTGTCAGTCAGTTAATTATTCAAGCATTTGCAAACCCGAATAATCACACACAGATTATTAATTTATTCACGTGAGTATTCGCCCAGGGCACATAGGGATTATTTTTTCGTGTGGTCTCATACTGAAATTAAATTATAAACTCTATTGAAATAAATTATTTAAACTGAATTATTTAAATAGAAATTGAGAGATTAAATAGTACACGGTGGATGCTTAAACCTTCTCAGTGAACTGAATGCGTTCCTAACACTAGTAGACTAGTACCTGTGGTCATCACATGGCAATACCCAACAATGCACGTCATCCACAAACACTGGTGGCTTTGATTACAGACAGAAATAATCATCCAGAGAGTGTATTACTGGTTTAGACTCGTTAAGAGTATGTACCTGAACACATATGGTAGTACATCTAACTATAATTAAGCACTCTGTCTGTCTGTCTGTCTGTCTGAAACAGGCATAAGTCGTCACTGACTACAGCAATCATTCTCAGTTTTCACACACTGATTGAACATAACATTAGGAAGAGACTGACGAAGCCCTTATTTCAAATTAACACGTCCTTGATTAATAATGAATTTATTTGTGCGTGTAAATTTCCCCATTAAGTTTATATGGGAAAGTCCGACGGGCCCCCTAACGTTACACAAATCACAGCCCACCACTATCGCTGTTACCCCACTGCCATATTTCCACTGCTACACCAGCACTGGAACAAATGGTGACCCATACAATTTCGCTGGCTATACTGTGGCATGCGCAGTGCACACGGGACACCCTCATTACTCATTTCCTCCAGGTTTGTTAGCCAACCTGCAACAGCTTTCTAAACTTTGGTACGTGTCGTTGCATCTCTGTATGTATTTATAGTTTCGATTTAACGGATGGCACGGCATACTGTCCATTTGCCGGCACAGGCTGCGGGCTGGAACGTTAATTCACCCGTTTTATCGACACAGAATATGCTTTTGATACACTTAACTCGACGCGATGTTGGAGCAGCAGGACGGAGGCAGTGTGAAGGGAGCGACAGACACCACTTTACTGTATATACTGATCCAGGCTTCATGGGAACTGTCCGAACTGAACATGCGCTCGAACTGGGAGATATTATTGTCACCGTCACCTTTTAAAAACAAGCAGATCTGCAAGCTAACAACTCCCCCGCTCAGTCTACAGTGAATGGGTATTGCGTTTGCGACTACATTTATTCTTCTATCGTACAGCGGCAGTTTTCGCTAAAAACAAGCTGATCTACAAGCTAACAACAGCCGACTCTTGCGCTGCGCGCTCGGTCCGGTGCAGCAGATATGTGTTACTTTAGCTGTGCGTGTGTGTGCGCGCGACGCGTACTGCATCGCTAGATAGAACCCCCCCCTCCACACACACACACACACACACACACACACACACACACACACACACACACACACACACACACACACACACACACACACACACACACACACACACACAGTTATTACGTCCCCCTTTGCCAGTGGCTTTATGATGACTGTCCACAGAAACAGCTACTTTAATGCAACAAAAGTGAAATCACATTCATCAACACGTTCCTGACCCCCCTTACTTTGCCTTAATTGTATTCCCATCCCCCCATGATCAAGTATACTCACAGTCACAATTACATTAAAGCAAGCAGAAATTCACATGATCATTGCTATAATCTATTAATTCACTACCTACACTGTTATGATCAATTAATTCACTGTATATCATTTGGTGTTCATATATTCACAACGGGTAAGGTCCTAGTAGAAGTAAAGAGCGACTATTGTAAACGGTGTGTAGTAGAGCTTAAAGTAGACCCCCCCCTGCATGCCATAGCCTGAAGGGATGCAGGAAGACAATTCATTTCAATTCAAAGGAGCTTCATTAGCATGAGAAAACAGACGTTTACATTGCCAAAGAAAGTGTCACCCAAAACAATACAATCGCAAACAGTTGGAAATGGGGACAAATATATACAGTTGGAGGTACAGAGTTTTGTAAACAGAGTTATGTTACATTGCATTGTTGTACCATGTTATAACAGGGCATGGAAATTTACTTCCTCTTTGCTGTTTTTTAATAAACAAACACAATCAATTATTTGCTACTTTAGGGCAGATGATGCAGAATAAGAAAGAGAACAAACTCATTTACCATCTGTTTAAATGTATCAGCTCTGTTTACATGGGACAGTCTGGATAGTACAGACTAGAGTTCTCAAACTCTGCCCAAACCCGACCAGGCCCGACCCAACCCGACATTTTAGGGTCAGACTCGGGCCTAAAATGTATGCAGATCAGTAGGGCCGGGTCAGGCCTAGGGCTCTATGAAAAAAGCAATATATATTGAATTATTTTATTATGATAAAAATAATAGTTCTGTTCTGTCTGTGTATTTACCTCTTATGAAGATGTTGTTGATTGGTATTTTCACTTTTACTCAGTGTAGAGTGCTCAAATTCTACCCAAAACCAGGCCCGACCCGAGCTGACATTGTAGTGCCAGTTTGGGCCTAAAACCTATGCTAATTGGTCAGGCCGGGCTGGACTCTGGGTCTGATCGGTTAGGGCCCAGTTAGGGCCAGGCCTCAATTTTCAGACAACAGTGCACAAATCCTGCTGCTGTGTTTGTGCACATTGTTGTATTTCTCCCAATAGGTATGGGAGTTTTCCCTCGTTGGTCATAGTTTCAAACTCACGTTGAGTGTGTGTAGAAGATAAAATGACTTGTATAGTTTACTTGTATCTCTCACTGAGTTGGTGAGGTGAGCTTTGTTATTGGTTGAAGCACCTCTGGGTGTGGCTGCCAGTGCACTCCCGGTGCACTCTAAGGCTGCTTTTGGTTCTTGGAGGCAGGGTGAGCTGGGAGGATACATCATTTGTTGACCGTACGCCCTTGGCACTTTTTTATAATTTTATTCACTAGTATTAACTCACTGTGAGGGGTGGCAGTGGCTCAGGGGTAGAGTCACCGGATGGTAACCACAAGGTTGCCGGTTCGATCCCGGGTTCCCGCAGAGTTACTGTCGAAGTGTCCTTGAGCAAGACACTGAACCCCTAATTGCTCCTGATGTGCTAGTAGGTACCTTGCATGGTTTCCACTGCCATCAGTGTATGAATGTGTGTGTGAATGTGGTGAATGTGATGCACAAGCTATGTAAAGCGCCTTGGATAAAGGCGCTATATAAATGCACCATTTACATTTACTTTACTGTTTGTATCTTTGCACATACAGTATTTCTTGCGATCGTATTTATTGAATTGACGAATGGTTGTAATATTTGGTGCACTGAACTACATAAACAGTATAAACTTATTTCCTTGTTTGAATCGTTTTCATCATTAGTATTGTAGGCTATTGTATTGCGCGTCATACAACTTTTTTTTAACTCCCAGGCCTAGCCTGCCGGTATGAGTAATCCATTATTATTTTCACCAACTTCAGTGTGTGTAATTGGTGGGAAGCAGTGATGGGCAAGTTACTGGGAAAATGTAGTAAGCTACACTACTTGCTACTCTCGATAAAATGTAGCTAAGCTACACTACAAGCTATCCCCAGAAAATTGTAACTTAATGTACAACCTTCTAAATAATAATCATAATAATAAAATATTATAAATAAAAATCATAATAATAATAATAATTTAGGTGGCATGTTTAAGTTTTGGGATGTATATTAGAGGTTTTCTATATAACCATTAAAAATGGGTGGAATTTGAAAATGTGTGTGGGAAAATGTAGCAAGCTACTTTCTTTTTTACTCGAAACAAGTAGTGTAGCTTCAAAACAAGCTACTCGAAACAAGTAGTGTAGCTACAAGTTATGGGAAAATGTAGTTAAGCTATGTAGCTTAGCTACTTGTAACAAGCTACTGCCCATCACTGGTGAAAAGCATGTGTCTTGGTATAAGGTGCAGAGATCCATCCAGTATAGAGTGTTAAAAGCAAGCTCTTCTCGGTAAAAGATCCACCCATTAAGTGGCGTACGGGTTCAGGAGGTTATGATAATTAAGGTCATTAGAGACATGGTTGTGTTTACGTTGGGGGAGGGGGCAGAGGTTATGATAATTAGATAATTAGGTGTCTGTGTGTTTACCTGCCGTGCCTCGGGGCCCCGGGGCCCTGACCCCATCTGTTCAGCTGTCTTGTCCTTCGTTGCTCGTCTTACTTACAGACATCACCGCGCGGCTCGGCTTTCTGCGCAACGCTTCACAGAACAACTCCACTCTGTTCCAAAAGGCTCTGCTTCTTTTTCACCAGCTGACATGTAGGCTGCAGGGCAGGGGAGGATGTTGTTCACATGCCCTTGTAAAGTGTGCGTGTGCAGAACTATTGCCTGGGGCCCCAAGTTGCTTAGAAACACCACTGCACAGGCACACTTTACATACTGTACGTCAGTGGTGTCAAAGTCATTTGGGGTGGGGCCGCATTGGACTTCATGTGACTTCATGGGGGCCGGAGCACCGCGGTGCAACCAGTCGCAGACTGCAAGCATGCACGGCACACGCATGTTTACATACACAGCCGTTACTTCTACACTACAGTATATCACACAAGTCATATTTATTATTAAGAATAGATATTAATATATATTATTGGTTTCATACTTGTAGCCTAGATTAAGACATTTGCTATGAAAGATGCTATTTTTATTTACAGAGCGTCAATAAACCATACGAAAATAGCATTTAAATTTCAAATACTAAATTTAAGTAAGTATGTAAAGTTAACTAAGTATAGTTCTCGGTTACACACCCTTGTACTGCTGAAGTATAGTTCTCGGTTACACACCCTAGTACTGCTGAAGTATAGTTCTCGGTTATACACCCTAGTACTGCTGAAGTATAGTTCTCGGTTACACACCCTTGTACTGCTGAAGTATAGTTCTCGGTTACACACCCTAGTACTGCTGAAGTATAGTTCTCGGTTATACACCCTAGTACTGCTGAAGTATAGTTCTCGGTTACACACCCTTGTACTGCTGAAGTATAGTTCTCTCGGTTACACACCCTAGTACTGCTGAAGTATAGTTCTCGGTTATACACCCTAGTACTGCTGAAGTATAGTTCTCGGTTACACACCCTTGTACTGCTGAAGTATAGTTCTCACTTTGCAGCGCCAGCAGCCTCGCCTGGTAAAACGACTCCCCCTGCTGGACAACATGCATTACATGCCATTCAGAAGAGAGCTCAAAAGCATTTCTTTAAACGACCATAACTTTTGATAGGAACGTGCTAGAGACTTACTTTTTTTTTGTTAGACTCAGACATTTTTGCTCTACAAGCCTGGGGCCGGATTAAATCATCTCGCGGGCCGGATCCGGCCCGCGGGCCTTGACTTTGACATATGTGCTGTACGTCATTTTGGAAAATGTAGCAGGCTCCATATTTGGTATGCCCACTCAAATGAATAAAACAATATTTTAAAAATAAATGAAAGCTGTAAATGAAATTCCACAGCCCTCTCACATATTAGGAGGACAATATCAGTTACCAAAAAAAGATGGGTTGTTTTCGAATAATCTGTCATGGTTAAAATGGAGTTTTAATAATAATGTTTTTTTGTATAGGAAGGGGGCGGGGCAGCTAAAATGAACATCAAATATCTAAATACTGAAAGGAGTAACTTTCTAAAAAAAAAAAAAATAAATAAACTGTCTGCTGTGTTCACATGAGACTGAGTAGACCATAGTCACTCTGGATTAAGAGCATCTACTAAATGTCTAAATTGTAAATTCTCTCTCTTTCTCTCTGTCTCTCTGTCTCTCTCTCTCTCTCTCTCTCTCTCTCTCTCTCTCTCTCTCTCTCTCTCTCTCTCTCTCTCTCTCTCTCTCCTCTCTCTCTCTCTGTCTCTCTCTGTCTCTCTCTCTCTCTCTCTCTCTCTCTCTCTCTCATGTGTCTCTCTCTCTCTGTGTCTCTCTGTGTCTCTCTGTCTCTCTCTCTCTCTCTCTCTCTCTCTCTCTCTCTCTCTCTCTGTGTCTCTCTCTCTCTCTCTGTGTCTCTCTGTCTCTCTGTCTCTCTCTCTCTCTCTCTCTCTCTCTCTCTCTCTCTCTCTCTCTCTCTCTCTCTCTCTCTCTCTCTCTCTCTCTCTCTCTCTCTCTCTCTCTCTCTCTCTCTCTCTCTCTCTCTCTCTCTCTCTCTCTGTCTCTCTCTCTCATCCAGATGGAGTCTGCCATCCAGACACTGGTCAGTGTTTATGTGAAAGCTGCCAAGGGTAAAGACGGTTTAGGACGGAAGGACTTCAACAAGCTGGTCAAAACACAGTTTTCCAACATCATGGCTGTAAGAGTCTGTCTGTCTGTCTGTCTGTCTGTCTGTCTGTCTGTCTGTCTGTCTGTCTGTCTGTCTGTCTGTCCTACCCACTTTCTTCCACCAGATTCTACCGAAAATCAAGCCAGCATCCCCAGTATTCTACTTATTAATCAGAGCCTCAGCCCCGCCCCACAGACTGCGCCATGACTCGTGAGCTTGTTGCAATGTATAATCCGTTTTAACACACATTCGGCTACTTTATTGCAGTTGTTTTGGTCAATATACTGACCTCCTCTAACCCTAACCCTAAACATAACCTCCAGCACGTCACCATGCTGACACAGGGCTTAAAACAAGGTCAATATACTGACCTCCTCTAACCCTAACCCTAAACATAACCTCCAGCACGTCACCATGCTGACACAGGGCTTAAAACAAGGTCAATATACTGACCTCCTCTAACCCTAACCCTAAACATAACCTCCAGCACGTCACCATGCTGACACAGGGCTTAAAACAAGGTCAATATACTGACCTCCTCTAACCCTAACCCTAAACATAACCTCCAGCACGTCACCATGCTGACACAGGGCTTAAAACAAGGCGGCCAACCGGACACGCTGATGGAGGATTTCTGGGT